>CM052715.1:26546805-26587692 GCA_028551405.1 Uromys caudimaculatus
CAAGGGCCTCTCCTCCCCCCTGATGGCCAATAAGGCCCTCCTCTGCCACATATGTGGTCCGAACCATGGGTCCCTCGATATGTATTCTTTGGTTGGTGGTCCAGCCTCCAGGAGCACTGGGGAGTCAGGCCAGTTGACACTGTTGCTCCCTCCATGGGGCTGCAGACTCCCTCAGCTCCTTCAATCCCTTCTCCAACTCCTCCATCTGGGACCTCACTCTCAGTCCAGCAGTTACTGTAAAGTGAAACTTGGGTATTCCGAACTTTGGGGCTAATATCCACTTATCAGTGAGTACATACCATGTTCATTCTTTGTGACTGCGTTACCTCACTCAGGATGATATTTTCAAGTTCCATCCATTTGCCTGTGAATTTCATGAAGTCATTGTTTTTAATAGCTGAGTACTACTCCATTGTGTAAATGTACCACATTTTCTGTATCCATTCCTCTGCTGAGGGACATCTGGGTTGTTTCCAGCTTCTGGCTATTATAAATATGGCTGCTATGAACATAGTGGAGCATGTGTCTTTATTACATGTTGGAGCATCTTCTGGGTATATGCCCAGGAGTGGTAGAGCTGGGTCCTCAGGTAGTATTATGTCCATTTTTCTGAGGGTCCGCCAAACTGATTTCCAGAGTGGTTGTACCAGCTTGCAATACCACCAACAATGGAGGAGTGTTCCTCTTTGTCCACATCCTCGCCAGCATCTGCTCACCTGGCTCTCTAATATTCATCTAAGTGACAGAGAATTTCTGTTATTTTATTGATGATATTGAGTACCTTACTTGGTATCAACACGCTGCTAAGAACTATAACTGGATTTTGAATCCACTGTTCTTATTTAAAAAATGTATTTTCTGAAAAACAATGCTACATAGTTTCATGTGCCCATGTTACCTGGCATTCTGCCTTGCTCATATTGTTTACTTGGAGATCCTTACCAGAGCTAAATGGAGGTTGGTAGAACTTTGGGCTAAACAAACCTCTTTACTAGATACCCAGCCGCAGGCATTTTATTATAGTACTAGAAAGCACAACCGTATAAACTTCCCTTTTTGCTCAGGTTAGAAAAAACTCCAGGATCTTCAGAGGCAGCATGGAGAAATGAGTTTATTCTATGCATGGATACTCTTGTTTGAGACATTTTCTCAAATCTACTGGCAGCTGATTCTGTATAACCTGAGCTGATTTATCACCTTCTTCCCATGAAAAGAATCTAGAGAACTTGGAGACAATGGTTCTTATTACAAAACTTTTGGATTAATATTTAGAGATGAGCTTCCTAAATTAAAATGGGAAATACACTTATTGATTGGCTGGTTGGCGACAGTGTCTCATCTGTATCCGTGGAGGGCCTAAAACTCACTGTGTTGGTCAGGGTGGGCTTGAACTCGTAGAGATACACCTACCCCCTGCCTCCTGACTGCTGGGATTAGGTGAGCAATACCACATCTGGCCAAATCTGTGTTTTGGCATGGTGCCACATTGATTTTCAAAATAAAAGCTTCTGTAAACTTCTGTCAACCAGGAGTGAAGTGCCCCAAGTTTCAAAGTAGCCAATCTATGTAAATACCCAGAGAAATGTGTTTAGCTTGTTTCTTGGTAATAAACTGACTGTAAAAAAAAATATATTTATCACTCTATAATATGCTGGCATATGTTATGATGAGTTGGAGGCATGAGTGGATCCCAGAGCTGATGAGGAGCCTAAGTACCAGTTCTGTCTATGCTCTAGGAGACAAAGTTACTGGTGTCATCAGGACCATTGGCAGATCACTTAAACAGAGCTGGTAGCAACAGGAAGTGGGATGATACAAATTCAGTAGAATAGTAGTAGTTATACAGGAAACTTAGTTAGGAAAGGCTAAGTGTTTCTTCATTTGGGAAAAATTTTAACTGGAAACACAATGTACTATTACACATGAAAGAATTGTAGTGAGGCTAGCAATGTAGCTCAGTGGGTAAAGGCCCCAAACCTGACAACCTGAGTTAAAGCCTCAGGACCCATATAGTGGCTGAAGAAAATAAATTCAGGAAGCAGTCTTCTGACTTCCACATGTGCCCTGTAAGATGTGTGTGTACCCTTCTACAATACATAAATAAGTGTAAAACATGAAACTGAATTGTAATGAACTAAGGCTAGCCTGGGCTACACATAAAGTTTCAGATTAGCGTGGGATACAAGGGTGAGAGCTTGTCTCAAAAATTTCTCAAAGGATTTGTATGATATCCACACATAGCAGGCTGAAGCAAGAGGATTGTCATGAGCTCCAGGAAAGCCTGGGCTACTCAGCACTAGGTTAACTTGGGCTAAAAGGTAATAAGAATAACAAGAAGCTTTTTAAACTTAAGGACCATTTTGCAACCATGATTTGACTGGGGCAGGGCTCTTATCTAGCCTTTGTATTCCTCATGTGTAGCTCTAGACTGGGATTTTTAAAATTGAATATGTGAAGAAAAGAAAGAGAAAAAAAATAATCTCATTTGATGAACAGGGGCATCAAACAGCAGAAACAAAAACAGAAAGGACCTGGTAACCTACAGCTGTAAGGAAAGGGGAAGACAGTCAGCAGAGTTTCAGTCTTTTCTCCTCCAAATTACCAGTTGATGATCTGATGTGTAATTTGCATTTCTCTCCACCCCCCCCTCCCCGTCCCATCCACACGTACAAATGTAGTAGATTAAGTGGTTATTGCTGGCCTGGTTATCTCTGGTATTTCCAGAGGTCTTTAGTGCAACCATGAAAATAAACACTGGACTGTTTCTAAAAATTCTTGCATTCTGAGAATTAGATGGTAGGTCCCGGGGAACGTGCTATACCCAGACTGGTCTGTCCCCACAGCTCAGTTTTGATTTCACAGGCCAGCACAGTTCTGGGTAAGCACGAGGAGGGTGAGTTATCAGCAGATAGTTTCTTAATCTGGAGGCTGATTCAGGAATATGAGGGCTCATAAAGATGTCTAAGGAGGAAGAGATGACACTGATGAATGTATTCTGAATCAAGATCAGTGCTATGAGGCTAATGCTTTGAGGAATTATTCACAGGGCGGCGGGTGTTTTCTTAGGCTTCATAGCTTCTAGAAGGCAAGGAAACTCATAGAAACAATGAGTCAGACCAGTCTGGCCCTTGACCAATGAGGGTGAAGCCAGTGTCCTCTCTTTGGGTAAAGCGCTCTCCTGTATCAGACTCCTCTTGCAGACTGGGTTCTCCCTGTCTTCCCACTCAGAAGCACTGCCGTACATTATGCTGCCAATCCAGAACTCACGTGCTCATTCTCAGGAGCTGTGGACTCTGACAAGTGTCACAAATACGTGGGACAGCCAGGAATAAGGCAAATGATGTGGAAAAGCTCTTGAGCAACTGGAGGCCTTCAAACATCGACATGATATTCTTCCTTCTTCCTCTCCAAACCCAAACTGGCACCTTGGACTTAGATTTGGATTCATTCACATGTTCTCTTTTAGAGAGCCCTTAGATTACTCTGCTTAATCTTTGACTTGGCCACTGAATCCTGGGCCTTTCTTACCACCGCTTTAATCAGGGCTTTACCTTCCCTTTCTTCCTAACTGGCCTCTCTTCACTTTACTTGCCCTGTTTTCCCATTGCTACCTTGTATTGCCAAAGAGTCATCTTTACAGTCCAAGCCTGAGAGTAACTATCTACACTCCTATTGGTGAACTGAGAATGCTGCCCCCACCTACTCAGCTATGGGTTAAGGGTAGACCTCAGCCTGGCTGAATCAGTCTACTTCTGCAGTCTCATCTATGACACTAAACCCTTTCTCTCTCTCTTGACCCATATTATTGGACCTCTGAGTATAGGGAGGAGTTGGAGAAAGAGAGATGCTACCTCAGCTAGTCATATCTGTTGTCATTTCATTGTGGTATCCACAATTTCATGCATGGATAGTAACTCTTAGGAAATTCCACTCTCAGATCATCTGGTGTCAAATCCCTGCAGCCAGGGCTCTGTTGGGTTATGGTCCAGAGCTGCAGCAATGTCTTTATTAGGTTTCATAACACCTAAGAGGTCATCTACACGGCTTGTTCCCTTGACCACCTTCACCACTCAAGGAGCTCCATACACACCATTTCTACCTTGGGCTTTTGCCTGTTTCTGAAACAACCTCAACACTAGTATCAAGTTTTTCCTCAATCCATATCGGTACCTGTTCTAGGGAATGCCCGTTCCCTAGACTGTGGTAGGAGGAAAGCCTCAGAAAAGATAGAGCAATATATTGTATTAGAAGAGCGGGGTAGGGGCCTCCCTATTGAGAATTTATGTAACACAGAGATCATGAGTACATAGAGTCATTGGTCCCGTATACCATCTGCTTTCTGTTTGTGCATAGTTACGTAGTATGTACCTACTTATCCATCTATACATGTGTGTGTTTGTATGAGAGAAAACAGCATTCAGCTAGTGTCCAAAAAATGAGGCATATGTGTACATTTGTACCTTTGGTGGTCCTATCCTCCTTTCTCAACTTGGCAGAGTCTATCTCAATGGTTTGGAGCTTGCTGTAATGTCTCTTAAACCCTGAGTGTTCACAGTGAGCTTCTTGGACTAGCAGCAGTAGCATTTCCTTGGAGTGTGGTCTAAGTGTGGAACTTCTGTCCACAGAAGTGAGCAGACTCTACATTTAAAATAAAAAAGCCAAGGTGTTTTGAGAACATGAGAAATGCTTGCCTACTCTGTCAACCCTTCTCTCACCCTTCTAGCAAAATGAGAAAAGAGGTTCTGCTCACACACTGGGGGGGTTCATTAGTCTCTATCACATTATACCACAGACTATATGGAGGTCTACTATTTATATGACATCTGTAAGCAGACACTTTACATTAATCAATTAACTCCTTCTTTCCCTTAGGCATTTCAAACTCAAACTAGGCAAATTTCAAACTAGGCATTTCCTAGTTTTCTTGGCACTCAGTCCACCCACTTCTAGCAGCAAGATGTAAGCAGGAGCTGGACAGGACTCTCTCCTCTGTCTTCTCTTCTTTTGCCTGAGATATAGTGATCCTGCGGGAGGTGCAGCCCCTGCCATTGTAAAACCAAGAAGCACAAGCCAAGGTTGAAATTTTTAAAAAATGTGGTAGTGGTGGGGGTAATCTGGATCCCCGAAGGAATCTCTCTGATCTCAGCCTGCTTCTGTATACTCTCTTATGTGAGACAAACACAGCTTTGTATGGTTAGTGTATGTCTAACCACTACACTAATCATTCAGATGGACAAAGCAAATTTGAACTTGCTATCTTTATTGAGATAAATATTCTTAAGACTATTTAGGGTAGAGCACAATAAGGTACCAGAACAACAGCTTTTGAGTCTCTCTCTCCCTCTCTCTCTCTCTTTCTCTCTCTAAATAAATATATATGCATATATGTATATATACACATATATATACATATATATGAATCATATATATTCCATGAAATATATATAATTAGGAAACTGGGAAAATATACATTCCAGTTTCCTAAATAATTGCTTTAGAATAACAACTACTCATAATATTTTACCAATAGAAAATTTGGCCATGAAACATAGAGAGTTTAAATATTGCTCTCACTAGATATTTAGCTGAAAGTTTGGTGAAGGTTACAAATTTTGAATCATTCAGAGGTTCTGAGTTATGGTCGATATTCAGAGCAGAAACCTCTCTCTCTCTCTCTCTCTCTCTCTCTCTCTCTCTCTCTCTCTCTTTCTCTTTCTCCTTGATTTTTTGGCTGCCATGGAAACTGGAGAAGGAAGCCCCATGGAAGTTCTGTCAGCTTGGTCTAACCCATGCCCATCCCAGGATGTAGCACAACACAAAATCATACATTACTTAAACCAAACATTTCTTTAGTGATTAAAAAAACCTCCAATGTGTGGTTCTTGAGAGTGACCTTTGAGGATGACAATGCCATCATGTCTGAAGGTTGGACAGGCTCAGACAGAGACTATTACTGAGTGTGCTTAGGGCCACCCTGTCTGACTCAAAGCATGAGGATGCTTTGCTGGTTGCAACCTCCCAACTAAGTTATGTACAAGCTCCCTTTCCATGGCAAACTCTGCTGGCTGAATGAGAGTTGATAGCAAGAAGAAATTGAGAAGAGTTCTGTGATACTAGATCCCCAAACTATTCCATCAACTCTATATGGCATTTCACCTCACTGCCTGGATAGATTGCTGTCAGAGTCTGACAGATGTTTTGTGGCCCATCATTGTCGAAGCTACTCCTGGAATCCAAACCAAGTGAGGAGCAGCCCTGGGAGCTTTATGCATCTATTTCCTTGGTGCCAACTTCCCTCTGACTCTCAACCTGGTGCCTCCTGGAGTATATCAGGTTCTCCTTTGTTATTGCATAGTTAAGCCTCATTCCTACCTAGAAAAGCCACATTCTCAGGCTTTTCCAGAATGGCTCTATTTAACAAATGCACCTAAGGAAACTGGTACAGCAGAAGCCACAGTGTCTAGACAAGTGCCTGAACTTATTTTTCCAAGCTCCTTCATCATAGAAACCCTTGTCCTCTGAGGTTCGGTCTGAGTTGGAAAGCCAGACAAAAAGTCATTTAGAGATGGAGCTGAGCCTCCAGCTGTGTGATTTTGGGAAGATCCACATAAATAAAGAGACAAGTTAACAAATGATCTTCCCTGTTCATGTTCCCTGAAGCCGGTTTCTCAAGGGAAGGCAATTTGATTAAGGAATGAAGTGTCTCCTTAGCCCAGAGTTTTTGACTCAGAATTTGTTTGGTTTTGCTATATAGAGAGCTTGGTTGCCAACCCTGATTATTTTTAAAAGTATGACACAGCTACATTCTCAAGTGTACTGTACCCCACTTATCAATTATCTATCCTTCTCACACGTGATGTCCACACGGTTCACAGAACACCCTAGGTCTCCAGTGTATCATTGGGCATCCCATATTATAGATTTAGCAGGAAGAACAGCATGGTTGTCAGAGACCACAGAGAAGATGGGGCAATGCAATTGCCACAAACATTCACTATGGTGACACTAAACTTTGGACAGTCATCCATTCTGAGCCTTGTCCCTGAGACCAGAAACAGATTTTGTTTCTGCACTTAATATTTTAGTATCTGTAACTTTTGGCAACAGCCATGAGTCTGACATGTGGTTCAGACTTGTGTGGACGGGTGTTTTAGGTATGCTTTTGCTTTGTCTTTTCTTGACTTAGACACAAAATTCCTGGTTGAGTTTCTGATTTCTTCCCCATTGCACTTTGACGAGAAAAGACACCATCCTCCTAACTATATAGGGTATTAGATGGGTGCATTATGTATAATAGTTTCTGGCCATGTATTAGAAATTGACCTGTCTTTTCAGTAACCCTTCATTATTCAGAGCTTTTATATGCTGTATTTTTCCTTTCGTAAAACATCATGATTGCACTCAGAGAAAAATCAGTGTCCTTCAGCGAACAGCTGCCTTCTCCCACAGAGTACTAGCACCTGGTCCCCATTCTAACTTTGCCAGTTGCCCTTTGCCATAGTTGGCTAGTCAACTCCCACAGATAAAGCATGGTGGCATGCACAATTCTGTGGATTTGGGGCACTGAAGCTTGCCCTCTGGGCTCAGAGACTTAAGACAGTGTTAGGAGACCCAAGGACATTGGGTGGAAAAATCTCAAATCCTTTGTCCTCGATCCTCTAACTCTGCCTCCATTTCCTCCCCAAGGGAAGCCATGCTTTGCTTTATGCCCCATGATTGAGTTACCTGCCTCAGCTAAAGGACATCTACAGCTAGATAACATTGCATGCTCCAGTGAGATTTCCACACACAGAAGAGAAATGGGGACCTTCATCTGACAGATTCCTGACTTTGGTCTTTGCAGCTCTGGGAATTTCAGAAGCAGGACTCCTTGCACTTGGCTTGAGAATACAACATGTGTGTTTAGTACTTTGAAGAGAGCTAAACAGCCATACAGTTTACAAATATTTGCATTCTGCAATTGTTGTTGGGTAAGCTCCTCTGGGTTGAGTCACCAGGGCCATGTTTGTTGTCCTTCTCCTGGGCCGTGAGCTGGAGAATGGCTAGCAAATCTCATTTCTAACACTCAGTGGCTAATGGCTACTCCTTCAGTCTGGTCACATCTCTTCTTCAAAATGGTACTCTACTGGACTCCATCCACCTGCCTGCCTGTAATTCCAGTGACCCTAAGGGTTACTGAGAGAGAGCCTGAATTAATGAGGTTCAAGATTGTCTACTGACAGCCACTTGTGTTCTTTCTGTTGTCCTTATTTCCCTGACTATCCATAGCCATGATGAATCCAAATAATTTTTTTTGTATGGGCAAGCTTCCTTACTATCTACTAACATCCAGGGGTTGGTGGTTTAGGGGATTAGACAAAAAATATTGAATTTACATTATAATGAGGTTGTAACTCAGCTTCATGGGACAATCTAGGACTATAAAGGCATCTTAAAGTAAAGATATTAAAACTAGCCATTCTGATATGCTATGAGCTGTTTTTTCTTCAGAAGGCAAGAAAACAAAGCCAGCCGTTTTTCACCCATAACGTGAAAGGATGGAAGGGTGTTTCAACAGAAAGTTTCCTCTCATTCTGATTTTGATATTGATGGGTGGGTTGGGCTTCAGAAAATTCCAGATGGATGAGACTGGGTGAATTCCCTAAGGTTAAGGCAGTAATACTCCCTCTCAACAGTTGTTGGCTATTGACCCTCGTAGGCACACTGAGTGCTCTGCCAGAGATCTCAAAAGATGTTAACTTCACAGAGAGAAGTGGATCCAATCCCTGATGCTGTCCTTGAGTGGGTGTTCACACCTATCTGAGCAAACTGTGGCATATCCTCTATGAGGAAGCCGTCTTGGTGCACCTTGTAGTGTGCAAGCATCAGCTTTTGGCTATGTTTTGTTTAAATAAGATGCATGCTCTCAATGCTCACCCCACCAGCTAGAATCATAGAAGGTGAACAATGATCAGCGAGGTGGGGTCCTTTCCCTCTTAAGGAAACATGGAAAACTAAAATCATGTCCAGTCACCAATGAATGGTGGCAGCTGCTGATATCTGGGTTATTCAGGCATCAGGTACTTCTAAAACCTTACAGTGTTTCTACGCTTATGCTACATCTAGCTATGGGGTATTGCCCAGAATTCTGGCTCCTCTGTGCTATGAAGCAGCCTTCCCCTTAGTCCTAGAAACCTGTTAGGCTGATGAAAAAAAGAAAAAGAAAAGAGAAGAGAGAAAGAAAAGAAAGGAAAAGCTGGGATTGGGAGGGCTGTGTTTGCTCTCATGGAAACTCAGCATGTTTAATTTATATATGTGAACGGAAGAGGAGGGATTATGGTAAACAACTGAACCAGGAGGTGGGTTTAACTAATCTCTGTAGGAGGCTGCTGAAGGGAAGCAAGAGGAGGGAGCCTTAGTCATAGTTTCTGCACACACATTTACATTTGGACCAGAGGGAGGCATTGCTGTTATTGAACCTAAGAAGGTTTTACTATCACTCCAAGCCTCTCCTGGGAAAAACTTTGCCATTCCCATGGGTCTGAGGCATTGTGGTATTTATGTGGCTGCTCTCATGTTAACAACACACATTCACTCAGAACTTCATCTGTTCCTATACTGCCATAGGGCAGAGCACACAAGAGGTACTGAGTTCTGGCTCTTCCATATCCAGTTGACATCACATTCTCAAGACCTGGTTGTGTCTTCTCCTCTTTTGCCTCAAGCTCTACCCAGAGAGCTTCAACTTGTGTAAGGCAGGAAGAGTGCTCACCTTCACACATCGTTTCTTGGTACCTGTACACTCAGGACAGGGAAACTAAGGCCCCATAAGCTGTTTGGAATGAAAAGGAGGAAAGTGGAATTTTAGAAACATGCAAAGTGCCAAGCAAAGGTAAATTGAAGTGGATTCAAAGTAATTCTAGAAAAAAAATGAAAGTTCATACGTGGAAGACAGTGCTGTACACAAGATGCAATCACAAATGCAAAAGTGTGTCATCTATCTATCTATCTATCTATCTATCTATCTATCTATCTATCTATCCAGATAGATAAAATTTGGTGGTATAGCTCCATGCCAACTAAGTGCTCAAGAGAAAGCAAAGTTTACCCAGAATACAACAGGAAGGGTAAGGAATGAGAGAGAATAGATGAAAATTAAAGCCATACTCGTTAGGGATCTAGTGACTGGAAGATGAAGTGCTGTCGGGAGAGGGAATGCTATAAAGGGCATTTTGGAAATTGTGAAATGAAAAAAAAAAAAAGCCAGGAAGAATCTAAAATGTGAGTAATGAATTGACCTTTACAGGTTCATAAATAATAGTTATTATTTTGTGAAATGCATGCTACCTAGTAGGCACCATTCTCAGAAGACGTAATGCAATCCATAGCTCATGGATAAGGAAAGCAAGACTCTTGGTATATCAGAGACAGAAAGGTTGGGGCTGGACTGGGATGGAAACAAGCCTACATTCTCTCGTCCCAGCAGGGCTGTCTCTTCCCTGAACTGCTTCTGGAATTGGAAGGATTGGACACTCCACTTGGCTAGGCTTGATACTTTTACCCACCCCTGTACCTGGCAGAGGAGTCTATGTAGCCTGGAACATGGGCTGGAAGTGGTAGGTTACTAGAAGAAAACAGAAAAGATTTTATCCAAAGAAAGGCACTGGGACAACAGGTGTAGCTCAGAGACAGAGAACAGCTTTGGGGCCTCATCTGGCCCTCCCTGTTACCATGCACTGCTGCTTGAAGCATCCCTCTGGAATGCCTATGGACTAAGGAGAATCTGAAATCACAGACTTCGAACCAAGAGGGAAGATGCAGGAATAGACACAGAAATCTCTTGAGCAACAAAGCAGATGTTACCTCAACACTTTATAAAGGGGCTCCTCCTATCTCACCCAGAAACTATTTTTGGTTCTGTTTTAGATAGTTTTAATAGGCTTAGTTATCTGGTTACCCCATCTCAAGCCAACCAAAGTAAACCTAGGGCATTGAGATATAATGTCACTCTCCCACTCTCCTTTCCACTTTCCAGTCAGGTAGGATGGAATGTAAATCTTGTTCATGTAGCTGTGAGACCTTTAAGTGTCCTTTGGTGAGTCAAGCACTAATGATTTCTCCTCACAGAGGCAGTGTTCCCAGGATGATTTTCATTCCATTTCAGACCATAATGGTTTGTGAGAGCTCTGAGTGTGCTCAATAATGATGCAAGGTTCAATATTCTGTTTGGTGCGACTCAGCTGGACTAGGGGGAGTTTACCAATCTGGGTTTTACAGATTGGTTGGTCATGTAGACTATACAATGTCTAACTTTCTCCTCTCTCCCTCTCTCTGTCTCTTTCTGTGTGTATCTCTCTTCCCTCTATCTTTCTCTCTCTCTCTCTCTCTCCTCTCTCTTCTCTCTTCCATCTTCTTTCCCACTCTCATTTCTCATTCTCTCTTTGTCTTTGTTTCTCCCCCTTCTCTCCCTTTCCCCGTCTTTCCTCCCCCTCCCCCCCTTGCTTTTTCTCTTTCAGTCTTGTTCATCTCTACATTTCTGTAGAAGGCTTGCTATGCCAATGTGAATTTTAATCCTCCTAGGTTACAATGCAAACACATTTGGGCTGTCTGTTTCTGAGAGTTTCCTAGCCAGAGGCATGCTCTGTCTTCCAATATCCAAAGTGGATAAACATGGACATCAAGAGAGCAGTGGCTTCTCAGTGGTAGAAAGAGCCAAAAATATTCTTCCACCTCACCAAGGGGGCCGGGTCCTCCTGGACCTTTCTGTTGCTGGGGTTATCCAAGGTGACAGCTAGGGTTTAGCTGGGATGATGTGGATAAAAGGACAAACTCCAGTACTATCCCATGTTTCCTCAGCTTTGAAATGGGAGTATTCACAGGACTCAAAGTGGCTGTGAAGCTCACGGGAGAGGGAACATACAATGTGCTTAGCCACAGGGTAGGGGTCCAGACAGAGAAGCATTCTGTAACTGTGAGTTCTTCCAGTCATTATTATAATTATTATGATTTCTGGAAATACCTCGCAGCTGCTCAGGTAACTGCAGAGTAGTCAGAATGTCCTTGAACAGTGTCAAAGTGTGCAGCCAGAGGTTTTGTTTGCTTTTCTGCTGAGCTTTGGATTTTGATGACCCTGGACTTGAATCTTGACTCTATTGCTTCTTGACAGTTTGCTTAGAAGGAGTGGGTCTCTGACCTTCAGCATTTTTGAAGGAAAGACACCATTAGTCCATTATAGTAGAGACAGCAAAGGACTCCTGTAGGAGGCTCATTTTAATGAGCAAGTACATGGCAAACACTCAGTAAAAGTTTCTGATGGTTACTGATGAATAATTTGAACTCCAGATACCTTCTTTTCTTCGACTCTTGAGACAAACAATTAACTCATAAAAGCTTGGACACCTGCCTCAAGTGTAATTAGAGAGATGATTTGCTTCGATGTTTGCGGCTATGAGTTGTCATTGCTTTGAGAATTTTGAGAATTGGTAGTATTGACAATTTGGATCTCTGTACAGGATGAGTCTTTCTTGTCACTAGACTACAGTTTACTGAGACAGACTTGGGTTTGAGCCATAGCTCTGCTATACTTAACTAGGTCTGTGGTCTTGTGACAACATTTCCCTCAAGTTCATTTCTCCATGAACAATGGGAATCCTGTTAGGATTTTCCTTGTGGTATTGTAATAATTAAAAGAGATGTGGGGGGGGGGGCAGTGTGATGGCTCTGTGGGTAAAATGTACCCACAAGATAGAAGGAAGAAAAATGACTTGTACAAGTTGACCTGTGATTTCTAGGTGCCTTCTCTCTCTCTCTCTCTCTCTCTCCCTCTCCCTCTCTCTCTCTCTCTCTCTTTCCCCCCTCTCATACACATGCATGCATGAATGCACACAAACATGTAAATAAAAATGTAAAAAAGATTCAATTATTGTTTTTTCTAAAAATGGATATTTATATAATTTTATAATACATATATATTACTGCCTAGTAATAAGCAAAGTAACTGTTCTTTTTGCAAAACTTTGGGTTTTGATGAAAATTGATAATAAAAGAAAGGAAAATAGTACCAAGTACATTTTATTGCCTCTGTTGAGGACAATGGACAAATGGCTGCTGATTCTCCATCAATCAAACTGCCTGGTCTCAGAGCCAATAACAATACTGTTATTAAATCAGAGCATTTGGATTAGTGTATGACACTTATTTTATGATTAAACTTCAGACCACAAGGGAAAAATAGCACAATCATTGCATTTAATCAGGAGCTACATTGGGGTGGGCCGAAGGCACTAAATATGTCTGGGAATCATTGGGAACCAGGCAACAATATATTTAATTATGAGCTGCATTTGTGCAAGTGGTACCCATACTGAGGTCAGTGGGCTGAGGCACTTTGCTTGGTTGCTAGGCAACAAGGGACCTGCTATTCTAAAGCCCATCAATATCAACACGGAGCATTAACTAAACCACACTCCTGTTTCCACTTACATGATGGCTGCATGGAAATGCTGGATAAGAGAAGAAGATTATGTAATGTGGAAAAACTGAGAGTTGGCATAGCACTGTGAGGCTTCATCTTTGAAGTAGAGTGATTCAGAGTGCAGGGTCATCTGCTCATTGTGGTTCCTGCTTAAACTTCAGATGTTGGTGCAGCCATGCTAAGTGGTCCCAGGCCAAGTTGCCAACCATAAGATGAAGAAAAATAAAAGGAGTTTTCAGTTAACACGACTCCCTTACACAAATAAATAACTAATTCTTGTCCAAAAACATAGTTTATAAGGTTAGCCTGTAAAGTCACCCATTTATCAGTGTCCTTTGGAAGAGTCACTTGTAGCTTAAACTATCCCAACAACCAATTCAGTGATGGATTTAACTCTTACTATACACAGACAAATTTAATTTATGTAGCTTCAAACAGATGCCAACACTGTTTTATTTTAGAATATTTTAGATTATAAACCTATTTATTTTACAATTTATGGGTTCCTTATCTATGAATGAAATTAGCATTGCACTAGACAATCAAATCATTCATTTAATCAGTGGTACCAATTGTCCCTTTCCTAGACTAAAGGAGAGTTGGTTACGTGAACCATAAATCCTAGTGTTTTATCCCCTATCTATTTAAATGAGGAATAACAAACAAGAGCTTTATTGGAAATAAGAATTTCAGCCCAAGAGTTAGTATACTTCAAATATTACTTTCTTAAGTACAAGATATCCATGGCTATGTCCTAAAATCAAATAGCAGGTCCACCTTGTTGTAAGGAAACCCCAAAGAAGATAATTAGAAAAAGTCATGGAATGGTAAGAAAGGAAGGAGATATGTAGATGTTTTTGAAACATTAATTAATTAATGTATGACCACAGTACAGGTCCACAGGTAAAGATAGCAGAAAGAAACACTGTTATATACAAAGAACTTTAGAGAATCACAATAACTACCAGTGAACAGAGTGGTCGAAGTTAATCAGTGTTTGTACGTAGATTGTCATTCTAGCTGCTTGACACAAAATAACCTTTGGTTGTTTCTTTTAATATTTGGTTCCCACTTGCTTAATTAGGGAACTGGTGGGTATCCCCTGTCCTGGGTTCTTTTAGGCTGTCACTATAGCTGTTTGTGAAGATACCAAAGGGTTAGATTTCATTTGCCACTGGCCAGAGGTAGATAAGAGAGTGAAGAAAATGTCCCTATAGGAAATACATTGGTGGACTTTAGGATGGCTGTTTGGAATCCTAGCAAGGTAATTGGCAAGATTATGCCAATTAAGTTATGGTCACCAGGCCAACCTCTTACATCTGCTAGTTTAGCTTAGCTCTTCTTCAAGCTCTGCATGGGCTTGGTTCAGGGCAGACATCCTAGCCCCTCAATAATAGAAAACAGCTTGTCTTCCAAACCTAGGCTTGCTCATGTCAGAGACGTCTGTGCGGGAAGACTGCTCAAGGAAAAAGTATGTCTAGTCAAAACAGGGGAGAAGCGATTCTAACAGCTTATGAGTAATCAAACAGAGCATGCAAAACCAAGAGTTTTCCAGAGGACCTGGATGCATCCTCACACGACCAATTTCTTGACATTTATGCTACTCTTAGTCATGGTTTCTCTTTCTAGAGTAGACCAGAAGAGTTTAGAGAAAACCCAGCAAAGTGACTCACAGAGCCACTCAGATTCTCACAATTGTTTATTGAGAAGTTCTTGTTCTGGTTCAGGCACAGTGTTAGATTCAGTGTGCTAGGTGTAAACCGAACAAAACAGACATGACTTATTTATTATGAAAACTTGGAATCTCTTTTGACTGCATTACTAAATAGAACCAAGCAGGGTATTTATAACATAGTGTGTCCTAGTAAAGTAGCATATAGCCAACAAATGCAAGGATGGTTCAACTAGGGAAAATCGGAATATAATTAAAACCAATAATACGTCAAAGATTGCAACAGGTCCCAAGACCTTAGCACAATTGACACCATGATAGAAGTACCATTCAGGCCCTGGAACCCAGCACATAGGCAGAAACACTTGCCATAATGAGAACAGAGACCCAATCCACCAGAATACTAATGGAACACATGGGGAAAGTCCCATGTGAACGAAGCTTGCCTTTTGGCTTCTCTAGTTCCGCTTCTGGATAACTTTTCTTGCTAACTGAGGTGTGTCAACCCAGGATGTGGTTTGTGTGCTTAAAAATCTCACCCAGAGAAAGGTTCAGGACTGCACTCTGGAACCAAACATCCAGTGGTGAGCTGGAAACAAATTTAAGTGGTGAGCTGGCATCTAAAGGCTTTGTGAAAGAATTTACTTCAAGAACATAAAGCCGGACACATTTCAAGCCATGGTTTCTTAGGAGAAATGATATTATTCAACCAATATCACTTGCAAGCTATGATTTATACAGTGTGTGTGTGTGTGTGTGTGTGTGTGTGTGTGTGTGTGTGTGTGTGTGTGCTCGTGCACGTGTGGATTATAATGGTGGTGGTGGTGGTGGTGGTGGTGATGCTCATCTGGCTAATAAAGACTTTCTATTGGCTTGAACCAGCATCTGAGTTGTGTTCTCTGGTGGATACTTGACAACAAGAGAGCAGAAACATTTTGCTTTCATATATGCCAAAGATTCCTGTACTTATCCCCTAAACTACATTCATTGTTTTTGGAAGAAAAATATACAAAGTAAAATACAAATGAACTTATAAAGGCAAAACTCTGATATTTCTGAAAAAATTAATGTTCCTATAAGGGAAACTTGCTGGAAAGATTTAAAACAAGGCAACTGAACAGTTCTGTTGTGACACATATGGGCGAAACAAGAAATGGCTCAGTCTAGAAATAAGCTTATATATTCGCATAGTGTGGGTTTAAGCAAACATCTATTTTCAAACTAAAAGGGAAAAGACTATTACTCAAACAAATGGTTCTGAAACAACTAACCATTTGGGGAAAAGGTAAGACCACATCCTATTTTTCCTTAGATGCTTCAAAGATTAAGCTACATCTCATTCAAAGAGTGCATTTAAAGACTGGTAGACAGAAAGTCCTAGGAGAACCCAAGGAAAAAGAGGTCTTCCTAAGCAGACACTGAGCTCAAGATAGACAAAAAACAAACAAACAAACAAACAAAAAAACCCCATACATTCAAGTGCACAAAATCAAGATGTTTGTGTGTCAGGAATTAGCACAAAATGGTCAGAATATTTTCAGCACAAATTCTAAAACAGAACAACCTTCACTAATATGATAACGCTTGTAAACCAAAAGGCCAAAAGCTAATCACACAAAGAAAAATAGGAAGGGGGAACTATGGATGATCAGTTTATAGAAAAAGAAACCCAAGCGGTAGGCTACAAACCGATGCAAACAGTCCATAGGAAATCTGGGACATATGTGTCAAATTCTAGATGCACATATTTCTTGACTTGGCAGATACATTTCTAAAAATTCATTCTATCAATATGGTCATTTGTTTACATGAAGTGAAAACTGCATCTAATTCATTATATTTCACTTCAACACTCTAATCCAAACAGGAAACATCCAAAATATTTATTAGTAGAAAACTTAATAAATATATTTGTAGCTTGGTAAATTAAATTTTACCAATTTTAAAAATTAAAGCCCCAAATATGTACTTGGTACAAACATGTGATTTCTGTAGGGTCATTTTAAAAGATAGTACAGTATTTTCTGAGAGATGGGTGCACCGTGTGGTGAGGTATGGAAGGAAAGTGTTTGCACTCGTTTGTATCTTTTTTATATCATTTAGCATCATGTCCTTGACATTTAACGCCTTTCCTGATGCAGAGAAGAGTCCTTCCTTCCCAGCCTCACTTTGCTTCTTACTGGGGACCACACGTATTCTAGTGTTGTTTGAGGCAAATGCTGCTCTGCTAAAAATGTCGGGTTTACCTTCTCAGCCTTCACTTACTGTCTAAAGCGACCTCCAGTCTTTAGGAAAAATAAATTTAAGTGGTGAGCTGGCATCTAAAGGCTTTGTGAAAGAATTTACTTCAAGAACATAAAGCTGGACACATTTCAAGTCATGGTTTCTTAGGAGAAATGATATTATTCAACCAATATCACTTGCAAGCTATGATTTATACAGTGTGTGTGTGTGTGTGTGTGTGTGTGTGTGTGTGTGTGTGTGTGTGCTCGTGCACATGTGGATTATAATGATGGTGGTGGTGGTGGTGGTGGTGGTGATGCTCATGATTTAAAAACACACCTATAAAGTCCTACAGCTAAAGTAGAGGCAGGCTGCAGTGGTAGGATAGGATGATGGTGCCCCCATCAGATTACATTACCGAAGATGTTGAGACTTTACAGGGAGATGAAATAAAAGGAGGCATGTGGGTGTGGTATGTGTGTGCCACAGGTAGAATGGAACTTCCAAAACACTTCCTGCTTTCAACACCCAGTGGCATGGCTATTGTTTAAACAATAATCTCACCTGAGTAGCATATACTTACTCTAGATTCTAGAGTCTAGAGGCTTGGTTTGAAAGTGGCCTAAGGTTTTTCTGTTTAGACTTGTAGTAAGTAACTTAACTCTTTAAATGCGAAATAGATGTATTACTAAAGCACACTCTGTGTTGCTCAAAATCTCAGTATTCCGGAGGATTTTGGGACCTTTTGGGCATACACTCGGGCTATAGAGCCATCATGCTTTCAAGGCCTCTTACTCGTGACCAGATGTTTCATGTTGGACCTAATGAGGTAGGGAGGGAGAACTGCCAGTCCTCTCTTAGGCTGCAAAGTCAGAGGACATTGGTAAGCAAGAATAAAAAATAACAGGCAAGTCTCAATTTTATCTGAAGTATAAAATCAGGAATATCAAGCTAATGTGAGGTCTGTAAATATTCAAATTGTTTTCTAATTCACTGATGTTCCCCTGAGTTACACAAAGGTGTGATTTATTACTGTTTCTAGTAATATTAGATGTTTATGCTCTAATGCAAATTGAAGTTGGACTGGAAAATAATTCTATCTATGGACTTCCTAGGCCACTCAAGGCTTTCATTGAGAGCCAGATTTATCAGCAATCTGGGCCCCATGAAAGGCATTTTCTATTGGAAGAGATGAACCTCATTCACCTGCTTGGTTCATCTGTACTAACTGAGGATGCTGCAAACATTGTGGTACAGAGAGACACTCTTCTGGGCCACAGAAGAGGGGCTCCAGTCCAGGTTCTAGCCTTCTGGTGTGTTTTCTGAGTGATTTGAGGGTGAATCATTAAATATATTAGTTACTAAGTTTTGTATATGACATAAAATGTTTCTAGAAACTTTTTTTTTAGCTTTTTCTTCATAAATAATAGATGGTTTTGGGAGGGAGGGTCTGGAAGATGTATTTAAATAAAATAGTAAAGAATCTGATTTGCTGGTGGTAGCTCTTCTCATCAACAGCTGCCGTGTCCACAGAGAAGCTGTACTTCTCTGTAACTTTCCATAAAACACACAGGATGTCTGATGCACTCATGCCTGTGGGTACGCATACCCCAACCCTGACCTGGGGACCTTCTAATCTCCTGCTAAAGGAAAGGCAAAACCCTTAACACCATGGAACATCTATTGTCTTGATACCAAGTAGGAGTAGAGAGGAGCAGAGTGAGGCCCAAATAATAAATTAGGTGAGCTATTAAACCAAACTTCAAATAATGGACTGAATAGCTTACCAAGTGTCCAAGTCTTGAAACTTGATAAAAGTCCCATTAATATAGTATAGAAAATTCAGTCTGTAACATATGAATAGTTTTTTAGATGAAAAAATTACTATTTTTTTTTTTTACAAAGGGGAACAAAGGACATGGTTTTGATATTTAGGAGTCTTATTGCCAGTGACCTTATTAGGATCTTAGTTTGAAATTGTTATAAATACGAGGCAAAGGAATTACATTGATGATAAATAGATATATTTTCAGGAGAGAGAGAGAGGATATGAGAATATCTTTCTACTATTATTTGGAAATCTCTCCAGGAAAGCATTCCTTCTCTTTTACTTATTAAAACTGCTTGGAAATCATGACTGGCCAGGCTCAGCCGGCCACCTCAGCACTCATATCATTTATTAATGGTGTTTCTTTGTAAATGGAACTGGAGTTCTGAGAAAAGTGGTTGATTACAGGCCTATAGGAGAGAACGAATTAAAATAAGCCTGGGAATGTTTTGGCCAGAGAGCAAAGGAGCTACAAAGACCAGGCAAGATCATTTCAAAGGACAGAACACCTAACCCCAATGCACCCAGTGCTCAAATAAGACAATTTGAGTGTCAGGAAGAATGAGCATAAGAAGATATACCTCCCAAAGTATAATCACTAAGAATAAACCAACTCACTTCTCAGAAAACTGCTGAAGATCACGAATTTTTTCTGCATGCTCAAGGTTGGACTAGAACAGGCAACCATCCAGCTGCCTCTGCCTCTTGGGTGTAGGGATTACAGACATGCTACCACGAGGAGCTGATCTGGCCTTTCTTGTACAGATTACATTTCAGGATAATCTCACAGTTGATGAGAGAATGCTCCATGCGGCCAAATTCTAACAGAGAAGGGAGTTAGGATTGAGATCACTCCTTGGCAGGGTATAGCAATGCTAAGACACGGAATTGTGAATGAGGGTAGAGGGTTCAGAGAGGGCTCAGTGGGGCTGACAACACATGAATCGATGGAACAGTCCTGGAATGACTACATGTCCAAGATATGATAGACTGAGTGTGTAAGGTGCCGCCATATTGCATTCTTTCATAAAAACACGAACAAATGTTTGAGTTCTAGATCTAATTGCCATTTACAATAAATGCGAATGTGACCGCAGCAACCTCAGTGTCATCACAACAAAGCAAGGGTCCAGATCCAGAATTTCTGACATTCTTTCACATTTAGTTTGTTATGAAGGACAAAGATGAACAGCTAGGAGAAAAAGCTGCACAGGGAAGGCGTCCCTGGTTTCAGCATCCTTCAGTAACCTCCACAAACACAGAAACCAAGAAAATTTTCTGAAGTCTTTAATTTAGAGGGGTGTGTGTGTGTGTGTGTGTGTGTGTGTGTGTGTGTGTGTGTGTACATATTTGCATATATGTGTTAGTGCATGTTGGGAGCACACATGGTGTGTGAACTTGCACGTAAAGGTCAGAAGTCAACCTCAGATATTGTTCAGTGTAGTCTACCTCATTTTTTGAGATGAGTTTTTCTCCTATCCTAGAATTCACTAAGTATGCTTGGCTGTCTAGCCAGCAGCCAGCAGGAATCTGCCTTTCTCTGTGTCTTCAGCCCTGATGTTACAAGAACATGTTACACACCCATGTTGTTGTTGTTTGGCGTGTTCATTGTTGCTTTTCACATGTATTCAGGGCATTGAACTCAGGTCTTCAGGCTTGCATCACGGATACTTTATTGACTGAGTTCTTTCTTCAGCAGGGTTCAGAGACTGTTCAGAAAGCATCGGCACATGAGTGATGTCCAGTTCTTACCAAAGTCTTCAGGCCCTCTTCCTTGAGATCATGTTAGTAGAATAAGGACGAAGGCTCCAAGTTTCTAATAACAGTTTTTCCTTCTGGGAGCAGCCTCACCTAGCAGCAGACCAACAGTCCATACAGCTCAGCAGTTCAGGTGAATAAGATGGTAAAAGAGCTATGTGAAGAACTGCAAGAGGAGAGACTGAGAAGACAAAGTGATCGAATGCCTTATAAACCATCATCGAAACCGCTTGATAAAGGAGGTTTTAGATGGTGTTTGGGAATTTCCACTAATTGACTTAGGAGTAGAAATGAGTTGTTATTGTGGAAAACAGTGCCAACTATTTAAAAATGCATTAATATCACAGCACCATTTCCTTTATTCTTCTTCAAAGCATGTTTGAGGCCAGATGGATGAGATGGGCAGAATGACCATCACCTGTTGAGAGTCATGTGCTGTCCTGTACACCTTCTAATTCCCTTTATCTCCTCTTATCCTCATTGGGGTCCTCAGGTAGGCTTTAACCAATAACCATTTGCCAATGCTTCTTTAGAATACTCAGAGTCTATTTTCCCAGTCACGCCTGGTTGTCCATCTTAATTTGTTTTCTTCCCAAGATGCACCTTCAAAGTGTTGGATTTGGTAGAGAGGACTTTAAGTGTCCAAAGATTCATTCTGTTCCAACCTTTCATTTACAAGCCCAAACTGACCAATATTCATTCATCACAGGAGACCAAGGCATGCACTGCACATGGCAGAAGTTACTCTCTGTCTATAGGGTATTGCGTGCCTTCAGTATACATTCCCCCTAGACACTGCTGGTGATCCTGGCCACTGTTGATGTGTAATACTTCATACTACATAAATCATGTACAGTACCGTCTTCTCATTCATAGATCCTACAGATCTGGTGAAGGAAGGGATCATCGAGGCGTGCCAAACATCTGCTTTATGCCACGTTCTGTGCCAGGTACTTTATTCACAGTAATAAAAGTTATCATCATGAAAATAATTTATTGGGTATGTGCTATGTTCTAGCTGAAAGATTTTTCCACTTAAAGAAATATCTTAGGGATACTGTGGCTGTTTTTAGATGAGGTTAGAACCTTAGTCAAGTTCCCTCAGTTCTTGACCCCTGAACTCTGACTTCAAGACCTCTGTTTTTTTCCAGCAGCCATTTAATATGATTTGCATTATTTTTGCCACTCTATTTACCCCATGTATACTTATTTAAATAGTATGTTTTACATTTGTATGTGTTTATTTGTTTTCATACAATATGTTCGAATAGGACATGTGTTTTCTTTAAATATTTTCACCAGAAAAGAAAACTAGTACCGTCTAAAAGCTAATATCATTTGCCATGAATGGAAGGAAATGTATAAATAGATATAGCATGAGTATGGTCACTGTAGCCTGCACCTGGATCCACTCTGGAAACCCACAGAGTCTCCAACATTTTCCTACCTCATCTCTGTGGAGGGCCCCATGTAAATCATCTCTGTGCCGTCAGTGATGTGGGTTTCACACTTCAGAGAGTACTCTACTTAATGTCCTCAATGAGGGACACAGGGGTGAAGCTGTTATGAGTCGATCTCTACTATGAAACAGAAACAGAGTAAAACGAATCTGATTTTGACAAGTACATTATTGACACAAGACATAAAAATTTAAGAATAATCTTGGCTTCCAGAACTAAATCAGAAAACAGACAAACAAATAGAAACTTAGCAAATAAATGAGCTCACTATCTATTGCCAATATATTTTGAGCATGTTCAGTTTTCCAGTGAGATATCATTTTATATAGTTATATAAAATTACATAGTTTCTATGTGCACATGAGCATAGATAAATTTGTTTATGTATATACCCACAAACATATATCATTCCATTTATACTTAGAGGGCTTACATTGGGTATGTGTCTCTTGAAGATTATGAATATCTAAACCAAAACAGTCTTATAAATTATATTTGCATACAGGCTACAGCCTTGATTTATACAGACAGGAAGCCAATTAATGGGCAATTATAAATGAGATGTTAATCAAACTCATTAAACAATATACATTCATTAACCATCATGAGCAATTTCTCCTGATGGTTTTGAGTTTATATATATATATATATATATATATATATATATATATATATATATATAGTGATTAAGGATATCAAATCCATTTAACAAGTAATGGAAATTTTATTCTTTAACTAAAATAAACATTCAATAAGACAGCATAATTAAGAATTTTGATCTAAGCCCACGAAGTTCTGTAAGGTTGGGACCCAATGTTTCTGGGTATTAAAAGTAGTATAAAGTGTTCTATTTTATGAAAAAATGTTTCCTACTTCTAAGACAATGTGATTTGGTAGGAAAAACATAGTTTGTGTATCACAGGGACCTCAATGGAAGCCCTTACTCTCTACTTTTGTGTGGCTTTATCTGGACATTTGTTTTTGTGTCTACCAAGTAAAGATAGTAGCTCTTTTGTCAGAGAATTCTTAGAAGTCTACAAAAAATGTGAACTATAAAGCCTAGTGATTGGTCTGCTGTCTCATTCATTTATTTATTCATTAGGCAAACACTGTGTGCTAGGCGCTGGGGCACAGCAGTAAATAAATCATGCATGGTGTTCTAGCAAATAAACCGGATTAAGGAGATTGTATTATGTGCTATAAAAGCAACCAAGAAATAAATTGAATGAGCCAGCAGTAAGCAGCGGGCACAGCTGTTAGCAGAGGTTTTTTTGGGAAGTGGCATTGAATCTGAGTCCTGATAGTTAAGAGGAGACCCTTCATAGGAAGAGCTAGGAGCTGTCACCTGGAGATGTGTGAGTAGGGATTGGGAAGATGCCCTCACTGTAACCTCTAGAAACAATGACTGATTGGGTCAGGGAAGCAGCAGTGAAGATACATTTAAATCTTATAACACCTGTGCTATGTTCCCTCCAGCTCAAATGTCCTTGGAGAGAAAGTTGTATTATTTAACATTTCCTATGAAGTACAAACGGAAATGAGGAAAGCAAAAGTACATCCTTATACGGAACACAGGTTCCTAAGATTTTGGATCCTCCTGGCCCTCATTTGTATGCATACGTTTTCCTCCTCACCAGGCCCTGAAATCAGATATGTTTCTGTGACAAATGGGTCTGCTTTGTATTTAATTATTGTTTTCATTTCATATCTTGTGTCTAGGGTCATGGTAATATAAATTTTTGGAGATAATATTTTCAAAAAATTAAGTGATATTTTACCCTTTCCCTATGGGAGAGTCACATCGTTGACTCATAGGCAGAAGAATTAAGTCAAGGAAATTAATTGTTGTATTGCAGTCTCTCTACCATGGATAAGGGCAATTTTTCAGTGTTTTCTAAGGACAGCCCTGAAAACTGAAGGTGAGACAGGACGTGCTCTGCAGGGAGAATCAACTCAGCCCACACCCTGTCCTCGTCGTCCTTTCTCATGGTGGCTTAATTTAGGGAAGGGACATGGAAGAGTCAAACCCTCCATTTGCTTGTGAGATGACTGACCAGGTCAACATATGGCACGCGCACAAACAGCTTCTATTGATGGCCATGGCTTTCCTTGACTGTTTCAGGCTTTGTAGGTTTGGCCTACTCCCTTTGCCAGCTAGCTGTCTGTCTCTTGCTTCGGGTTGATTCCAAGCTTAATGCTAGACTTCTGTTGTCTTAGACTGCTATTGAATCTGTGGAAATCACTTAGTGGTGATGACAGCAGGCATGAACAGGCAAGGCCTGCTTGCTTTTAGTCCTAATTGCCTTACAATGGATTCAGAAGCAGCATTGAAGGGTAAGCACTGATCTGGACTGAGATAGGCCACCCCAGCGCTTCCGGCTTGCTCTGAGCCTTTGGATCTTTCTGTGGTTCTTTCTTTGAGTGCATTTCTCCCCACCTCACTACTACATTAGCCTTTCCTCAGAGAGTTAAGGCACCTATACAGCAGGAGGGATGGAGAGGCGAAGACACGCCCCCAGAGGAAAATACCAGGTACCTGTAAGAGATGATGGGAAGTATTTTTTTTTCTTTTGCAACATTTTCAATTTTCTTTTTTTTTTTTTTTTTATTATTTTTGATACTTTATTTACATTTCCAATGTTTCCCCTTTTCTAGGTCTCCTCTTTGGAAACCCCCTATCCCCTCCCCCTCCCCGCCTCTATGGGGGAATTCCACCCCCCACCCACCTACCCACCCATTCCCATATTCCCACCTTGACATTGATGGGAAGTATTTTTAAACGTTTCCTTTTGTTGAGGCTGGCGTGTGCTCCAACACACTGTAAGATGTTCTTTAAGGCACCATAAGGACAGAGAATGTGCCCTAGAATTTGTGCATACTCTGTGTCCTACAGAGTGTCATGTGCATAGTTGTCCAATGTCTGTTTGTTGAATTAAAAAACATGACATGTACAAATTGTTTTCTGTAGTCTCAGATGCTAAAGAGGATGAAAAGAAAATCATGATATTTTTGACAGAACTAAAATGATGCTTGCATATTTTAAATGCTGCTGAATATGGAATCACCGTTGGACAAGTTCTATTTTTCTTTCATTAAAATATTTTTAAAACAATATATTTTGGATTCTAGACAGTTGGGTTTAAAACAATTGCAAACTATCTCCTTTAAGCTAAGCCTTTCTACATCCAAATAAAAAGAAATCAGAGAAACAATTATGGTTGGCAAAATGCTTTGCCTATTTTCTTTCAGAGATATCAAAGAACAATATTTTTAAATTATTAAAAAATTATTAAGCATTTAAGAGAGACAACTAATTAACTTCCTAAATAAGTGGTAGTAGAGCAATCTTACTGAGATTTTATCTAGGTCCAGTGATGCAGGCCTGCAATGCTGGTTATTTGGGAGATGCTGAGGCGTGAGGATGATGAGCTCAACGAGAGTCTGGTGGCCATAGCAAGTATAAAGCCATCAACTCGATGGGACCCTGGATGAAACTCAATGGTAGAGCTCATACTGAGCATGTGCAAGGTCCCAGGTTCCATCTCTGCATCTCCCCTTCACTTAGAATAGCAACTCATCCATAAAGAAAGGCTATATCCTTTGTCCACAGAGGTCTTTTGGAGAATTTTAGGAAGAACTTTCTGGAAGAGCTTAGTGTCTCTCAAAGAGAGGGTTTGTGGACTAAGTCTGAGCAATCTGAAATTTGATAACTGAGGACACATCTAAGGTCAAACCTGGGGCTCTGTGTAACTTTCTAGAATCAACGAGGGCCTTTGGAAAGTACTTAACCAAATGTTTAATTCTCAAAATTGTCCCTCTTTTTCACTCTTATTTTTATGATTGCTTCCTTGTCTTTTATCAGTGCAATCCAGACAACTCCTACTCAACCTCAAAAACCCAACTCAAATGTCCCATCTTCAATAGAAGCATTTGGAACTCCCCTTTCTTTTGTTGTAAGGCAGAATGAACCCCCCTTTCCTCTGCACTTTGAACAAACCCTGTATTATAAAGTTACATCATTTCACTTCCCACTGCAAAGCCATAAACTCTGGCCCACTGGCCAGATATGACTCATTTTAAACTGTGTGGGTTTTACATTTTCTTTTTAGTTTTTAAATGTCCTAGTCTTTAAAAATATTTCTGTTTCTTTGTGTGTGCCTGAATGTGCATATATACACATTTGTGTGGGTTCTTTTGGAGGCCAGAAGAGGGTATCCCATCCCCTGGACTGGTGTCACAAGCATCTGTAACCACTGATGTGAATTCTTTGGAACTGGACTCTGGTTCTCTGCAAGAGCAGAAAGTCCTAACCACTGAGGAACCTCTCCAGACTCATTTGTAAATGCTTGTTTAAAAAAACCCAAAAGAAGAAAAAGATTTAATAACATGCTCAGTTGTTATGAGATTCAGCAGTGTATCACTTGCAGTTACTTTCATGTGTGCTACAATGACACTGAGTTGTTATGACAGAAACTTTTTGTAGCTCACAAAGTGTAAGATATTTATTATCTTGCTCTTTACAGAAAACACTGCTAACATCTGCTGTATGGATAGGGATTGTCACGCTGTGGTACATGATTGACATTTATTGTTATTATACATGGAGCGTTATGCCAAAAAGCTCATGTGCATATCATCTTATTTAACCCTCAACAACTCTGAGCTACCTACTAAACTAGGCATAGAGGTTTTGAGAGCTTCTAAAGTTAGAGAAGTCATAGTTTACAGATGTGCGATTCAAATCTAAGTGCTTCTGCCTCCAGCTGGTACATGGTCAACATGTAACATGGTCACAGCAGAACCTGAGAGTAATATCTGGCAATAGTCATAAAATACATAGTCCATTTCTTCTTCATTGGCTCCAGTTATATTTCTCTATTGAATGAAACTCAATGAGAGGCTCATGTTAGTGTTGCTGGGCAGAGTGGAGGCCAAGGCTAGAGGTGGTGAATGTTGGGGAAAGATGTCCAGGGGCCATGGCATCATTAAAGATGGCTCACAGAGTTCCAGCTGCTGGAATATTTTTCCAGGTAAAACACTGCCAAGAAATAGCCTTACCTGAAATGGCTCTCACCTTCAGCCTACAGAAATCTGCTTAGAAATTCAGTTTTTGTTCTTGGAAGACTGTAAGCCCCAGCTTCACATCTAATACCTCTCTCCACACTCCCTGTCTGGTTACAGGTGACAACCATCATCTACCCTCCATGGTGTTTCCTCTTGCTCCATGTTTCCTTAAAGGCCACACTCTGCTATGTAGGGTCTGCAAACCTGCTATGATGCCTAAAGAGTCTTGCTGTTCTAGCCTGTAAGGTCTAGAACTCAAAATGCCAGCTTCCTCTGAGAGCTTATTAGAATTTCCAGCACCATGCAGAACTACCAATTCACAACCTACCTTGTATGAAGATTTCCATGGGCATCCAGGAACACTACATTTTGAGGATGGCTGTTGCAAAGCAAGGCTATCTTAAGACATCTCCAGGGACCTTGGGATCCATGTTAGAATCAAGACACGGGTGCAGCAGAAGACAGGAGCTCCCCTGAGAGCTAAGCCCACTGTAGATCTGCCACAGTTCATGTGCAGGAAAGCCTGGCAGTCCTGTCTTTGAATGTGATATCTGATGCTGCCCTCTGTGTGACAGCTCTGGGAGCACCCCTTCCCTCTAGAGCTCAGTGAGAGAGATCAGCAAGTGCTCAACATGGGCCTTTTTTATAGACAACTTTTTAGATTGCTGCTAACACATTTTTTTCTACTGTTGCAATAAACACAAAGAGATACACTGCTTGGCTCCTACAGTATGTGAAGCAGAGAGGCACCTTAACAACATATCCTTCCCCAGGATGGGGGGTGGGGGGCTTCTCAGTGCCTTTGCTTTGAAGACAGCATTACCAACAAAAGCACCTCAGGTTCTCTGAAACTCGCTTGGTTTGCAAAGAGCTTTGTGTGGTTCTTTGAGCTCATCTGCATGGATGGGCAGGAGAAATTGTCTTCACATTAGTAGAGGTGAGGAAGTCAGGGAGTGAGGGGATTCTTTCCCCAGGTATTTGAGAGTAGGATGGTAGCCTGAACCTGGGTTCATGGTCACCATAAGTAACCCACAGAACACACTTATACTGGGTGCCTGGGGCTGAACACACATTGCTTGCATGCATCTTCCCTCAAAGCCTTCCCTTTTGAGCCAATCTGTCACTTTCTGCAGATAATGGGCATTTAAGACCTGGGTGGGTTCAGCTAGAAACTCAGGCTCTTTATGGTCATGAAATCTCTACCTACTATACAATAACCAGCCAAATTAAAGGACACAACTTTCTGTGCTTTAGGATTATAAAGAGAAGTTATTTAAGGAGGTAGAACACAGCATTTTCCGAGAAGAAAAAGCCTAATCAAGAGGATAATCAGCCTATTCATCCTCCCGCCCCATTCCCACGGCTACTGATTCAGTTTAACGCTCTCACATTTTCTTGTCTTTTTCGGTCTTGTTTAAAAGCAGAGGGAACCTCTAGAGAGAGTGAGCCAAGCATAGATGGCATCTTAGAGATTTGTCTAGGATGAAGCTAATGAGTACTGATGAAAGGACCAGAAAGGATGATACTTACTGATAAACCATTTGCAAGGCTCCTTTCTGTGGGTGTGTATAGCATTCCAGGCATATGCTAAACAATGTGTACATACTAGCTCATCATGTCCCCTGTCCCCTCTGCAAGGCCAGCACTAACATCCCCATTCCAAGGCCATGAAAATGAAAAATTAGAGAGTCTAAGTTCTGCTTGAAGTTGCCACACAAATGTGTGGCACGACAGAGATACCCCAGTACTAGGTGCTGGACACGTAGAGAACTGATCTGAAGGCTGTGTTGATGATGGCCTCTTAGTGCTGTTTTAGAACAGATAAGAAACAAGGAGCCCAGACCTGAAGCTTCTGAAGGGCTAAGGTTATTGAGGCTTTTGCAGCTGGAATGATTCAGACCTATGGTTCTCAGGCTTCCACAAGAGCCCATGGTTGAACTTCAGACAAGTTTCTAGGCTAGGGCCAACTCACTAGAGGGGCCCAGAGAAAATAGGACCTCTTACTCAACAAGTGTGGGCAGGGTGCCCTTAGAGAAGACATCAAGAGAAAACTCTTTCTTTGTTTTCATGGTCTCCCTCAACTAGTCATGGTAGTTTAAATGTACTATTTAATGTCCTAAGTCTAAAATAAATGAAAGTAGAAAATCATCAACAAGAATTTTGTCATTCAGCATGAATTAGGAAATGTTAATTTTAAAGAATATTTAACTTCTTTGAGGTGTGTCACTGAAATTACCAAGTCGTTTCTTATAACAGTCAGAGCCACCTATGATGTAATGGTGGTCAGTGGACTGCCTGTATGGGGGTTATCCCATGAAATGGCGATGAAGCTAAAACTTTCTCATCTGTGACATCACATGTATCACCATGCCATACTGCATTGCTTTGCCACACGCATGTGGTGACGTGCTTATAGAGCAGCTTTCGGTATTTCTGGTTCTATAAAATCACAATATGCACAGTTACATCCTTCACACAATACTTGAAAACGCTAATAAGTACTTACATCAGTTTAATGTATTTACTGCATTATATTTTTCACTATTATTTTAGGCTTTCCCCAGCTATCTACATTTAAAAGACAAATTCTTTGTAAAACATCACGGCATTTTATGCCAGCAGCAGACCCGTACTCTGTTTCTTGGCTGCCTCGAGAACCAAATCTAAGGGTTGATCTTTGACAGGTTGGTTCAAATGCTGCGATGTTGTACAGACACGACCACCTAGCAATGTACTTCTCAGAATGTAACCTTTTGTTTAAGCAACAAATAACTATTCGTATGTACTCCATTCTTTCCTGAAAGGCTGGAGTTGATATACCAGACTAATCAGTCGATATTTCACTTCTTGCTGTGCACACATTCAAATCTCCCCGCCATCGACTTACTGGTGAATTAAGAGTTCTTGAAGGGACAACGAACTCGGAGTTGCCCTGTAGCCCTGTCCTTTCTAGAGTGCATGATGATAACTAATACACACACCAGAAAGGAGGTTAGGACCTTTCTTGGCTCATAGTTCTCAGAACATCCCAGTCTCTTTTTCTTTTTTTTTGCATTCTAAAGAAAAAATCTTGTGAAAATGCAAAATGCGGCCTTTCTGGGCTGTTAGCACTCTCATTAGCTCTTCCCCTCTTCTGATTTTACTCACCCACACAGCTTTTACCTTAAGCTTGCTTCTCAATTCTCACTGAACTTCCAAGGGCAGGTCCACTGGCGGCCTGCACTCACTTCAAAGGGTGCAGGACTGCTGGAGACACATATTGCCAGGCGTCTCTGCTCACATTCTTTCTTGCTTGAGGTCCATCAGTGTCCCAGCATCTCTTTCATATTCCTTATAGAAATCAATTATTAAGAATTTCAACAGGGCAATAGCATTAAAAGTATGGGTTCCTTCTCAGTCTGAGGTCCTGTATCCATGCAAGGAGGGTATACTAGCCTGGGGTCTATGCCTCCAGTCCAGATCATTTCCATAATTTTCCAGTTCGCTTTGAATGTATAGACTCAAGAATAAGCAGAAATTTGCTTCTGATCCCAACAACAAAGGCTTTCAAAGATTTTCCAAAGGGCTCAGATTGCTTCCCAAACGAATGGCTCCCACATAATAACATTTTAATGAGTTAAAGGGCAAGAAAATAAGAAACATCCAAATTGAATTTGTTCAAGAATACATATGGTTTTCCAAAAGTAATGGCTTGAGGCAAAAAATCTGAATCATCTTTTACTGAATCCAGAAGTTTGGGAAAATTCTGCAAGGCTTAGCTGCATTCAAGATGCCCAAAGCATTCTCTATTTCTAGAATTTCACTTTGGCTGGTTAGCTCCTGGCCTGAACTTGTTCCACTCAGGGGTGTAGGGTTTCAATAGCACAGATGTGAGGCCATTTGCAGAGTTCAGACTTTTAATTTCTTGTTAATTTTCTCTTATGTTTTAGGTTAATATAATTCATTTAGGCTATTTCTGTCTTTTTATAGAGAAAGAATGTCTCTCTCACCTTAGGCATGCCTTTTCTTCCTTCATATGATCTAAGGATAAAACTGACAAATTCCAAGGCACATTCCCCCCAGTTCCGAAGCTTAGCCTCTCACCTGAAACAAAGATTCTACTTCTGGCAACGGTTCCCATTTGTGGCAGATTCGCAGGCGTGGTTTATAGAGCAGGCAGGGTCTCACAGGTGGAGCCCATTCTGCAGAGGTGCAAAGCAAAGCACTGCTCCTGGTGTTTGTAACCAAAGCAAAGCATGGTTCTTCAGGTACACCACACCTGTTTCAAATCCTGTTATTTGGTCCAGCTGAGGACCGGTAAGGTCTTGTCCAGGCTTTCATTTGCTCTAAGTTTCTGGGTGTGAGACATTAGCAAATTTACACTTGTTTGAGTCACTTCCTTTTCTCTGGGAGCATCTATTTCCCCTTCTCTGTCTCTGGTTTTGTTTGATTCTTCTAGTACGATTTAAACAAAGAAACGAGCAGAGCAGGTGCATATGCACACCTATGTTAGATGCATGGTTAACTCACTTTTGATTGTCATCTGGACCCTGGGGAAGGAGACAGTGGCACACCAGGAGCCCAGGTAGGTAACCTTCTGCATAAAGAGCTCCCACTCCACAGGTCATCCTGCTTCTCCAGCATGGAAAGGAAGAAGGCAGCCAAGTATCTGCCTCTAAATCACAATGGTCTCTTCTTACAGACATGCTAGTGTCTAAGCAGAAACAAGTGTACCGCGAGGCCACTTCACTGTAACATCCCCAGCGCTCAGCAGGCTCTGTCATCATAGCTGCCCGTTTCTCATTGTGGCCACTTTGAAGCTGGCCCTATGACATGCTGAAGCTCTAAAGAAAGGCCTGGGTAGGATGACAGTGCTCTTAGGATAACTGCCAGCTTTCAACCCTTGTTAATCATTCTGGGTGCAGAACAATCATTCTTAAAGTGTGGGGTAAAGTTTTTATTTTTGTTTTTGTTTTTGTCCTTTCTCTCTCTCTCTCTCTCTCTCTCTCTCTCTCTCTCTCTCTCTCTCTCTCTCTCTCTCTCTCTCTCTTTCTGTCCCCAAATAATAGCAGCATGGAAAAACTCAGGTCCTCTTGGTTAAGACCATGGAGCTGGCCCCCTCTACTCTCCAGTAACCATCTCTAGTGCTACCCTTTCTGTTGTAGGCAGCCAGCACCTGGTGGATCCACTTGGCTAACTAAGAGAGTTTTTAGGACCAAGAGAACACCGGATCTTGCACTGTTCATAAAAAGAAAGCTAAATGCTTCTTTTATCTCAAGGATAAGGGAATAGTCCGATGTCACATACAAGTTAAATACTAACGCTCTCTGTGGCAATTACATTTATGTTTTTAAATGCTCAATGGCATCTAGGTAGGAGTTTTCCCTTTAAAAGGGGTGTGCCGTCCTGCAGTCAATGCAGAGAGAGAAGCAGGCCAAGGAAAGAGACTAGAGAAACGTCTGCTTCAGTTAGACTGAATTAGTTGTAACTGTGGGCATTTGGCGCTGAGCATGCGTAACTTGACTTAGTAACAGAAACCCCTAGCTCCAATCTGTAGGCATCAGGTTTTGGGTTGTCAACAAGTTGACATTTGTCTGCACAAAGCATTGCTATTTGTGTTACACACTGTGTTATGTTATTCTGTTGAATATCATTGATTGGGAGCTGGTTAATGCATTGCCAATGAAGAGACTTTTAGATAGTTAAAATAAAAGTATAGGCTTGCAAGGGGCTTATATTACAGCCTATGTGGAAATCCCTAGTAAAGGCAGGTAGAGATGTGGGGAGGAACCAGATGTGAAGCTCAAACTTTCAAATGAAGACATTCTATGATTAAATTGGTAAAAGTTCAGCTCACTTGATTATACATAGACAAATGGTATGTATATTTCAACAACGTATGTATGACTCAGGTCTATGAGAAGCCAACTTTTCAATCTTTGGGGGTTCTTGGAAAATGACTCTGGTATGTCTGCATGATTCGTGTTTACTGAATATCTTCATTTCTTCTCTCGACTTGAACTTGATCTAAGATCCCAACCTGTTAGCCCTGCAGATACTCACTTGCTCTCCTAGCTAACATTTGTATACACAAACTGTGGCAGCTGAACTTCATGTGGGTCTGTGCTAATGGATCCCCAATTTAGACCACAGGCAACTGGAGACAGGATATACCTAATGGGGCCGTCAGTTTTGGAATCCCAGCATGTCTTGGTCTATCAAAGCTCCACTTGCCCATCTTCTGGGCTTGGTGCCAAGCCTGTATTTTTAGACCAATAAGAGTAGCACTCGGGAGCTGGAGCTTTCAGAATGATATTTTATTAAAGAATTATTTCACCCAGAGCTAGATGTTTTCAATCATTTAAATTAATGTATTTTATCACCTTACACTAATTATTTATTTAATGGATTTCTTCAACTTTTAAAATTATGCCTGCTGCAATGTGCCCCTAAACACGAGAACAGAAAATGAACACATTAATTACAGTAAAACGTCCAAGAGCTGAAACAAATTAAATAGACTGCAGCACATGCTACCCGAACATTGATCATACATCTGTATACATAAGGCTCTCTTTTCTAGCTTTTCTAGATTTTTGTCCTCTAGTATCTGCCTGCTGGGAGGAACCCTTTGAAGAAGGAAGGGGGTGATAGAGTCCTGCTGGCCACTCTCCTGGTGGCCTGTGTCCCTGTGTCTGCCGCAGTCTGAGGTGTCTACACCTCACCTCTCAGAATGTTTTTAGTTTCATGCTATCTGTGAGATGCACAGTAATTATAGGCTGGGAAGGGGACTGGAATGCCGTGAGGGCACATTCCATGTCAGTGGAAAGGATCTGGGCGCTTGTGTTTACCCTCGTGCAAGCCCTTATTGCCAAGTGCACACTTCTTCCTGCTGGGGTATTTTTCTTTATGTTTGCCATCCCAATTAATTTAGAGCATTCTAAGGTCCTTCAAAAAATGTGTAAGTGCAATAATAACACATGGAAAGAAAGACATTTTCACATATGTGTGTAACATGTGATTACCTTACTAGTAATCTAGCTTAGTAGTGCTACACTGAAATATCTTGACATATGATACTGTCAATCATGTGACTTATCTGGGAAGTTGTTCTTTGAATGCAAAAGATAACCATTGCTCTTTTTGATTTATCCACCTCGATTTCCTTATACAGATATCTGTGATTTCACATTGAAAAAAATTAGAAAATCTTTAAAACCAAATAAGTTTCCCTTCAAAATAGTCGAATTATAAATACTGCTTAATACTGTCTTGGCACACAGACAAAACACTGAAACACTTTTTTTGTTTTGTTTTGTTTTTTTCGAGACAGGGTTTCTCTGTGTAGCCCTGGCTGTCCTGGAACTCACTCTGTAGATGAGGCTGGCCTCAAACTCAGAAATCCATCTGCCTCTGCCTCCCAAGTGCTGAGATTAAAGGTGTGCGCCACCACTGCCCGGCCACTGAAACACTTTTTTTTTTTATTATTGTTTTTATCATTATTAATAACTCTTTAAAGAATGTATGTTAGGGACTGGAGATGTGGCCTGTACTTAAGAGCACTTGTGACTTTTGCAATAAGAACTAGGTATAGTTCCTAGCGCCCATGTGGCAGCTCACAAGTATCTGTAATTTTATTTCTAGAGAATGTAATACCTTTTCTGGCCTCCATTGGTACCAGACATGCATATGGCGTATACAGGTATGCAGATAAAACACTCATAAGCAAGGTAACAAGTAGAAAGTAAGTGTAACTTAGTGATGTGCTAATGAGATCCCAACAGACTACGAGACGTGTCAGAGGATGCTAGCAAGCTAGTTTGAGCAGTACCTCCTGGGCTATTAGAAGCAGAATTGTTTTCATTATAAAAAGACTGGACAGTTTTCACTCTGATGCTGCTGCCATTATGATAGTGAAACAGGATATACATACATACATACACATACATACATATATATGTTGCAATGTGATAATTAGTTCGTGATTGCTTTTCTGTTTTAATTTCATCTTCTATTTAAATGATTTAAAAGTACAGATTCTGAATTTTTCTTCTGCATGGGCAGAATGAGACGTAAAACACCATCATTCTGCTTGGCTCCCAACAGTGGTGTCCCAGAGAGAAAATCCTGTCATGGGTTTTCCTTAGAGGCTCTGCATTAAGATACAATGATCAGCGGGGCAAGAGGCATAGGACACTGCCCAAAGCAAAGGAGATGGCCAGTCAGTGCATCTCTGAGCTCAAATTTGAATATGGGCTCATATAGATAGGAAAAATGTAGAGAGAGTTTAAGAATAAAAACTCCTTTTTTGTGGCAAGTGTTTTCTCCTTGAGACTAGCCTCTGCATTTGTGATACAGACTTTGTATTTTCCCCAAGCCAGTTCACAGTAGCTGGGAAGGCGGGAAGCTTCAGAATGGCACAAGTGAGACACATTAATTACACATAGAGGCATAGAGGTTTTGATGCTATGGACGTTGTATGCTTCTGATCATAGCTTGTTACTCAGCTGATGGTTCCCAGAGGACAAAAGTTATCCTTTATGTCTCTGGATAGCATCCAGCAAAAAGCTGCACACAAACCAGGTAAAAGACAAATATGTCTGTTAAATTCACTAGAGTTATAGAAGAAATGAGATAAAAGGCTCCAAAAACTGCCTGTAAGTGCAGCTTTTTATAGATCTGGGGTGTGTGTGTGTGTGTGTGTGTGTGTGTGTGTGTGTGTGTGTATGTATCATGTACTTTCTTGTAAGAAGACTCTGAACTCAATTTGCCAGCTATTTACATACAGCTGGTTGCTCACATTCCTCTCTTATCTGGCTTAACATTGCTGCCATTGGGATTACTAATGGCGGCTATGCACGGCTCTAAGGAGATTCATCGCCCGGCCAGTTAATAACTTGGTGACCCTCAAGATACCAAGTGGGGATGGAAGCTTATGCTATGGGTAAAATGCGATAATGGTGATGATGGTTTCATCTGTTTAGGAGCATGGCCCTTTTCCAAGATCATCCCTCATCTTTCCTTCAAAGCCAGATCAAGCTCTGGGTCTTCTAGGATGGCTTTCATATCCCTGCCCTTAAGCCGGAATCAGTGACACTGTTGGCCGGTGTTTCTGTTCTTGCCTTTGTTACCCTTTCTTCTACGCATCAAACTCTACCCGCCTACCTACCTGACTAATTCTTCATGTCAGTTTCACAAGGGTAGCAGCTCTTTGGGTGCAGAGAGAATGAACAGCAGAAGAATGGCTGAAACATTCAAGAGATCACTGCAGGCAAGTGGGAGTAGATGGCAGGTAAGGGAGCGGACTGATCGTGACTTAGCTATGGAGGGGAGCATTAGGGATCCAAGACCCAATTGTATCTGTGACTCAAGCTCCTGCCTTGTTTTTTCTTCAGTTCAAGAGGACATTGACAGCAGCCTGAGTCATCCAGGGCTTTAAGTGTTATTCAACATCGTCCTCTGTCAGCCCAGAGGGGGCTGGCCAGTTCTACTCAGTCATGAAGAAACAAAGGAAACTGTACAGTAAGTAATCAAGGCTATGCTGAGGGGGTAGCTCAGTGATCGAACACTAGCATATAGGAGGCTCAGAATTTGATCCCTAGCTACACACACACACACACACACAAACGAGAGAGAGAGAGAGAGAGAGAGAGAGAGAGAGAGAGAGAGAGAGAGAGAATGAATAATGGAGTGTTTATGGTGGTATGCTAAAGCAGTCACGGTATGAGGAGGATGAGTGTACCCACAATTCCCTTTACTTTTTTTCCATTTTGTTTCTGTTTTAGTGAGGTTTGCTTTATATTCTAACCACCTTACTATCCATTGGAAGTGACAGGATTGTTTCCTGCTGGAGAATGTGGCCTTTTTTTTGTTTTGTTTTAATTATGTAAGCATGGAAACAAGGCCCTGAAGCATCATTGGAATGTGAGCTGAGACCATGTGATTGCCCAGCTTTCTGAAGAGGCTGTGTCTATGGATGTGCACGCACCTAGAACAGTCAGCACGATGGCTATGAGTCGTGGACCCTTCAGTCCACTGATGCCTGTGAGTCACTGAGGTAGGAAGAAACACCTGCAGATGCACATCATGCTGTTCTCAGCTTCACTCATAACCCAGCCCACTTCTCAGTGGAGCCTACGTCATCAGATAGGCAGAAAAAAAAACCAGAAACCAGAAGCTCATTCTATGTAGAAACCAGGCCTAATCATTTTCACATGTGATAATTTGTGTGCAGAAACAGGCTATCCATCTTTGTTTATGAGGAAGCCAAAGCCCAAAAGGTTAGGTAATATCACCATAGCAACCAGCCTAACCAATGGATAATTCTGAATCGAGAAGAACTCTAGAGAGCTGAATTGCTCCAGGATGGGCTAGGTAACACTTTTCTCTCAGGGAGACACAGGTATGGTCATGGCCATTTAGCATGGTTCATTATTACATCATGTTAATGAGCCTATGGAAGAACAATGGACGCTGTCAACATTTCTTAAATACTACATTTTGAGCAGTGCCCTCAGTGCTGTGCAGGCATGAACTGCACAGTCTTTGTGAAACTTTAAGGTAGGTGACATTGTGATTCAACTGTCTAGATAAGGAAATAGGCTTAGAGATACTAACCTACTGCCCAAGCATCCAACAAATAGTCAAAGTTTTTTCTGATTCTAAAGTTATACTCTTGACCAGGGTGCACAGTGCTTCTCTCTCAGGTCAAGTAAGCTTGACTGCTTCTGTCCCAGGACACATTTTACACTGACTGACTTTGTCCCAGCAGTTTGAAGGACGTGGGGGTGGAGTAGCTGGGAGCATTGGAAGAAGGCAGTGGCAGGAGGAGGGTGCTCAGCCAGTCTATGCCTTCTGCTTCTACTCACTCCTGCTACCTGCCAGTACCACGCCAGATGTCAAGCCAGAGCCGTGAAGACCCAAAACTTTCCTATTCATAGGATGTCAGTGCCATGTTGTGTCGTCACCTGCAGTTTTCTTTGGACATGCCCTTGTGAGAGACAAGCTCCCTGACAGCTGAACACAGTAAGAACTAGTCATAGAGATACGTAGCTGTTTCTCTGAAAGCCAAGTTGGAGTCTTCTGTTTTAGAACACACAGAGTGTCCTGTCTATCCCCTCCCTCAGTGTGAAGCAGATCGTATCGCAGCCTATGAAGTTGTACTGAACCACAGTGAAGCAGGAAGCAAGCACAGCACTCTGCGTTGGCTGATGGCTGTTTCTAATAAAAGACTGCATGCTTAGACACAGGGTTCTGAATGCTTGCACGACATAGGAAGGGGCCTCCTAGCTTTTTGTCACCAAGGTTGGAGGTGGCTCAAGGCAGTGTGTGTGTGTGGGCCTCTTCCCTATGGCTTTCCAGATGAATCTCAGAGCCTCCCTGGGGATGAGTCTGCCTTTCTTCTGTCAACAATCAGTCATGAAGCATTCTTAGACAGAAGGAATTGTGACAAGTGTAGATCCCCCAAGCACGCTCTGGCTTCACAGAGCAATCCCTGAATATTTCCCTACAGCATTTATTTCTATCAAACTAAAATAGAAATTTAAAAGAAAACAACAACAATAAAACACCATGCTTGTTTAAGAGGCAAGGATAACATAGTTTATGGTAGCATTTGTAAGCCTAGGCAATCATGCCATTAAATATGTATATGGCTGAGAATAGATTACTTAAATAACACCCGGCACATTGCCCAGTGATCCCTAGCTGGATAGGTGCTGGAGTCTGTTAAGGCCTAAATTTCAGAAACCCCTTTGGAAAGAGCTCATAAGGGACATATTTGCTGCAGCAAGCCCAAGCTCTGTGTTGCTCTGAGGAAGGCAGGAGCCTGGGGAAGCTTGGAAGGTGGTCTTCATGGCTTGCCAGAATCTTTGTGTGAAGTCACTCCCACTGTTCTTTCTCTCAAAGGAGCAGAAACTTGCGATGGCAAACCAATGAAGTATGGGGAAACAGATGTTTGCAGGGTGCAGCCCAGTGGAGTGAGCTGGTTTTCCAGGGATAGAAGGTAGCAGAAGACATCTTGGGAATAGGGGGGGAAAACTCATAAGCTAAGCATTGCTACCACTCCAGGATTGGATGAAAAATCTTGTTTTGTGCCACCCACCAGAAATTCCTCCGGCTCTAGATGTGAAACTAGTTCCCATAGACCAGGGAGCTCTCAGAGATTTGGTGCCATCTGCGCCTGGGCTGAGGTTAGAAAACTGTCAACACTTTGTTTACATGCGAGCAGTCACAGTATATGCTGGTGCATATCCTTTCCTCCTTCACGACTTCTTAGCCTTCTACCAACCACTGCCGCCTACCTTTCCCCTTGAGCTCACCTTTTCTCTGAGTTGATGTCACCCACCTGTGACACAGCCACGGGCCTTGCCAGGTCTTGGAGTCAGCTGAATACACAGCCAACTGTGCCCATTCCAGTGCATTTAATCATGTTTGTGGCACGCCTGCTCTTTGGTTTTCTGCGTTGGTATACATTTATGCTAACCCTTGAGTCGCCTCAGTGAAGAGGGTATGATGTCCCCATCTCTATGACTCAAGAGCGTTTCTTAAACTACATCAAGGACAACTTGGTTCATGAGTCAAAATCTGTTGTGTCTTTTCTTCAATAGCACTTTAAGAAAACTTAGTATCTGAGCTTTCAGATTGAGGTAAGAATGTAAAATGTGTATATAATGTTTTAAGAACCCAAATCATTGCAGAAGTGGAGACCACCTTTTCAGACTTGTGGGAATTTGAACGACATTTTTACTAATTGTTTTAATTGAGGCACTGTGATTGGTATTTTGTGAGGGAGATTAAGGGAATCAAGGTCAGATTGTATCATAGAACAAAGACATGTCTCAATAGACATCCTGGAGCCTAAAACCCAACCCTCAGACAGGAACATCAATGAATTTATGAAGCTTATATCCATATATATTTTTCTGAATAAACCTAAACTGAATTTTCTAGCATTATAACTACAATATAAACCAAAGGAGGTTGTATTAAATGTATTTGGAACTTTACCAAGAGATTGTCAAAATCTTGATGGAAATATTGCCCCATCACTACAATGTGTAAGGATTAGAGGTGGCGGTGATTGTTGAGTGACCAGTATAATATGCCTGTCCCTGTCCCTCTGCCCTGTGGCATGCATTGCAACACTCTCAGTGCTGGTTGAAGCAATATTCATGACAATATATTGTGAATTTAAAATGTGACTCTTTTAGGGGTGTTTTGCCTGAATTCTTTTTTTTTTTTTTTTTTTTTTTTTTTTTTTTTTTTTTTTTTTTTTTTTTTTTTTTTTTTTTGGTTTTTCGAGACAGGGTTTCTCTGTGTAACCCTGGCTGTCCTGGAACTCACTCTGTAGACCAGGCTGGCCTCGAACTCAGAAATCCACCTGCCTCTGCCTCCCAAGTGCTGGGATTAAAGGCATGCGCCACCACTGCCCGGCGCCTGAATTCTTAAT
>CM052715.1:26588192-26609176 GCA_028551405.1 Uromys caudimaculatus
TTGGTTTTTCGAGACAGGGTTTCTCTGTGTAACCCTGGCTGTCCTGGAACTCACTCTGTAGACCAGGCTGGCCTCGAACTCAGAAATCCACCTGCCTCTGCCTCCCAAGTGCTGGGATTAAAGGCATGCGCCACCACTGCCCGGCGCCTGAATTCTTAATAATGTGTTATTTTATTATGAATTATGTTTGTCTCTCTCTTTCATATTATATGTAGGATATTTTATTTGTTTTTTAGATTATTGGATAGATTATATATGAGTTTCTGTATGGAATGGTAATGTAACTATTACTAGTTTCTAATATATATAAAATGGATCTTTTATGGAGACAAGGAATACTGACAGAAAACAACATCTAACTGATATTCTAACAAAAATATTTTTTCCCTTTGTGCAAATAGAAGAGATTTCCTATAAGACCAGGTAAGAACAGAGGCAGCAAGATTTTCAACAAATGTTGTGGTACAAACGGTTGCTAAGAGGTGTTCAATTTAATGGAAACTTAATTTAGCCAGCAACAAATCAGAGTATGCTTAGCTTGTATTTACTCCAATGTTTCTTGAAAGACTTCCAGATTCTTCATTTTCTAGACATAATGGGCCTTTAAAAACTTTGTGCCATGACCATCTAGAAGCATATACCATGCTTTCTTGGAGGTCAATCTATAAATATGGGTGCTTCATAAGCTTGACATTCACAATATGGCACCCATCCCATCCAATGATGTCTCTTAGACTGTAGTTCTGACATGCCCCAGAAATGTTCAACATCAACAAGGTGGTTGTAATCCAATGCTGGGGTTACCTAACCAGTCTGGTGGCAGAGAGGAGAGAGGAAAGAGAGGGAAGGTGGAAGAGAGAGGGAGTGGTCAGGATACATCTGGGTCCACCCCTTGATTTTCCCATTTACTGCCTATCTGCCTCTTGAGAAGACAAGGTCCATTCTCTGTAAGATGGGCTTTATGCCTTTCCGGGCTGATTTGAGGATTTAGTGTGCTCACAAATGGAAAGCCCTGAGTAGAAAATCTGGTCTTGTATCCAAACGAGACAAAGCCAAACTCCTCAACCACTGTCTACCTACCTTCTTTTCTGTGTAAACATCCTTTGCTATTATAAAATCTGCATGTAGCAGGATATAGTTAATGTGAGTGAATCCCAGGACCCAAGAATGGAAAGTGACTTGCAGATCGTCCAGTTGGATGATGGTGTGCTGGGCTCCTGCTGAAGGCTTTATGTCTGTGATCTCGTCAGTCCTAGAACCATGTATGTTCTCTACACGTGGTCAATGGGAAACTTCAAGCCACACTGGTTCTGTAGTTTTTCTTTTCTTTATCAGTGTGTGAGCTGAGTGTCTTAAGTATCACAGAAAGATAAGAAAACATCTGAAGATAATTTTTTAAAATTATAATCTGTCCTTTCTGACTATAACCACCTCTGTTTCCCAAGCCAGGCAAATAAGAGTAAATCACAAAATCAATGGGTGGTCAGTTCAGCTATGATATCTGTTGTTATGGATTTGCCTTTTATTATTTTAAAGCTCAGTATGTCAGGGATCAATTGCTCTATACAATGCCCTCTAAGCCTCTTTGTAACTGAGTTTAAAATAATAAAGAATAAAATAAAATAGACTGATTTATTCTTTGCCGCCCATGTAAAATAATTTATGGTAAAATCCCTTTAAGACTTCTCAAGTATCACTAAGAAGAGATGAGTCTGGATAGTATTGAATGTGGACATATGCATCTCTCATCACATTAGCTTGATAGCAAGGGCAATAACCCCTACTGAAAGAGGCTCTCCCTACAGGTTACTTCCTATTTCCCTGGACTAAAACATGTGGATTTTTGCCTTGAAGAAATAAAATAAACCATGATTAGTTAGGTTTAGGGTTCTCATATGCTCTGCCTCTGATGTCCTTCTCTCTATGATCAATTTGCTCTGTCCCTAAATGAAGCCTCCCTGAGAAATACAGTCATCAGTAGAAGATATTTGTGTTAGGGTTTTACCGCTATGAACAGACACCATGACCATGGGAACTCTTATAAGGACAACATTTAATTGAGGCTGGCTTACAGATTCAGAGGTTCAGTCCATTATCATCAAGGCGGGAGCATGGCAGCATCCAGGTAGGCATGGTGCCGGAAGAGCTGAGAGGTCTACATCTTCATCTGAAGGCTGCTAGCAGAATACTGATTTCCAGACAGCTAGGATGAGGGTCTTAAAGCCCACACCTACAGTGACACACCTACTCCAACAGGGCCACACCCTCTAATATTGCCATTCCCTGGGCCGAGCATACACAAACCATCCCAATATTCAGTGGAGAAGTGGAAAGACAGTGCAAGACAGTCACTGGACAGCTGAAGGCTGCACGTGGCTTCATGAAGGACTTTTGACCTAATGTATTTTGGGTAATAATCCATTGTTTTCTGCCTAGCTATATCACTTCCAAAAATGGGGTAAATCCATGATTTGCCTTTCGTGGGGATATGTAGAATGCTACAGTGTTTATATGTTATCCAATCTGTATATACAGTAAAATATTATAGATGACAGTAATAGGGTAGAAAATCCATGGTACTTATCTTAGGAAAACCCAATGATATGGAAACAGTGGTATACCTTTTAGTATGGAGGCTTAGAGAGCTAAAACTTGATAGCCACCAAACCCGCTCTGACCAGTGACTTTTGGGTTCTTATCTTGTGAATTTGAAGAATTAAATTCACAAGACCACAGAGGGTGAGATTTAGAGAGAAGATTATTATAGATTTATAGGCAGGAGAGATGGGGTGGGAGCCAAAGCTCCTGTATAGCAGCAGAGGGTTTTTAGGGAATAGGGTACCATGCAGCTGATGGTATAGCTTTGGGTGCTTGCTCATGGACTTATAGAAATGGGGAGGGGATGAGCTGGTCAGTTCAGTTGGGCCACTCAGGTGTCCAGATGCCTCCTCTTGGTTCCAATGGGGCCTGCAGTGCTCATATAGTAGAGGACAAAGACACGGGGGACAGAGCTTTCTTCTGCTATGCTCAGAGCTGCTGCTGTGGGGTTGCCTTCTCTGGCCAGTCTCTCTCTCTTGTTCTCATCAGTGAAGCTCTTCTACAGTATTCCTGAGTGACTTCCTCTAGTTTTCCTTTGAGTTAAGACTTACATCATTTTGTACTGCAGCTCCTTCACCTCATTACTGTTTTTATACTGAATCTTTGTATATCTGTGGACTTTCTGCCCATTCCTGTCTTATTTAAAGCATGTCTCTTATAGGTAGAATGTTATCGAGTTGTTTCATTAATCCCTTCTGAAGAACTCTGCCTTTTAATTGGACTTTTCATTCCTTTGATGCTTAATGGAATTATGCTTGAATGGTTTGAAGCATTGAAGAATATGGAAGCATCTTCTTTCTACTTCTATTTCTGTTCACTTATTTTTTTCTTCATGTATTTTTAAATTCTCTGAGCTATTTTTAGAAACCCATTGCTTTTATTTTTTTATTCATGTTTCTTTTTATTCTTAAGGGTTTTTTGTTTGTTTTTGTTTAGTTTTTTTTCCTGACAGGGACCACAACATACATCTTTGACACACTGTCTACTTGCAGCTAGTATTTCACTAATTTATATAAGCAGTAGATGTATTTGTATGTCAGTTGGTCTACCTTCACCTTTGCTTTAATTCTAGGATGCTTGTTTGCATTACATCTAGATACACTACAGATATATGACATTTGTGGCTTTTACTTTCATCTGCTGTATTATTTATAAATTTGCTAAAAGGGAAAGGCACTGATTTTTAAGTAGTACATCCCCCCCCCCCCAGATTTGCACTTGTTAGACTTGTTATCACTGTGATAATGCACCATTGCCCAAAAGAGCAACTTTGGAGGAAAACATTTATTTTAGCTTATAGTTCCACATCTCAGTTTATCATCAAAGGAAGTTAGACCAGGAACTCAAGCAGGGAAGGAACCTGGAGGAAAGAACTGAAGCAGAGGCATGGAGGAGCCCTGTGTACTGGCTTGCTCTTCATAGCTTATGTAGACTGTATTCTGATGATAGCACCTAGAGCTCGAGGGTGGCATCAACGACAATGAGCTGAGCCCTCCCATATATTGATCAATCAAGAAAAGGCACCACAGGCTTACTCAAAGGCCAACCTAATAAGAACACGTTCTCAATTGAGGTCTTCGAAAACTACTGTAGCTTGTGTGGAGTAGACATAAAAATAGCCAGCATGGTGATTAATGTGTTTATTTGGCTTACACTTCCACATCACTGTCTAATATATCAAAGGGAATCAGTGCAGGAACTCAAGGTAGGAATCCTGGAGGCAGGAACTGGAACAGAGGCCATGGGAGAATGCTGCTTATGGGTTTGCTCAGTCTGCCTTGTTATACATCCCAGAACTATCTATCTGCTGTGTGTTGGTATGTGTGCAATGGCTAGGATCTTCAACTTCAATCACTAATCAAGAAAATGCCCCACAGGTTTGCCAGTAAATGAAGGCATATTCTTGTTTAGTTCTCTTTTCTCTGATAACTATAGTTTGTGTCAAACTGATACCCTCATAAACAAAAACCCTAAAACCAACTAGGACAAGATTCTTACCATGTTAAGACTACTTTCCTTTCTTTCTGAAGGATCTTAGCTTCCATCTGGCTTCAATCCTCCAAACTCTAGAACCTCCATCAGCACATCTTAGACTTTAGGCCGGTTGGACACAACTTATTTTAGCTTAATGTGAAAATGTCAGCAGTTACTCTTCAGTTTTCAGGATGGATTTGCTGGATGATGAATTCTAGTTGGACAGTTTTTAATTCTCTGTCTGCACGGTACAGCCCCTGCTTCAGGTTATTGTGGCCCTCAGAGCTTCTGTGGAGAGAGATCAGCCATTAATTGGGTGATGGTTTCCTTCTGGAGATACACCCCTTTTCTCTTGTTCTTTCAAATTTTGCTTCTCATCTTGAGATGACAACAGCTTGACCATGCTACAACTTGGTGAGCGGAGGGCTCCCTTAGGTTCATCAGTCATTGCATGCCTGCACAAGTTCATCTTTGATCACATATTGGTCATTGATTCTTTAAATATTTGGGGGTTCCATTTACTCATGTTTTAGTCCCTTTTATCATATCTAACAGCTCTGGGAGGCTTTATGTCTCTGTTTAGTCTTTGTAGGAGGATGGGTCTGTCATTCATATTATATTTTTCTTACTTATCTTCAGGTTAGTGCTCCCTTTCTTTCACTCAGCAATTGCATGCATCCAGGTAGTTCGGTGCCGGACTTTTCACTTAGCTCTTTGTATGGCTAAGTGAAAAGATGTATGAGAGTATTTCCATCTGAGGTGTGCTTCAGGCCATTATAACAGCCACATTAAAGTTAAAGTCTTTGTCTTTCAGTTTCTGCACCTGCTTCTTCTCACAGTAGAATCAATAGGTTTTCTTTGGTCTTCAAAACATGCCCTGCTTTTTTAGGTGGATGATTGCCTTTCAATGTTGAAAATTTTTGGGTTGTATCTAAACTTTATGAATATTGAGTAGTATTTCAAGTCATGGAAATTCTACATGTTGCTTTTGTTCTTTAGTAGGAATTGTTTCTTCCACTGAAGCTGGCTCTTATTGCTTAAGAATGAATCGACTCCAAATTAGTTATTATAGAGACTGATATCTTCATTAAGGTCTTTGTTTCCAGATTATCTTCTCTGAGTCTGTATATATTATATTCACACCATACTTTTTGGAGGCAGAGGTATGAGCACATAGAATTTGGAGACCCTCTCTCTGGATCTTTCCTTTTGGTGGTTGCTTCATTAATTTCAGTGTATCTTGGTTCTTCTTGCTCTATCTTGAAATTTCTTACTTATCGCACTTAGCCTTAGGCTATATAATCTGTGGATATGGGACATGTGGGATTTGATTTCCACAGTATTCCCACCCCACCAACACTCTCCTAAGTGTAGACTCTTGATGACAGATCAATCTTCTGTATACTATCCAGTAGCTCCATCTTAAATCAAGTTAACTGGTTTTTTTTTTTTTTTGGAATGCATATCTTACAAAACATTACTCTCTGTCTCTGTCATCTCTGTCTGTCTGTCTCGTCTTCCCCCCCCCCCATGTGTGTGTGTGTGTGTGTGTGTGTGTGTGTGTGTGTGTGTGTGTGTATGTGTTCACAGAAACCAGAGGAGGATGGAGGAGCCCTAGTACTCTAGTACTCTGCTTTATTCCCTTGAGACAGCGTTTAACATTGAACCTGGAGCCAGGCTGGCAGCAAGCGCCAGTGATTCTCCTACCTATGTCTTCCCCGTGATTCTGGGACTACAGGCACATAATCAGCTCCAGTGATTCTCCTACCTATGTCTTCCTCTTGATTCTGGGTCTACAGGCACATAATCAGCTACACACATATTTTCTGTGGGTGCTGGGGGGGGGGGGAACTCAAGTCCTCATGCTTGCACGGCCAAGTGCTCTTTACCCACCGAGCATCTCCTCAGCCTCACTAGTAGGGCCCTATTCCTTTATCTCTAGAAGCAGAAGAAGCTGCCACAGAATCTCATCACTGAGAGCAAGTAGGTTGTGCATGAGAACTGGTTCAAGTTTGAGCTGTTTTCTTTATGACTATCATCTAGTAGTTTTCTCTTCCCTGATCAATATCGCCATTTAAAGCTGACTTGCTCTCTTCTTCATTTCCTAACTCAATTTGATAGAACTTTGCTCGTGGCAATGTAGTGGGTTCATTGGTCTGTTTCCTAAAGCTATCCCTGATTTACTTTAAAGCTAGGGTGGGTGGTAGTTTGAAATTTCCAACTCTGTTTCCCATGAGTATCAGCCTATAGTTTGAGAAATACATATGAAAGAGAACATAAATAAGTTCACATAGCCTAATACCACCCATGCCTTCATTTTTCTTCTTAATTGGATTTAAAAAAAAAAAAAAACAAACCACTGGAACTTTTCAGCCCAAGGTTCTATGCCTGTTGGTTATTTACTCCCTAAAGCCACAATCATCAATGACATATAATCATTTCCACAGTCTCTAACTTGTGGGTCACAGCTGAGAAGTAATACATTTAGATGAAAAATATAGAACAGAAGATGGGCTGGTAGCAAACAACCTGTTTTTAATTACATACATGTCATTCGTAATAAGGCACAAAGGATAAGAAATATTAAAAATAGAAATACATGGGAACTTTTCTCTACTGGTTTTCCATTTGGCCTCAGTAGTCCTTTGAAAATGATTGAATTGACTTTTCTATTAAGTATGCTCTTTGGAAGGTCACATAGATTATTGCTGAGCATTTATAGAATGATGTCTGTTTTATTACTTGGGCAGCAATGTCACTATCTATTTAGATTAGGACAATCATTATGATTTGAAAATAAAGATACTGAAAGAAGACTACGGAGCTGTTGAGATGTGGAGCAGCCATCTCTGAAGCAGGTGGATAGAGGCGAGAGGCTGATGCTTTTATTTCTTCACTGGCAGGAAAACAGATTTGTGCTCATGATCCTGAGAGCAAAGCCAGGACTGGCATCCTCCTAACAAAAGGGTAGTGTGTCAGAGTTGGGCTAGAAAGAGAGGTACCAAACAGAAACTTGACAGCACTAACAACTTTTTCAAGCGTTCATCTTCATCCCCAACTCAGTGTCCATCTCTCCTGCTCCTGCCTTGGAGAACTGGTAGCTTTATAAAATATACTAGTATTCTAGCAGAGTCTTAGAAATGAGGACAGGCCTGCTCAAGGCTCTAAGACAGAGTGATGGAAAAGACCGAGTTACCTGCCCTCTGAGCTTCTGCTCTGGAGGAGGATGTTGTTAATACAGAGACATGGAGAAGCAGAGACATAGGACATTCTCCAAGAATAAAACAGTACAGGGGGGTGTGACAAAATATAACAGAGGGAGGGAGGGTTTGGGGTGCTTTGAAAAGGTGGGCAGGGAGGTTTATCTGAGGTGGTGGCATTTAAGTCAAGGAAAATGTCAGGCTCACAGATTAAGACAGTGTTGTATTTTTACAATAGAAGCAAGAAAAAAACATTTGACTTTTTTTTAAGGAAATAAACTCATGATGGTTACTCTGGGTGCAGACTAAAACCTGGAAATCCATTTGCCTTTGGATATTTCTCCACATGAGAAAAACTTTAAAGGAGAATTCAACACATATCCAAAGGGGATGTACAAACCCTAGCAAAAGCAATACTACATGACCAGAAGCGTTCTTGAAGTACTGTAAACAATTGTGCATTGGCGGGATCACCAAGTGGAGCTGCAAGAGTGCGAAAGAAGCTTCATCAACTGGAGGCCAGGCAGTGCAGGAAGGGCTGCAAGGTCACCCAGACACAGCATGGCCTACTGAGTGTTGAGTCTAGCCCGTTTACCCTTGCAAGGATCACCACCTATACAGCAAGCCCTCCACCCCCATGAGAAACACTGCTTTCTCATGGATCCTATTTGCAGCAAATTCTGTTGTGAGAAGAGAGAAGAGGGAAGAGAAACAGTAGCTCAAGCGAAACAAGTGGGAGGAACAGACTTCCAGACAAAGAGCTCGGTCACACTCAAGTTTCATGACATGTGCTGAAATATTTTAACCATGAATCTTTAGTTTAACAAAACTCACTTGTCTTTAACTTAAGCCATAGCTCTTTAAAGAAAATGATATGAAAGAAAACACATTCTTTGCAATGAACAAAAGCTTGTGGTATGCAAACAATAGATTCTCTTTTGTCTTCATTTTTATTTTACATTTTGCATTCCATTCCAGGAGTACCCTAAGACTGAAACTTGATTGTAGGGGGAAGCATCTGTTTACAGTTCAGTTTTGACATGGGCCTAAGGATAAATATGCAAAAGGCTTGAATTTAAGACTAAATTTAGACAAAGACGCCTTATTATCTTAACAAAAGGGTAAAACAATTCTTTACTGATAAAAATCACTTTTTTTTTCTTCACTTCCACAGTCAGGAAATTCATTAGCCATATAGAAAATAAAGGCTGGCTATTTTCATAGTTAAGCCATGTACTTCTATCTATTCTGTATGCCACAAGACAGAAAATGACCAGAGCAGGAAACACATTTGATTGCATCGTAGGGAAAGAGCAGCGACTCAGAAGCCCCACTGTCTTTAGCTCTGCTCCAAATGTGGAAGCTATTAGTGATGTTCTCTGAGGACATCCTATTGCACTGCCTTCCCTGAATGGACTCTTGTGACTATGACACAGTGGCCTTGGATGGATAACCCATAGGCCCAGTGTGGCCTGGTGAACACATCAAACATATTCTAGCCCCAACCCCACACCACCCTACCTTTAATTGCCCCAACATTTAAAGATTGGAAGAATGGTCCAGGCTTCTGGGTTTTTGTTTTGTTTTTAATTGGAAGATTTGGCCGTTCTGGGCCTACATTGTTATATGGTCATAGTTGGCAAGAATAGTAGTGGCTGTCCTCAATTGCAAGCACCTCCCACCTGGCCCTGGCCTTCATTTAATGTTATTTTGTAAGCACTTTTGTTTGCTCCCTCTGCTGGAGCTAGGGCCAGACCAAAATAGCCTTTTTAACACTGGCTCACAATGCTTGTTATATAAGCAGAGAAGCCTTGGCTGTGGCCAGCTGAAATGACTGAAGTTCATGTGCACATCAATTTGGTGTCTGCTTTCTGAGCAGAAAAGACATTCTGCTTCCACATGAAAGCTGAGAGGAAAAATTTGTAAAATGCTAGAAAATGACCCGGTAGCCAGGAATGAGCTCCAGATCAGAGAGAAGCAGGAGTTAAGGAGTTGCTGTCTGCATTTCCTCCCTGTGGTTCTTCCCTTTATTTGGGAAGTTTTTGTTTGTTTGTGTATTTTCTAATGTATCCTAGTGGGAATTAAAGAAATATTTGGGTAGGAGCTTTATCAGTGAGCCCCTTCTCTCTCTCTCTCTCTCTCTCTCTCTCTCTCTCTCTCTCTCTCTCTCTCCCACCTTTTCTCTCTTTCTTTCTTCTAAGTATTTTAGGCAAGTGCCAGATTATATTTTAACTACATTTCCTGGTCTGAAAAAGGCTGGGCAAGTGGCCAGAGCAAAGCAGGGGATTGTCAAGAGTGGGGATGACTCATACACGGAAGACCTCGGAGAAGATAATCCAAAAATTTAGACAAGCTAGTACTGATGCACGGCAAGAATTAGCCCCAACCTACAGTGTACCTGTAAGCTGTACGTGGGGCCTTCTAAGGTGGAAACAATGGACACATTCCATAGAGTCCGTTAGATCCCTGCTTACAAACCAACACATGGGAGTTAAAAACTCAAAACAAGCTGACCGTGCTTGGGGCTTCCAAACACTCAGCCAGAGCTTTAAGTAGATGTGAACTCAGTTATTTGGCAAGTAGAGCAGATAGAAATCTACTTTCTCCTACTTAAACAATTAAGTTACCGAACTGGTTCCATTCAGAGTGGCAAATTGGCTGGAATTATTAGCAATTTTTGTTGGCAATCTAATTACATATTTAAATATAAACTTTACCCAACACTAATAAAATATGTTATCTCTGAAGTAAGTCATGAGTTATAGATGGCAGTAAGTAGTAAGTTAGAAAGGAAGTCTTTGTGTATTAAGGATCATATTTTAAAGTCCTATAAAGCAATCTCTTAAGCCAATACTAAAATAAAAATGTTCCATGCATTTATCAGTCAACAAATGGCTCTTCTTCATGTCCAGACTTAAGAAATATAGTGTGCTAGGATTGCTAAGGCCCTTGTCCTGAGGAGGCTTGCCTTCTAGTGGGGTAGAGATTGATAAGTGGAGAAGTAGAGAGGTAGACTTAAGGACCCAATGAAGGAAATGAAGCCAGAGAATTGCTGTGGCCTGGTTCCCAAGCCAGATGAGGGGTAGTGGAGCACTCCCATACCCTGGACAGCTCTCAGAGAGCATGGTAAGAGTGGAACCACTCCCTACCCAAACCAGGCATGTGCCTACTCAGCTCCAGAGAGAGAAAGTCGTTTAGGCAGCTCTTTTCCCCACCAGTTCTCTGTCTTCTCAGAAATCACGTGATCAGCAGTCTGCTAATCTAGTTGATACACTTGGAAGGCCCTTGTCCCCTGTAACACCTCCTCCCTTGTCCTTTTTCCTTTCTTCTCTCCTGACTCAAGCTATACAATCTAGCCTTTATATATCAGTAAATAAGCTGCCCTCTGACACAGTCTCTAGGTTCATTTATATTCACCACAGCTACCATCCGAGAGACCCTGCTTCCCAGCTCCTCTGCACTCAGGGGTGGGACCCACAAATGGACAAGATGACTGTCTGAGGGAGACCAACGTGCTCAAGACTAAAGACCAGAAGAAAAACCTCCTTAAGACAATGGCAATTGTATTTAATCATGAGTCCCAAGATGAACACAGTCATGTCATGCTAAGAGAAACTATTGAAGGCAAAGACCTTAAAGTTTGGTTATGCACAGAGGTAGAGGAAACCCAGCTTATTAGTAAAAAGAAGGCCAGCATGGCTGACATCAAGCATGGTACACATTACAGGCTAAAAGGAGATAGGGCCCAAGTTATATGGGAAAGCCAGCCATCAGAGGGTTTTAAAAAAATATTAAATGAATGCATTTGAATACTCTGGATTAGGACTGGCAAACTATATCTTACAAACTACACCCGAGCCTCTGTTTTTTGGAAGGAAGTAATGTCCATCCCCTCATGTATCATGCCTGAGTGCTTTTTCATTACACAAGGCTCATATAGCATGGCCCTTAAAGCTGAAATGGTTACAACCTGGTTCTTTAAGAAAAGGTTTGTCAGTCTTTATGCTTGGTTATGCATGTTTTCATGGATTTGGGGATGTTTTGTTGGAATTAGGCAGAATGGTCTACTGTTTAGCTTCATTTTCTCAAAAAGACAATTGGGCTTCATTACAAGAACCAGAATTTTTGTGAAAATACAAGTTTGTTTCAAAATAGAGATCGGGCTCATCTATATTAGACTATCAAGTAAATTACTTGACCAAAAAGTGCTTAATCAGAGCTAGATGTGACCAGACACAGTATGAGGCCTATAAGAAAGCTTAATTAACATATATAATATAACCACTAAAGACTCTGGTACTTTCCATGCTTGTCCTCTGCTGCACTCATGGTGTGGACGCCACTTCTCATAGTATCAAGAAGGTCGTGTTAATTACAGATGTCAATGTAAACAAAATGCTAGGTGTGTAGCAATAGAGTTATGATGAATAGTTTTCCCTTTGGCCTCCTGATTACAAATGAAAACCACCTTCATAGTCTATAGCTTCTGTCTCCGCATAGCTCATCTGTTAGACTGTCCTGCACTCATTCCAGTGTCTGGTAAGGAAAATAGACTTACTAGGGTTGACTCACACTTACAGCTATCACCCGGGATCTTGAGCTCATAGCTATGGAGGATGAAGGCCAAGCAGAAGTCAGGATTCTGTCCTCAAGAGCAGACAGGAAAGATAAGGTGTTCGTCTCAGAACAAGATCCTCCTGTAATAGAACCAACTTCATGTCTGTTTTAAGATACTCAAAGACTAACTATGAAAGGTGGCAGTCAGCAGACTAGGAACAGAGTGAATCTTCCCCCTGGGATGTGGGGTGGAAGGATCTGGTTGATGACATGGCTGTCCTGTTTTTCTATTGCTCTTACATTACAACAGGTTAAATAATTCATTCCCACGTGTTGATAACCACTCTTAAGGCAACATGTACAACACGTTTGCCTTCTCGTGTGAGTCATTTTCCAAAACAGCTGTCTACTGAGCTCGAAGAAACCACAGTTGTTTGAACATAGACTTGTTTCAGTTGAGTTCAGCAAGTAGGGGCTTGCTCCTGGGTTAGTCTTACCTAGGACTCTCAAACAGGCTCCTCCCAAAGCAGCGCTAGCTGTCTGTGTTCTTTGCCTTCTAGCTGGCTGGAAACCACCAGCAGCTTCTAATTGTCTGCTTCATGGCCTATTATTTTGCTTTGAAGGGATGCCCCATTGAGAAAAATTGTAATTGTTTTTTGACTTTGTATGTATCTCATCAATATATTACAGCCTAATGCCTGGCCCTGGAGGGTTTGAGGATTTGAAGCCTAGTTTTCAGAAGGCTGAATTAGTTGTTGGGGTTTATGGCATTTTCTGGGACATCTGTAAAATTCTGCAGAGAGAAACATCTAAGGTCTGGTGAGTCAAGCTCAGTAATTGCCAGGCCAGGAAGGGCTGCCCTCAGGACTGAATCTTGCTATACTAGGTAAACTTAGCCGTATACAAGCTTCAGTTTTACTTTTCTGTTTAGCAGCAAATTTTATCATGATAGGTGAGTGATTGACATCTGTATTATGTGTAAAACCCTAGCCCAGGCCAGGTCATTTCAATTTCCAGACTGTTGCTTGGGTTGGATTGACTATTGCAAAGCATAGAGCTCAGGTTTGACTCCTTGAGGGACTGTTTATGATTCCCAGTCTATGGAAATATGGGATTCCTTTGGTGCCTATAGAAAGCCTGCATATTCTCTTATTCTTTCCATTGTAAAAATATCTTTTAAGGGTTAAAGTACTATCATACTTCAGAGAAGAAATGAATAAGATATTCATTACTTATCTTCTATGAACTAAGTGTTTAGGCCCAGTCCGTGCTCTTAGGATCAACAGTCTAGGGAGGATAACTGACCTCTAAGAAAGCAGCAGTAAGAATAAGAAGACACTTAAAGGTATAGGCAATATTGTCTATGGGAAACAAGGCCCTTAAATGCCAGACCGGACTTACAGTGTATGACTTGGAGCCTCTGTGCATCTCAGTTTGCTTATGTGTTTAGAGTAGTTAGCATGGCATTACAGTGTGTGCAAAGAGAAACCATGGCTCTAGCCATCACTTGATGCACTGAGAGTGTTCGATAAGTATTCTCTATTGTTATATACCACAAAGAGGATGAGTCTTGGCAGCGAACAGCATTGTGATTCTGCATAGACATGCCTTGGAACAAAATGCTATCTATCACTTGTGTTCTGTTTCTATGATAACTGGTCATGTTACCTATGTCCCCTGAGCTTCAGAGTCCTAATTTGTAAAATTAAGGTAATGGCCATCACACACCGTTAGTGTAACACTCACACAGTATAAAAGGCAAAGCCCTTGGCATGACTACACACCAGCTCAATAATGTCAAGTCTATTAATATAACTTCCACAGCTACTAACACAACAAAGACAGCAATCAATAGAACCAGAAAGCATTTTACAAGCATGTGTCACTGGTTGCCATGGGCAGGGGTCAAAGTTGTGAGCTGTCGTGACTGTGTCAACAATTCAGCACCTGTTTTTTAGGTAGTGGATCTGCTGGCATCTTATTTGTGTCGTTTGTACAGAACATTAAATTATGGAAAGTTTGAAAGCTGCTGTCTTTGTATTTCCATTGGCCACTGCAGAGTGTGACACACCCAGGCTCCCAATTCCCTCCCTATAAATGTCCAAAATCTCTCGGATGCTTACGACTGCAGACCTGCAGCTTCATATAGCATCTAAGCACTTTCTGAGCATGAGAACACTAGTGGGAGGCAGAGAAGAGAGAAATGAAAGTTACTGTGAGATTATTCAAACCTGTAATTGGTCTGCAACTTGGGCTTTTCACATATATGAACTGAGGAATTCACTTGGCTCTATAGTTACCTTTCTTTCAGAATTCTAATACACTGAAAGAGAGCACCAAAGACATCCAAAAATGAGTGACATGCACTTTATTGTTCTATCAGTTGGTTGAAGTTTTTTTGGCAAACCAAAGCTTGCAGAATATAGTTGGAATACTGTCTGAAACCCCTTTGGCAGCTGGACTGGAAAATAAAAAAGCTCAGAAGTAGTAAGTTCTCTGCTACCAATTATAGACCTGGACCTGAGGCCAGCCAGTGACTTGCCTTTGTGTCCTTATTGCTATCCCCATAAATCCAGGCGCAGACATGGCAGCCCTCCTAGGGATGATCCGCAGAGCAAGGCAATCCAGGGACTTTCTTGGGTGGCTCAAGACAGTGTCCCTGGAAAGTGATCTATACATGGAACTTTGTACCCAAAGAGCAAACTGTTTTTGGGAAAAATATTCTGGGTTCCTTTGAAAATGAATATTATCCTTAATTTCTTTTTTTACTTAAGATAACACTGAATTATTCCTTACCAGATTTTTCGGAAAATGGGGAGGGTTGGGAAACTGGCTTTAGGCTTGTTTTCAAGCATACTGTCTTGTTTATTTCCAGTTATCTTACCAAAGATTGGCACTCAGTTATTCTTTTCTGTAGGGGAAGGCAGGAGCAGTCACAATATGAAACCAGCAGCAGCCATGTGTGAAATAGTTACTTTGACTTGGCGTATATACACTCCACATATATCACATGCATTCATATGCATGACCTTCATGTATGACATGCACTTCGCAAGTATCACATGCATTCATGTGCATGGTCTCTGCTTCAAGGACAGGTGTGATTCTTATCCTTGTCTAAGGGGGGAAACTGAGCTCAAGTTGCACCTACTGTCTTTGGAGATTTAGGACTTGGCTCCTAAGCCCCAAATGTAGTTTCCTAGCATGTGAAAATACCTACTATTTGCATAATAATGATAGAGCAACTTAAATATTATAGGGGAATACCAAGACATTATATAGATGTTAACTATAGCTGCAAAATAGTTCATTATTTAACCCTATTTGTTAATTACTATAGAAAATTAGAAAATAAAATGTTTTTGATGAGATATGAGTAGAGGGGGCTGTGAGTCTTAAATGTGTTTGGATTATCCAAAAAAAAAGTTTCTCTGAAAGTTAAATGAAGAGAGATGTGCTGTCTTGTTTTCTTTTCCCTTGAGTCTTATACAACTGACTGTAGATAACAAACAGACAATCAAACATAGATAAATACTGGTGAGTCCATTAAGGTAATTAAATAACTCATGGACTCATACATGCAAAGACTGCTGACTATCAGGAGGAAAAGAGAGATTCAAATAAGATTAAGCAGTTAATGGGTTCAATGGTCTGGTCATGTTTTCCTATCTTTAAACATGTGGACCTCTGGGTGTGACTTCACTGAGTCAGCATAGGACAAACAGGAAAGGGTTCTGTATTTCGAATGCCATTTTTGGGATAGAGCTGCTCTTCTTTTTTTTTTTTTTTCAAATGGTTTCATAATTATGAATTGCTTTAAAAGGGATGCAAACTTGATCATGGTATCTGACTTACAGATATCACTTGGTGTCACTCAACATCAACAGACACACACACACACATACACACACACACACACACACACACACACACACACACACACACACACACACACACACACTAAAGGCAAAGCTGTGAAAAGAAACAGTAGGGTGGGCAGAGCACACAGCTCAGCATTGTTATCTACAAGAAAACTCACAAAGGTTCTAGAGAGGAGATGGCTAAACTTGATCGTAAAGCAGAGCCCTACCTCCTCTGCAGTCCAGTAATTACTCCAAAGTGGGGTTCTGCAAAGAGGTATCCATCTCGGTATAGACAGGGTTATCATGCTCATGTGTGCTCTCTCTCTCTCTCTCTCTCTCTCTCTCTCTCTCTCTCTCTCTCTCTCTCTCTTTCTCTCTCTCTCTCTCTCCCTCCCCTCTCCCAGACTTCACCTGTTAAGAAATAGCTTTGTTTAAATAAGAAATCAGGACTCTGGGAGCAGTTTAAACTGTGGTTGCCAAGCTGTGCCGTCTAGCTTGAGAATTAAGCTGGATGCCCTACTGGGGGATATCTGTAGCCCATGTGTTTGCTTTATATATTCAGGAGCTCATTTCTGCGTGGGTATGATGACTCGGTCACAGATGCATTGTGCTGCCCAACTATCCTTCGTAGGGCATGTGTCAAGCAGATAGAAACGAGTGTTTGAAGAGATGATTTCATGATTAGTTTTTTACCCTTGGCTCCAAGTTCTTAAGAATCTTGATCTGTTATGTATCTGGTCTTTTTTGGCATGTCCTCCGGACTGACCGTTGTTCCTTACTCAGACTGGGGTGGGGAGACAGATAGAATTGGACAATCTTATTGATATGTCCAGATTCATTCAAATTACAAGGAGGATTGGGAGAGAGGAATTTATTTTTAAAAGGTCAACACATAATGTCATATTTTGGATAAGGATGTGGCTGTGTATTCTGGTGATTGACAGGCTAAGATCTATGGACCAAGGCCCATAGTTTTCATAGTTTTGTATTATCTATAAGCTAAGAATATGTTTACATTTTACTTCTTGGTTTTGGTTCACATTTTACTTCTTGTTTTTGGTTCACATTTTAAATGATAATTTTTCATAGATATATAAATCCATGTGTATATCCATAACCTTATGACTTGGCTACCCCTTTAAAAGTTTGACAAACCTCTTAGATTATTTTAACTTCAAGGTTTTGAACAACATCTGAAATAGGCACTAGTCTGAAATAAGTATTTATTGAATGACCCACAGTGCTTTTTATTTACTATGGAATGGCAAATATTATATCACCTAATTTACTCTGGAATGAATATGGCAAACTTAGTCAGTTTAGTAAAACAGAAGCCATGCATCCAGAGGCTACTTAGAGGTAGAAAGTCAATGTGCTTTAATCTATGTTGTTTATTTAATTTGTCTTAGCCAGCTTTTTTGCCATTAGGAACTCCTAGAATCAGTGTGTCTTATTGTTTTTTGTTGGTGTTGAATTTTGCTACTGGAAGCAAGGACTTGGGACAGCACCCTTGGGCATTTGTTACAGACGTGTAATGCTAGTCTATACCTCGGAACTTCTGAATATGAATGTGCATATGAGCAAGTCTTTGGATGGTCTGCATATATAGTCAATTTGAAGGAGCACTTGCCAGATTCCTGACAAGATTCCTTCCTAGCAGGACACTGATATTCTTGAAGCATCCATTTTTCCCCCAACACAGTCCACATGGCTTGAGAAACTGACCTCGTTTGTACACATGCCTTTACCTGCCTACAGAGTTTTGCCATGGATGAAAAAAAGCCATACAATTCAAATTGGGTAGTGCTAATTTGAACTGAGGCTGCATGTAGAAAGTGGTCTTTTGATTTCTAGGCAGTAACAGTCAGATGAGCATCACGTTCATGAATGAGATGTTTAGAGTGTCCCATAGGAAGCCAGCAGGCAAAAACAGGATTAGAGCTGAGAGAGTTGCAGGAAATAATAATGTCACTGAGCCAATTCACCTAAGCCGTCTTGTCAAAGGAAGTGAGTCTCCATAATGTAATTTCTTATCATCTGCTTATTAGATGACATGTATTAGGTATGAGCTGTATGAACCCTTCATGTTTTATCATTAAAACAACATGTGGGAAAGTTGTACTTCTTTTTTACAGATAAAAAAAATTAGAATCAATACAACATTCAAACCCAACCAAACCACTAACAAAAAGGGTACACTACAGCTTTTAGCTATCCACCATAACACTCAATCAGCATGGCCAGAAGGACAGGTCTTTTCTAGCCACTTATTTGTACTTTAAATATGTATGAAGTCATAGAATACCCTTTTATTACACAGGGTCATTATTAATACACAAAGTTAAAAGAAAGAGTTTTTTGAGACAGAGTCTTTGTCTATGTAGCCCTGGCTGTCCCAGGACTTGCTATGTAGACAGGCTAAACCTCAAATACACAGAGATCTGATGGCCTCTGCTTCCTGAGTAGTGGGATGTAAGAAATATACCAGCATGTCCAGCAAGAAAGACATTTTTAAAATACAGGGGGCATTGATCTCTCATTGTATTACACAGTCATCGTAACAAAACAACAAGGAACTGGCATAAAAACAGGCATGCAGATCAAAGGAATTGTGTAGAGAACCCAGATATAAACCACACAGTTACAACTACCTAATTTTTGGCAAATCTGTCAAACATATACGTGAGAGAAAAGTTGGTCTCTTTAATATATAGTGGTTTCCAGGTGTAGAATGAAACTAGATCCATATCTCTTCCTCTGCACAAAAATCAACTGAAAAAATGTAGCAAAGACCTGAGTGCAAAATGTGAAAATTTGAAGTTGCTAGAGGGAAATGCAGGCAGCACATCTCCGGATCCAGATAGTCAAGTACTTTCCAGACAGAACTCCAATTAACACAGGAAGTAATCCAACGGGTGGACAAACACGGATCTGACATCAAAAGCCAGCCTACACAATGGGAAACGTTTTCCCAATTAAGCATCTTAGGGGATTAATACTTTGGATGTATGAAGAACCACAAAAGGTGAACCTTTAAACCCCTAAATCATCAACTGGGAAATATGCACTAATGAATTTAAGAGACAGTACTCAAAAGAAGAAATACAAATAAATACTTGAAGAATATACCAATAAATTCTTGAAGTGTTCAGCAGTCTCAGCCATCAGGGAAATAGGAATTAAATCAGCTTTGAGATTACAACTCACCCCACTCAACATGACTATCCTCAAGAAATAGTAACAACTGCCATGACCAGCCTTCCCTTGGAGAGGGATGCTGAGGAAGGGGTGTTTGGGAGCCCTGAAAAGAACAACTCAAAGTCAAATTGTGGGTATAAAATGTCAGCCTTGTAGTTTGCTTGAGATGGCACCCTAAACAGCTCTCTCTCTCTCTCTCTCTCTCTCTCTCTCTCTCTCTCTCTCTCTCTCTCTCTCTCTCTCTCTCTCTCTCTTTTACTATCTCTGGACAGCTCATGATATATTTTCGACCAAGATCAGAAATCCTGGTAGAAAAAATTCTAAAGAGCAATATTCACTCTCCAGAGAGGTCTCCAGACAGCTCAGCTCTTGCAAGAAAAAATTCTAAAAAGGATCTGCTGTTGCTGTCTGCTAGTTCATCTCATGCAGATCAAAAGCCCAGTCTTTTATTTACATATCAATTCAGTCATTTACTTCAGGCTCCCTTTTGATTATCCCATGAATCAGCATCCCTTGACCCTAGCCCCTTAAATCTTAGAAAAAGATTGCAAGTTTGTTCTTTTTTCTTTTTCACTTTTTTCTGTTTTCACTTTTTCTCTTAACATTGCAAATGAATTCAGAGATCTGCCTGTCTTTGTAAATACAGAGAATAAGCTTGCTGGGTGTGATCTTGCTCTGAGATCACCTGGACCTGACCTTGCTCTGTCCCAGGCTGACCTTGAATTCAATAATCCACCTACCTTTGCACCTGCCTGCCCTTGCACCTCCCTGACCAGCTGACTCACAGTGCAGCTGCCTCTGCTCTTCTAGGCCCATGAAGCTCCTTATATAATTCATATTGCATCCTTATATTTTATTTTGCTTAGTTGAGAAACTATTATATTTTTTTCTTTTTTTTTATTAATTTTTGATACTTTATTTACATTTCCAATGTCTCCTCTTTGGAAACCCCCATCCCTTCCCCCTCTCCGCCTCTATGAGGGAATTCCACCTCTCACCCACCCGCCCATCCATTCCCATAGTCCCACCTTGAAACTCCCCTTTACTGGGGCCTCTGACACCCTCAAGTCCAAGGGCCTCTCCTCTCTTCCTGATGGCCAACGCGGCCATCCTCTGCCACATATGTGGTCCGAACCATGGGTCCATAGATGTGTATTCTTTGGTTGGTGCTCCTAACTCCAGGATGACCGGAGGGTGGGTCAGGCCCATTGACGCTGTTGCTCCCTCCTTGGGGCTGCAAACTCCCTCAGCTCCTTCAGATCTTTCTCCAACTCCTCCATCTGGGACCTCACTCTCAGTCCAGCGGTTACTGTTAAGTGAAACTTGGGCATTCTGAACTTTTGGGCTAATATCCGCTTATCAGTGAGTACATACCATGTTCGTTCTTTTGTGACCGAGTTACCTCGCTCAGGATGATATTTTCAAGTTCCATCCATTTGCCTGCAAATTTCATTAAGTCATTGTTTTTAATAGCTGAGTAGTACTCCATTGTGTAAATGTACCACATTTTCTGTATCCATTCCTCTGATGAGGGACATCTGGGTTGTTTCCAGCTTCTGGCTATTATAAATATGGCTGCTATGAACATAGTGGA
>CM052715.1:26609676-26744181 GCA_028551405.1 Uromys caudimaculatus
ACACCAAGATACTTTATATTGTTTGTGACAATTGTGAAGGGTGTCATTTCCCTGATTTCTTTCTCAGCCTGTTTATCCTTTGAGTATAGGAAGGCTACTGATTTGTTTGAGTTAATTTTATATCCAGCCACTTTGCTGAAGTTGTTTATCAGCTGCAGGAGTTCTCTGGTGGAGTTTTTTGGGTCACTTAGATATACGATCATATCATCTGCAAATAGTGATAGTTTGATTTCTTCCTTACCAATTTGTATCCCTTTGACCTCCTTTTGTTGTCTAATTGCTCTAGCTAGAACTTCAATTACTATATTGAATAGATAGGGAAAGAGAGGACAGCCTTGGAGAAACTATTATATATTTTTTGAACTCATGTTTTCAGAGTTCCTTCCCACAGCCTTAACGGCTGTTCTGAAGGTCTCAGTGTTCACCATTTTGCTTAGATATTAGATACAATCTTGACTCCCAGACTCATGCTGCCTCTGATTATTATGGAGTCAATAACCTTGGCAGAGAGGACATTCCCTGATAACCTTGGCAAGGAGAATACTTCCAATCACCTTGACAGGGGGAATATTTCCTGAAGGAGGAACATGAAGATTATATATATATATATATATATATAATCCTGCCGAACCAGGGGCAGGAAGATGGAGAGTGAGGAATACTGCACAGCTGAGGGCAATGTAGCCATGTACAGCCATCATGGAATGAGTATGAAGGGTCCTTAAAAACCTTAAGCAGAACTGCCATACAACCCAGCTATACCACTTGGAAATATACCCAAAAGAACCCTAAGTCAACATATGTCAGAGATACTTGCATATTCATGTTTATGCTGCATGGCTCCCAGTGGTAAGATAAAGATATATGAGTGTGTGTGTGTGTGTGTGTGTGTGTGTGTGTGTGTGAATGTGGCTGCATGTGCACACACATGCGTATGTAGATCCCAGACTAGAAAGAGGATTATGAAAGAGATAAAGGAAGATACCATAAGGGAAGTAGGAAGCAGAGAGGGTAGTAGAGCACATGTAATATGAAAACAGAAGGGAGATGCGCTGTGTGAAAAGGAATGAGCTGGAGGAAATGGGTGGGTAAGAAAGGGCAATGGGGAAGGGAATAAAGGAAAAGTAAGTTGATATTTATGAGTGAAGATGCCACAGTGAAACTCACTACCTTGTAGTTCACTTAAACATTAATTTAAAAAAGAAGACAAATACAGAGAGCTAAGTAGCTGGGCAGGTGGTGCATGCCTTTAATCCCAGCACTTGGGAGGCAGAAGCAGGTGGATTTCTGAGTTCGAAGCCAGCCTGGTCTACAGAGTGATTTCCAGGACAGCCAGGGCTACACAGAGAAACCCTGTCTCGAAAAAACCAAAAAAAAAAAAAAAAAAAAAAAAAAAAACCAGAGAGCTAAGTAGAATTAAATGACTCATAAGGTTTCATATATATCTATGGTTCTTAATATATCATAAAAGGTTTAATTACAATATTAAACTACTTAGACATATATAATGTTAAATGATGGAAGCAATGCTATATTAATGCATTTTATTAAAAACAATTGTCAGCTTTTCAATGTATTTATGCTGTTAATAATTACTGTTACTCTATTTTGTGGGTAAACACAAACAAAAGATAGCACTATGTAAAATTGGTTCCTGGGAAATTCTCTGGCACTTTTATAAGCTCTTTCAAGCCATGAGGGTACTATTTGGTAGTTTACTCTTGAAGAAGACAGGGAGTAGCTTTCTAGGGATGAAAAGAAGGGTGTTTTCCTCTGGAAAAATTGGGCAAAGGAAACTTATCTTGGAAACTACTAAGGAGAGGATAAAAAAAAAATGGCTCTCACATCAGATTGACTACTCAGTGGCACCCAATACCAAATGCTTTGACTCTGCAGAACAGACCCAGGAGGTGGCTGGATCAGAAGTCTGCTAACCAGAGGCAGAATCTGTCTTTTGTTTTCTTATTAGAATGAGACTCTCATAGACTGTAATGTCATCTGGCATCTTTCTGGCTGGCTCTGGGAAGAGTTGGTGGTTTTCTCCTTTTTCCCTGGTGGGAGCACATGGCTTCCCACCCCAGAACTCTTCTGTGTTGGGCTACATTTTGCCAAACACATTAAATAAGCCCTGTTTAGAATATATTAACCTTAAGAGGCAAATAAATCCATCAATGGCATTTATTTGCCACCCACCAGGCTCAGTTCCTGAGGAGGGTGGAAAGTCACAATTAAAGGGAACAACACATGGATTGAAGGTATAGAACACTCATCAGTGAAAATGTCAACTACCAAATTTTAAAGCTAAAAGAGAATTTGGAAAAATCATTTCCCAAGTTATTTCCAGAGAACATGATCTCTGTGGGACATGACTAAGTGCGCCAAGGCCAGACAAGTTAAAATGGCTCCACTAAGGGGTTTCTTAGGGGCACACAGAGCCTCCTGTTCTTGAGCATCTGTCTTATTTTTCTATTCCTGTGATGAGACACTCTACCAAAAACATACCAAGGTATTGCCCATCCGGTGGGGAGGAAGTACCTGCAGGAGCTGGAGAGATCTGCTTACAGTGTGTCCACAGTCTAGAAGCAGATAATGATGAATGCTTGTCCTCAGGTCTGCTTTCTCCATTTATATAGTCCAGGTTCCCAGCATAGAGAATGGTGCCGTCCATAGTGGGCAGTTCTTCTTACTTCGATCTAATCACAATAATCCCCCACAGGCATCCCCAGAGGCCTGCTGGTCTGCCAGTTTTCCAGGTGATTCTAGATGGCATCAAGTTGACAATGGAGATTAACTGTCATAACTTCTAAATGCGTCGCTAAGCTCCAATATGGCCCTATACCCTCATTTGGGAAACCAATGTCTTCAAGTTGTTACTCAACTCTCATCACTTTGTAACTGAAGATGAGATGAAGTGACCTGTCCAAGGTCATGCAGCTCACAGCAGAGCCAAGGTCAGGCTTTAGCTCTTTTTCTATTGAATCTAGTGGCTTGTAGTTGAGGTTACATTGGCGTCTGCATTCCCAAAGCGTGCATTTTTGATTGACCATACCATTTTCTCCAAAAGTTGTTGGTTAAATGATTCTATAGTCAAAGTTCAGGAAAATGAAAGAAGACCCAAGATTTAGGAGACCAGGGTTCCAGCCTGGTTCTCCTCTATGGTTATTATTGGTAAGCTGGCATAAGCTTTTTGAGGCCAGCTTTTTCCTATAGCTATCATCTGAGCACAACACTGACCTGTATTGCCTTGGGCCTCTGACTAGAAGTTTAATCTCATTCCAGGGAGAGTTGGAATCCCGTGGGGGAGGATTTAAGAGGGGTAATGTCACAGAATGATCCAGATTGGAACCTTTTTTGAGGAAATGGAGGATTTCTTTTCTTTTCCACTGTATCTGCCTTAATCATTCACAAGCATTAGATGCTAAATTAAAAGTAAATGACAACACCATAAAATAGGAACAGGAGGACAATTAATAACACTTAGTATGCTACATACACAAAGTAGCCTACAAGGTGCTCAATATGGTACTGCCTATGTTTTCTGTTTTGTTTTGGTTGTGTGTGTGTGTGTGTGTGTGTGTGTGTGTGTGTGCGTGCGCACACACACGCATTATGAAAGCCATGGTTTTACATAATAAGACTTTGCTTTTTCACATTGTGTATAATATTAGAAATGGAAAAATAAGCAGGTTGGAAAATAATTGTGAATGCTTAACATACTGGGCCCAAGAGAGTGGTTTGTACTACTTAACAATATAGTTAGAACTAATTCCATTTTCCTAGTGTGGATTGTTTTTCCAGTCCCCTGGAAGGTACCACACGGAAGCTGTTAGTATATTGGCTTCCTCTGGACTGAGTATAGAATTGGGTTGTTACCTCATTTGAAAGATGAGAAAACTACATTAAAATGTCAGGAAATTTGCTGGGTCATTAACTTGACTCTCCCCTTCAAAATAAACATGTCAGCCTAAATTTCTGCTGGAGGTGGCTTACCTAGGTTCCAAAGTTCATGGAGCCCTTCTTGGGAGACACCCTAGTTATAAATCACAATGAGAGGGGACAGGGATGTAGAACTTGGCCTTGAGCAATCCCCTAGAGCTGGATCCCTAGTGCACTGGATGGCAATGCACATTCAGAGAAAGGGTGCAGAAGAGAGAATTTTATTTACTCGTTTGTTCCTCTTCCGTATAATTTCCACAGGCAGTAATAACCATTATAGCTAGAAACCATAATGGCTCTATAACCATCCTGTAGCTTCTAAAACACTCGTGAAAATGAAAACAAATGATGCAATAAGCACAATAAGCATTTGGAAGCTGACCATAAAGGATGCCCAGGCAAGAACACAAACACACATAGCACTGTCCCTTCCCAGATCCCAGGGTCTTACACCTCAGCCACCCAACTGCACCCACAGGCCTCCGTGTTGTGAGACCCTTTGTGGTCAAACCACAACCTCCCATTGTCCCTTCAAGGCATCCTGAAATGTCACCTTAACATCTGTAAAATGTACCCATTAAGCATAACAGAAGGAATAAACATGCTCCAAGAGCAACATTATTAAAAATAAGTGTGTTATGCGGCGACTCTTCGAGCTCTAATTAAAAGAAAAGACTCAGGGGCAGGAAATTGATTTTTTTTTTCCTTAATGTTTCAATGACTTGAACCTAACTAGTGTATCTGTACAATTTGCTTACACCCTCATTAGAGTTATGCTAAATAGCCAAACACAACAGTGCCAGGAAAAACGCCATGGAATGATTTTATGTGAAGAAGAGACTTAATTAAAAGTGACTTAATGTCCATCCTTTGGGGCTTTAGATATTCAAGGTAGCAGGACCAATGGCATGTATACCTTTGAGATTAAAGTGAAGCTTTGGTAAAAGAAGGGATTGTAGTATTTGGCCAACTGATAGTAAATGAGGCTTCTTAAAAACATAAACTGCTTTACCTACACTTCTGTAACCTTTCTCTCAGAAAGCACGGACTAACCTAACAGATATTTTCTTTCCTATCTTCTGGCCTGTGTCATTGTTCTCCATAAATTTGCAAGACTTTCTCTTGCAAATGGAGATAAATTAGGTTCTTTCCCTACCTGGTTCGTTCAAACTGTGAATAAATCTGTTTTATTTTTAAAATTAACTATTTTCTTTCATCAAAGATGCTTCCATCAAACTGAGTTTATGTTACTCAGGTTACCCACTAATGCTGCCTCTGTTGACCTGATACATCTGTGTCCTCACAGCTTTGAGGTCACTTTGAGTTGGCCCCAGGGCTCTTCCCTCCTTTGGTTCATGTCTGTGCACATCCCACTCTTCAATGTGGATGAGACCTTGGCTTGCTTCTAATTAATGGAATATAGCAAGGCTCCAGGATATATATTATAGGATATTCTGATTACACTACCAATGGTGGTAATGCCTATCTAGTAAGGGAATTTCCCTTGCTGGGTTTAAAGAAGCAAGCTATTACACAGAGGGCAGAGAACTCGGGGAGGTGTCCTATTGCTGTGAATCGGGAAAGTGAGGCCATACTGCAAAGAACTGATCCTGCCAACAGCCTGCTGCTCAGGAGCCTGGAGGTATGGAGTATCAGCAGAGTCCAGCCAGGCACCAGCTCCATAAAGGTCCATCACTCTGGTTGGCCCTCATCTTTCCTTCCAGTCTGTTTTATAGGATCCACAAGGACCATGAGGCAATCAACTAGTTTTTAATTCTCTAAAGATATTTTTAGTATTAATGTGTCTGTATGTATGTATGTATGTATGATGTGTGTGTGTGTGTGTGTGTGTGTGTGTGTGAGAGAGAGAGAGAGAGAGAGAGAGAGAGAGAGAGAGAGAGAGAGAGAGAGAAGAGAAGAGAGAATGGGTGCATGTGTGCCACAGTATGTAGAGGGGATTACAGGATAACGTTTAGGCATTGGTTCTCCTTTCTGCAGTTGGTTCTAGGGACTGAACTCAAGCCATTAGGTTTGTACTAGCAAGCGCCTTTACCTGATTAGCCACCTCGATGACCTCTGTGTATCCTATATATCCTGATTGACTCTGGATATTAAATTATTAGTGCCTCTGTGAGAAAGAAAGAGCCATAACCAGCACAGCTGGTGGTGATTCGCTGTCTTTTAGGGAAAGCAGAATCAGTCCAGGGGACATTTACCTGTGTGCTTTATAGACTCAAGGGATCTACCTCCCGGTCTGCAATCTGTCCTCATCAGCAGCCGTCAAAATGAACTGTAATATCTTCTAACAAAGGATGCTCTTGTACAATACATTGTTCTAAGCCCATGCTACTAAAAAATGAAAATGAAAACATTATGATCCAATAAACATTTTATTTTTAAAAAATACCAAAAGTGTTCCTTTCTCCCTGATGCTTAGTGTTGAGACTACAGATTGCCTTTTGGCCTTGGAACACACTATCTTTTATTGTCTAAAAATATCTCCAGCTCTTAGCAGCTAAGGCAGGCAGATCACCATGAGTTCAAGGACGGTCTGTTCTATATGGTGAGTTCCAGGACATCCTGAATTACAGATTGAAAAGTTATCTTTAAAAATAAGTCTCAATACATACAAAAAAGGACAAAAATAAAAATACATTTTTCTTAATTCTGCAAAGACTTAAAAAAAATTCACTGTTTTCCCTGGGTATGACTTTTAAGTTTGTTAATTTCTTCTTTTATAAAATAATGAGGTGAGGCATCTGAGGCCCACCTGTGCTCCCTCTCCTGGCAGGGTTCAGAAGAAACCCCACTGGCCCACACCTTCAAGCAGACAGTCCTTTCTCTCCAGCCAGCCAGCCTCGCTCCCAGGGCAGCATGCATCTTGTACAACACAGGCGCACGCGCACAGCGCGGGCTCTGTGGTCCTGGGGCTCTGTGGCCAGCCGTTGGGGAGGTTTTCATCCCCTGGGTTTTTGATCCTCTGCGCTTGCCCGCTCCGCCCCTGCCTCCGCCCCTGCCCAGCGCTGGCCCTGCTCTTCCCACAGGAAGGTGGTGGCCTGAGGCCCCACGGGCTGCAGTGCCCAGATGAACTCCAGCGACCCAGGCTGCCCCATGGCCTCGCTCTATGTGGGGGACCTGCACCCTGACGTGACGGAGGCGATGCTCTATGAGAAGTTCAGCTCTGCCGGTCCCATCCTTTCCATCCGGGTATACAGGGACGTGATCACACACCGCTCCCTGGGCTATGCTTCCGTGAACTTTGAGCAGCCGGCTGATGCAGAGCGCGCTTTGGACACCATGAATTTTGATGTCATCAAGGGCAAGCCGGTCCGCATCATGTGGTCTCAGCGTGATCCATCACTTCGCAGGAGTGGTGTAGGCAATGTGTTCATTAAAAATTTGAACAAGACCATTGATAATAAAGCGCTGTATGATACATTCTCTGCTTTTGGCAATATCCTTTCCTGCAAGGTGGTTTGCGATGAGAATGGCTCCAAGGGCCACGGATTTGTACATTTTGAGACAGAGGAGGCAGCGGAAAGAGCCATCGAGAAAATGAACGGCATGCTTCTGAATGACCGCAAAGTGTTTGTTGGACGGTTTAAGTCTCGGAAAGAACGAGAAACAGAGCTTGGAACGAGGACCAAGGAGTTTACCAACGTTTACATCAAGAACTTTGGGGACTGCATGGATGATGAGACCCTGAATGGGCTCTTCGGCAGGTTTGGACAGGTCCTAAGTGTGAAAGTCATGACCGACGAAGGTGGAAAATCCAAAGGATTCGGGTTCGTCAGCTTTGAAAGGCACGAAGACGCGCAGAAAGCGGTGGATGAGATGAACGGAAAGGAACTCAATGGAAAACACATTTATGTTGGTCGAGCTCAGAAAAAAGTGGACCGTCACATAGAACTTAAGCGCAAATTTGAACAGGTGACCCAAGACAGGAGCATCAGATACCAGGGCATTAACCTTTATGTGAAAAATCTTGATGATGGTATTGATGATGAACGTCTCCAGAAAGAATTTTCTCCGTTTGGAACAATCACCAGTACGAAGGTTATGACAGAGGGTGGTCGCAGTAAAGGATTCGGTTTTGTGTGTTTCTCCTCCCCGGAAGAAGCCACGAAAGCTGTTTCAGAAATGAATGGGAAAATCGTAGCCACAAAACCACTTTATGTAGCTTTAGCCCAGCGCAAAGAAGAGCGTCAGGCTCACCTCACTAACCAATATATTCAAAGAATGGCAAGTACACGATCTGGGCCGAATCCTGTTATCAACCCCTACCAACCCGCACCTTCCGGTTACTCGGTGGCCACTGTCTCACAGACTCAGAACTGTGCTCCATGCTGCTCTAGCCAGATTGCTCAACCAGGGCCAAGTGCTCGCTGGACTGCCCAGGGTCCCCGGCCTCATCCATTCCCCAGTGTGCCTGGTGCTACCCACCCAGCTGCTCCTAGATCGTCGTTTACTACCGTAAAACCAAGTTCTTCACATGTTCCTCAAGTCATGGCAGCACATCGCATTACTAACACATCAGCACAGACAACAGGTCAACGTCCTGCCCCAGGGTCTTCAGCTGCAACTACTATTCACTCGAGTCCACAGTATAAGTATGCTGCAGGAGTCCGGAACTCCCAACAACATCTTAATGCCCAACTGGTGCAACAACCTGCTGTTCGCGTACAGGGTCAGGAACCTTGGACTGCTTCCATGTTAGTAACTGCTCCTCAAGAGCAAAAGCAAATGTTGGGCGAAAGGCTGTTTCCTCTCATTCAAGCCATGCACCCGACTCTGGCTGGTAAGATCACGGGCATGTTGCTGGAGATTGATAACTCGGAACCACTTCGTATGCTCGAGTCTCCAGAGCCTCTGTGTTCTAGGGCTGATGAAGCTGTGGCCATACTCCAAGCTCACCAAACGAAAGAGGCTGCCCAGAAAGCTGTTGGCAGTACCTCTGGTGTCCCAACTATTTAAACTGATCAGAGACCTCGAAAAAGAAACTCACACTTTGCAGAAGAAAAATATCTAAACATTGAAAAAAACCATAAATATTATTTAAAAAAATAGTAAAATATAAAATAAATAAAAAAGGAAAGGAAACTTTGAACTTTATGTACTGAGCAAATGTCAGGTCTAGTATTTAAGCCTAGCCTGATTTAAAAACAGCAACCCCCCCAACAGAAATAGTAGAATCTACAAACCAATGTTTTGTAGACCCAAGAAAAGCATTTTCAACAAAGTAGAAACAGAGCATCCTTTTAATTTTGTAATTCTTTATTGTTGAATAGCTCAAAATGTTAGTTCTAATAGCAGAATTGATAACTGAGCAAGGAAACATAATTTGAATTATAAAATTCTTGCTTTAATAAAAATTTACACAGTGGAAAAAATCAGATGTTATTTAGGTAGGGATAATATGCTCTATCATTTTCTTTGTATTACTCTATATTAAATTATATATTAAAATAAAGAACAACTAAATGGCTTAGTCTTGTGCCAAATAAAATGCATTAGGGTGGGGGATAGTTACTTTGCACACTGATGGCACAAGATGGCTGGTCATTGTCTTATTACAGCATGCAGTCTTTCAAGGAATGCAAACCATTGATTTTGTGCCCCCCCCCGCCCCCCCCGGGCTCCAGGCTTGCCTCTGTTAGGTGGAAAATCTAATCATGGAAACTGAGACAACAGGAGACAAAGACATAGGCGGATATAGCCTAAATCCCTCTACCTCTTTAAATTCCACTGGAGGGAGGAAGGAGGCACAGAAGAACTTCTCTCCTCTTTTTATCCAACATTGAGGCTGGAACAGATGCTTAAATGGCAGGCATAGGGTGAATATTTAAATGAGGTTAAGAAAACACAAGAAAAAGAACAGTTTCAAGTAGCAGATCACAGATATAGAAGCTCTTTAGAACTGGCTGCAGATATAGTTTGAATAAGCCATGTTCATATACATATTCACTAATCTAATGTGTAACTCAATCACCATTTGCCTGGAACCAGCATTGGTGCTGGGGACAAATGCTATGCAACAGAGATATGGTCCCTCTAGGAGAAATCACCCAGGGGTAGTAAATGCAAAGACCTGGAGAACTAGAGTGCTCTGAGGATCTAGGCTAGAGGCTCTTTATGGGAGTGGAGGCTGGGAAGAAGGAAAGAAAAGAGGGAGGGAGGGAGGGAGGAAGGGAGGGAAGGAGGGAGAGAAAGAGAGAGACAGAGACAGAGACAGAGAGAGAGAAAGACAGAGAGACAGAGACAGAGAGAGAATGAGAGAGAATAGAATGGGAATCCAAGTGAAGCAAAGATACCAGGAAATGAAGGTGAGGAGTTCCCCTAAACTGCTGAACTTCCATTTTGCATTTCCAAGGGTCTGTCTTCTGATACTCTTTCGTGAAAGCCTACTAGGGTCATAGAACATAGTCACAGGACATTAGCTATGTACCAGAAGGTGACTCCCTACCTCATAGCAATCCTGATGTAATGCAACGAAATATCAAGCTGCTTTCTTTTCTGGGCCATAGTGGGTGCTCAGTATACAACAGCTACCATTCTGCTTTTGGAGAGTCTTCCCCTCCTTTAATGCTGAAGTGTCCATATACAAACTGTACTCAAGACATTATTCTTAGGAATATTGTTTTTAAATAAGGATAGTGTCTTCGCTGAAGGTTGCTAAGAGGCAGATTTGCAAGGTGACTCCTTTTTAAAAGAAGACATCCAACTAGACCCTGGCTGTCCCTGAGACATTGATCTGCCAACAGGATCCTGTTTACCATTTCACCTGCTCTTCCTGCCTTTACTGTCGTATCATTCCCCAGTGGCCTTACTGCCTCCTAAGTTCATTCCCAAAGCTGTCCCCTGGACTCAAGAAATGTTATGTCATTAAGACTTTAAACAGACTTGAAATTAGCAAGCACAATTTGAAAAAATGCTGCTCATCAATTCAAAATAAAACCCAAACTAGATTAAAAGCTACAAGAAGTCTGGCTAGGAAAGCAGTCTAGGATCTGGTTCCTTGCAAAAGTAGTCAAAAGGACAGAAATGTCCCCAGGAATCATGGGTTAGGACATGGGTGCTAGTAGAGAAATGACTGACATATTTTAGAACGGAGATGAATTGTTGGATATAAAATAATGATCCCACATTAGCAGTCAAACCTGAAAATAATCAATGACTTCAGAGGGGAACATAAGCATAATTCCTTCGAGTATACCCTCAGGGCAGCCAGTGAATTTAGAGGAGAAAGCAGACAACTCCAGTTCAGGGAGGAGAGACACAGAGAGGAAGTGGGTGGGGAGGAGACAAAACACACACACACAAAAGGTATTCCTTCAGTCTACAGGTTTCTGGCACCATTGCAGTAGCAATAACTAAATACATACCTCTGGTTCTCATCAGCTGGGGGTCTGCTCTTCCGACTGCATGTAAGATGGGGATAATGCACACATCTTAGGAGCACTTGCCTTTTAGGGAAGCTGCTGAAGACTTTGCTCTACCTATGGGATACAGCATCTTCTAATTGGTACTGCTATTTACATTTTTATTTGTTAACTTTCTATATACTTGGGGTGAGGGAATAAAAGTGATAGAATTCAACTCTTATCTTACAGCCCACCAGAGGAGCAAACAATGCCTTTAATTGAGGATTTAAACATTTTAAAAATTACAAGGAAAAATGGGGCTATATAAAATTGCCCAGAAACCAGAATTCCAGAAAGACCCTCACAGGTATCACTTTTTACAAAAAGCACTGGGCATCAGTTCTCTTGTATATAGTGTACTCTGGTGGATGGATTGCCTTCCTCTACTAGGCGGTGGGAGAAGGCAAGAGATGCTGAGCAGAGGCCACAGTGCATGGAACTCCCCACCTTCTGGTCATCTGCTGACAACGCCCAGATTTGTGAACTTTCATTTGTGTCTGTTTCTGGAACTGATATAGGGTGGACATAATTAAGTACCCAACTTAGAACGACAACAAAGTCTGTTTCCTGTCTCTTATATTAGCTTCCCGAGCAACAAACAAGCTGTTCTGGTCAGACACATCTTAGTAGCGCATTGAATCTCCTCACATTATTGCTAGGAAACAATTTACAAAATCCAATCTAATTAGCTAAGAAGTAAGCCTACAGAAAAGCCTCGTCTATGCCAAGATCCCAGGCTATCTTGAAGTGGCTAGCCAAATTTTTATCAGGAATCAGAAAGTTGCTAGTGGGAAGATTTGCAAGATGACTCCTGCCTAGAGCAGCACCTGGTTAGCTGGGCAGGCTGATAAGTGACAAGGGACTTTGGCCTCATCCCCTACCAGAACACCCGGAGTGTAGCCGGAGGGAAATCCTATTACTCTTTCCAATATTCCAGAGGATGCTGCACCTGTTGTTGACACATCTGGAGCACCTGCTTTCCCATCCTCTCCCACACTCTGGGAGCAGTCATGACATTTTAAAGCCAAAGGAAGGATAGCCCTAGCAGGCAAACAAAGATATGTCTGATATGATTAATCCCAAACTTAGTCAGAGTGGTCAGACATATTACAATATCCCCTGGTAGTACCAGCTGCTTATAATGTACAGATGTGAGTGAAGGCCAAGGAGAAAGTTTAAAAAGGGTGTCTCTTTTCTCATTGCATGTATGGGTTTCATTTCTTGGCTTTCCTTTTGAAAGGTCTCTGAAGCTATAATAACATAGCTTTCCAACATCCCTTCTACTTCAAGTCTGTTTTGGAGTATTTCTTTCCTTGAGTTGACCTTGACTTTGAGAGCCTAACAGAGCATAATGGCCAAGAAGAGGCTGTTGAGCATGACCCAGGTTCCATCTCTGCCTCAACACCTGGAGGACACAGCATCTGGGAGCCTCAGCTCCTTGTGTTTTAAGGCACAGAAGGCAGCAGCACACTGGCATCAGGGGGTCTGTATGCAGAGAGAGCATGGTGGCATGTTCCCTAAAGTCCATCAACACCTGGAATCTAAATGCTCACCAAGTGGTGGCAATTTTGGCCTTACTATTATAAATGAGATCCATTAAAAAAAAAAAAAAAAAAAAAAAAAAAAAAAAAAAAAAGAACCACAGAGTCTCACCTCTAGAGCAGTTGGAACAGTTGTTTAAGGAGATAGGCACCCATTTCTACTGTTTGGGAATGTGATAGCTGGACATGCAAACGTTTCTTCTTTGGAGTGCTCGGTAGAGTTTGCACAATGAGTCACCGAAAATGCTTCTCACAAGGGAAATGAAAGTCCACAAAATTCAGAACATTTAGATTTGAACGAACTCCTTTTTCAGAAAACTGATATTTGAAAAGGTGGGTCAAAATGATCAACAGACAGAAAACCATATTTTCTGATAGCCTTTGTCATCTCACAAACATGGTCCATCAGATCAGAGATGAGGGCTGATCCTTGATTTCCGCTTTCTGTTTAGAAAATCAACAGTTATACTGGCCAAAAGAGGCTGCTCCTCAGCATTTCACTCTGGGGAGGACCCATCAGCTTACTGGCATACTCTGTGACTGGCACTGTTAAGCACTGCCCACTACCCTGGAAGGAGGTGATTAACAGGCATCTCTCGGATGGGTGTTGGCCCCTTCTCCTTCATGAGGACCCAGAGTATGCCGGAAATGGCTGAGGTGTAGCAGTAGCCTGGAAAACACAGTGGTACGATGACACTGAAATGCAATGCCAAGCCTTTGGCTTGTCAACTCTTTAAAATTATCGAGGACTCCAAGAGCTTTCATTTACATATAGTTTTTGATAGATAGTCATCACTAAGAAGCTCACTGAAAATTTTAAAAAACTGTATAATAATTCATCTTAAAAATCACAGCAGACAGCCGGGCAGTGGTGGCGCACACCTTTAATCCCAGCACTTGGGAGGCAGAGGCAGGTGGATTTCTGAGTTCGAGGTCAGCCTGGTCTACAGAGTGAGTTCCAGGACAGCCAGGGCTACACAGAGAAACCCTGTCTTGAAAGAAAAAAAAAATCACAGCAGACATTGCCAATATAAGTAGTATTTTGACAATATTTTAAGAACAAATCATAAGGAATAACAAAATTGGTATTGCTTTATACTTTTCAGCTTTATTATTATTATTATTATTATTATTATTATTATTATTATTATTACTATTATAGAGATGGAACCCAAGGTCTGTGCATACTAAGCAAATATACTATTCCTAGCATGAATTGTTCAAAGTTTTATTTGATACACGTATTAGTAGAAAATAGGAGATGCTTTATATTTGCTTCTGAAATAGTGTATTGCAACCACATATATCCTAGCTTCTGGAAGACTAACACATCAGTGTTATGAAATAATGACGAAAAGCCAATAATATCACAGCATCATAAAAATAGTCTTGATCTCAAAGATTCTCTGGAAAGGGTGTCTTCATCAATTACATTTTGAAATGATTTAAAACAATGATCTCTGTTTTTTTTTATTTTATTTTATTTATTTATTTATTTATTTATTTATTTATTTTTATTATTTTTTTTTATTTACATTTCCGATGATTCCCCTTTTCTTTGGAAACCCCGTGTCCCCTCCCCCTCCCCGCCTCTGCAAGTGACCCGAAACACTGATGTAGAAAAAATACCAAGCTAGAATATGGGAGCATCAGGACCAAGAGTGTGCATGTGTACAACACTGAGAAAACATTGGTTTGCATAAAAGAACTGTACTCAAGGAGGGCAGAGGAAGGCAGCTGGGGACCAGACATCCTATGGGGGCAATTATGAGTTGTATTCTCCAAAGAAACTGGAGAAATGCCTGTGATTTGAGACATTACAAGTCATGGCTTCTTTGCCTCTCTCATCTTCCTTCTTCAGGACAGTATATCATGCTCAGTGATGCTAGGATGATGTAGTCCCATCTCTTCTTGAAGCATCAAGGCATGGTGGTCCAGAACATGAGCTTATTAGGCATACAGACCTAGGTTCAAATCTGGGATCTGCCACTTAGGAGCTATGTGGCTGGGAAAAGATTACGTTAAGCTTGAAGACTCTCAGAATCCTAACAGGTATGATTGGTCTGAAACTGCTTTAAATGGCTATTTTCTCAAGATCTTCTAGAGCAGTGGTTCTCAACTTTCCTAATGCTATAACCCCTTTATACAGTTCCTCATGTTGTGGTAAACCCCCAACCATAAAATTATTTTTGTTGCTACTTCACAACTGTAATTTTGCTACTGTGATAAATCGTAATGGAAACATCCGTGTTTTCTAATAGTGTTAGGTGACCCCTGTGAAAGGGTCATTCAACCCTTAAATGCGTTGCATCCCACAGGTTGAGAACCCCTGCTCTACAGAAAGATGAAATCTGTTTCCTCATGCCTCATATTGGACTGGTCCCATACTTTGATCACTGTTGTGGCAAAAGTGACTTTGTGTGGCTTCTGAGCAGTTTTGGGAGCCCTGATGCTTCTACTTCCCCTTGTGGTCCCCTGTGATCCAGGGGTAGAAAATGTTGAAAGAAAAGACCTAATGGACTGAATGGCTCAGCTGTCTCTTCCAGGCCCAGGCAGGCCTTCTTGGCCTATCTGGCTAACCCTCCAAGCAAAGAGCTTGGGTGAGGAGGACAGTAGAACCTCACATAGAGCTGGGAGAAATAACCAAGCCTCAGACAACTCTTAGGGTGGTTTCTCAGGTGATTAATTCATTCTCATTTGTCCAGTTGATGTCCCTGTTTGTAACCCAGCCATCATTAATTGACACAGTGCTAGGGAATGTCTGACAGCTTGGAGAATGATATGGGATACTGGAGGCAAAGCACAGAACCCATACTCGGAAAAAGAATCTTTGCTGTCCTTAATTTACAAAACTACTCAAGACTTCCCAGCTAATAAAAAGGTGATGTGTTATCTCCCTCTGTAACTGAGCCTCTCTTTCAGATTCCCTTCATGATTTAAATACAGCAGCTAGCATTTGTTGGTGAAAGGATGCTGTGTTTTAAGATAAGCAAGAAAGTAGGGAGCCTCTGGGAAGTTAGAACCAAAAAGTAAAGGAAACACTGGACTTAACTAAACTCAAACCTGCTGTGACTTCTCAAAACAGCATCACTCTCCAATACTGAAAATGCTTAATATTATGTCATTCTGGGTGGGTCTAGAATAGGACTACATTTTTGACAATATTTTTTCCCAGGGTCATATCCAGCAAAAACAGCCCAAGGATAGGACCTGTAAGCTCTGTCTATATAATGCATCCAGAAAAATGCAACAGTGTTCTGGAAGGGGGAGGGGGAAAAGAACAGAGTCTGCTCAATGTGAAACTTAAAGTCTTTTAAAGTTGTTTTGGTTCTGCTCATTGGGAAGAGGAGGGCTGGAGCCAACCACCCATGGAAATCTGAAACTCATTCAGCGATGGTGTAATTTTTTTCCTCAGGTCAGAATTATGTGACCCAAAATATATTTTAAACAACCAAGTAGTAACACATCTCTCTTCCCAACTGTATTAGCTTGCTATTCACACTATTAGAATAACATCTCCACCCTGGTGGCAAAAAAGAGCTTCGTATTGCCAGAAAAGAACCATCCTGTCGATCAATAGAGAATTCTGACTCTGCAAAAAGAACATGTGAAATCACTCACCAGGCTGAGAGGCCAAAAATGTCAGCCTGGAGAATTTAATCACGAAGGTATTTCCTCCTGCAGATTCCAACAGCCAGCACGAAGAGGATGGGCAGAGACACATCTGCATGGCATGTGTAGTCCTTCACACGGTGACATCATAAGGCAGATCCAAAACACACTTCTATAGCTCTGCAGATAATCGACTAGACTTCTAAATAGGATCAAAGTTGGGTTTTAAGCAGCTAACCATGTATAATGTAATACTTATTGCTCCTTGGAGAAAGAAAGGACAGATGTCAAAAACACAGAGTTGTTTTTTTTTTTTTTAAAGAAAACAAAGACAAACATCAAAACACAGGTGTTCAGTTTTGAAGAATGAGAGTTAAACAGAAGATTAAGTTGCTTCATGGCCTCTCTGCATGAGTCTATGTATATCTGAGAGAGAGAGAGAGAGAGAGAGAGAGAGAGAGAGAGAAAGTGTTATGTTCACATCATTATTTCTGTCCATATTTACATCCACCTGACACATTATATTATTTTTCTAGATTGAAGACTATAATTCTTTTACTTTGAAGTGCCTTATTACTTATTTCAAAATTCCATACAGTATTCATTGTGTTCAGAATTGGAAAGTCACTTCAAGTGTCACTGTGGACAGAGTTAAACATTGAGAGCTACCGGTTTAAATGTTGTCTTGGTTACTTTCTTATTGCTGTGAAGACACCAAGACCAGACAAAGCACTTTATAAAAGAAAATGTTGATTAGGTCTCACAGTTCCCGAGAGTTGGAATCCATCATAATTGTGGCAGGGAACATGGCAGCAGGCAGGCAGAAATGGCCTTGGAACAGTAGCAAAAAACTGACATCCTGATCTTCAAATGTGAAGTTGAAGTGGAAACTTCTGGTTTCTTTGGAAAGTCAGTTATCTCAAATGATGGTTTGCTCGGCACACAGGTGAAAGGATATTTTGCTAAAGCAGATATGTGAGAAATGTTTTTGCTAAAGCAGACACAGATGAAAGGATGTTTTGCTATAGCAGACACATGAAAGAATGCATGATGAAGGAATGTAAATATGATCCTACAGACAGTGGGTGCTCAAGCATTGGTTTGCTTTGCTCTGCCTCAATATTTTTTGCCAATGACACACATGTATTGGTTCGCCTTACATGGCATTGCTGAGGTCTGTTTGTTGTAATACCATTGAGAGAAATTCACCAAAGAACTTCTCATGAGGTTGAAGTAGCATCTTGCTGCTTCTGTAGCCTTGGGCTGGTTGGTAAGCCTTGTGGTTTCTTCAGGATTGAACTGTGGCTGCTGGTTTGTGTGTGGTGTTAGCTACATGACTGAACTGTGGGTATTCTGACAACAAAGATTGGACTCTTCCCCCAAAGAACCATCTCTAAACAGGTCTACTTCCCCTATGTTCTAATAACTTTTCTCTTCCACTATCTCTTGTGGGTAGTGGGCAAGAAGAGAGGTTAAATAATTATTAAAGTAGGTTGGAAAAAATATATGCCTACAGGAACCAGAGAAAAAGAGAGAGCTAACTGGGAATGGCATGGGCTTTTGAAACCCCAACATGCACCCGAGTGACATACCTCCTTCAGGCAAGGCCACACCTCCCCTTGATGGCTGTGTAGCAATCTTCCATGTCTTCTATTTTGCTTACAAATGTGTCCTCTCTAAGGATGCTCCATGCTCCTCTTCCATGGCCTGTGATGTCTATTCTCAGGTCATTAGTATGACAATCTCACCTTATCTTCCCAATCTAGCCCAACCTCATCTTCCCAGAGTTCCTCTGCGAAGCTGCCTCCTCTCTATAGCTTCTTGTTCTATCACCATTCTTGGTTACTTACACTGAGGGTATGGCCTGAAATTATTATGTATGAGGTTGCTTATATGCTCCCCATCTTCTCTGCTAGAAATTGAGGACCTGAGATTAATGATACTCATTCAACTCTGGGCTCCTTGCACACAGGAGTGTCTGGTTTATATTTCACAAGAATTATTCCCATGGACCTCTAGATAACTGATTGGAAGTAGGGATAATTAGAATGAAGGAGGATGGTGCAAGGACTGATGGTATTTGCTGTGACCGAGTTGAGGGTGGTGGAACTAGAGCAACGAGAGAGGAGTGGGGAGGCACAGACAACAAGCCTTGACATTTGGTGGAACATGAAATGTCCTCCAGCTAGGTTGAAAGTTTCCTTGTTCAAAGTAAATTCCTCACACAGGCTCCTTCCTCCAAAATGTTATATGACCAATAATCTCAGTTTCCTATGCAACTAACCTGCTGCTGGTCACAGATGATTAGCAATGGAGTGGTGCATGGCACATACTACCCACAAATAGGTTATAAGAAGTGCCAATACATTTCTGGTTCCTAGGGTGATGCTTAGCACTATTTTTATTCACTTTCAAAAATGTTCTAGTATAGATCATAAATCATATGATCTCCCCAGGTACTTATGGAAGTCAGTAGCCCTTGAAATTGAAAGGCATTCTGACCAGCAGGAGTGCCTAGTGCTGAGAGGTAGTCAAGGTGATGAAAATCTAAGCTCTACATACTCATTAGTGCTAAATAAATAGAGAACAGGCAATACCCCACATGGCAGAGTCTGTCTGTCAGGAAGGCTTGTCACATCCTGCAGAGTTAGAAGGCACTCTCTGGGGCAGTGAAGCAGAAAGACCCAGCTATTCCTGCTAGCTTCTTCACTGAGAGTCATTGAGCCCTTGTCTTCCTCATCATTCATGAGGTTACATGACAAAATGGCACCTCCATTGACAGAAGTATCACACGAACCATACAGAGGCTTTGCAAAGACTTATTTGCAAAGACATGGCGTCTACACTAAGTAGCAATGGAGTTCTGACTAACTGTCACAGCTTCTCAACTTGTACTGAAATGTCTGAAAGAAGTCACCAAAAAAGTGAACAACTTGATCTCATGCTGAATTCATGAGCTCAGAGCTGGGGACCATGACATGTCATGCTCCTCATAACTTGGAATAGGAATATTAAACCATCAAAAGTGTCTCTCATGACGCCCCCCCCACACTGAATACATCTTTTGTGTTGAAGGAAGACACTTCAACCTTAGAAATTAGAGAGGGGTTATTATGAGTGATTTTAATTTTAAATCCCAGTGGCTCAATAATGTTTTTTAAATCACCGCTCATTTCCATGTTTTTACATCTTGTTTTCAATGAACTATCAAATCACGCACTGTAACCATTTCTGTGCCTCCCCCCAATCTCTGATGAAAAAGAGGTATTAATCCTATTTAATGGATATATTGATTGTTTATGCCTCAGAGAAGCACAATGAAAAGATTTTGGCAATGCTTAAAGAGAAGTTGGTCTTCTGAAAGGATGTAATTTAACAGGTTACTGATTATGACTCTATCAGTCAATTCCTTAACAGAAAAGATAAGGTGATTTTGCAAGTCAACTGATGCCAAAGAACATGGTCTAAGGTTTTAGTTAATGACACTTTGTTTTAATTAATTGGAAAAATGCAATTTAGGCCTCCCAAGTCTAATGTACAATTTATTACATGTGGTTAGCTTCCTATAAAATATTGCTGTTGCTATTTTTCCCCATTCTGTTAGCCACTGGCTATTGCCAGCAAGAGGCTCTCACAACTGACTGGGATGAAAAGCTGTAGTTCTTTTAGAGAAAGCTCACAGCATGTTTTTTTTTTTTTTTTTTTTTCCCAAAGCACTCCTTGTATAAGGGGATTCTCTGACCAAGAGTTGATTCTGTGGAGTTCAGAAAATCTGAATGAAAACCAAGTTTAAAACTTGTCAGCTCAATGATTCAGCTTTAGATACCAAGAAAAGCAGTTTTATTATGTCCCTACTGAAGACTATGCAACTTCTATTAAAAATATAAAATGGACCAGATAGACATTATCTCTGTAAAGATATCACACACATACATACAAAGGAAACATGAGACAAAAGGAAAGCAGGCCTTACAAAGGCTCCCAGATGTAGAAAACCAAGAAAAATATTGTACTATGTGAAAGGCTTACCAAAGTATCACTGGAAAGAGCAATACTGATGCTCTCTGCTCTTTCTCTGCTCCCTTTCCCCCTGCCCCCTTAAATTAAAACTCAAAGCAGAGCAAGACTTCCTGGCTGGGCTATGAGGAACGCTATTCTCTATTCTCTATTCTTCATTTTCCCCCTGACCTGATTAGTGAAACTGTCTTTCGAAAGATTAGTTTTCAATCTGTCCATGGCCAGAGAGGAAGGCCTCCAAATTAAAGCTACATCGATTGTTTGTGGCTCTAAGAGAGACTCATTAAAAAAAATATTCAGCAATGCTAAAAGAAAAAATGTTGGTCTTCTGAAAAGATTTAATTTAATGGATTTTTTTTGGTAGAGCTTGTAATTTGGAAACTTGTCAAAAATATGCTTAAAATTCTGCATGCAAGCTTGGCTGCCTCAATATTTTCAGTGGTAAGGGCTTAGTGCAAAAAAGCTTAGACTCTAGATTTTGGAATTATTAGACCAATCATGGGAAATCTCACTAGAACTGTAGTTCTGGCTTAAATATAGGGCTGGTTGTTTATTTCCCTGGCTTAGCCTTAAAACAAGTGTTGTCCTTCACAGCTTCCCAAGTGCCCTTCCAGTATAGTTTCTTCTCTGCCTCTGTTTTAAAAGCCACATTGAAGAATTAAGAGAAGGTTTCCACAGGCATTGATTAAGAAAGAAAGAAAGAAAGAAAGAAAGAAAGAAAGAAAGAAAGAAAGAAAGAAAGAAAGGAAGGAAGGAAGGAAGGAAGGAAGGAAGGAAGGAAGGAAGGAAGGAAGGAAGGAAGGAAGGATGGAAGGAAAGGAAAAGAAAGAAAAGAAAAAAGAAAAGAAGGAAAAAGAAAAGAAAAGAGAAGAAAAGAACAGAACAATCTATGTGGCTGGCATCAGAGAGATGAGAGTTTGTGCAGAGCTTTCAATGGCCAAGCAGTTCTTCATTCATTGCCAGTAAAGTTCTAATGCTGTAGCTCAGATAGAAAACAGGCAACAGATTAGATGCCTATTCATTCCATATTGTATTTATATACTACGTCCCTAGAAGACCATCCTGCATTTAAAGAGGAAGGATCATTTTAGAAGACTTTTATGTTTGAAGCCTTCTTGCATTTTGAACATGGCCAGTGTCAGCACATGCTGTCTTACTCCTAACAGAAGCATGCACAGAGGTCACACCTCACTGAGTGAGGAGTGGTGTTGAACAAGAAGTGGAGTCACTCTGATGTTTATGGCCACCGTTTATACCATGGCAGCAGAGGCTTCATTAAATGTTGACATGTCCTACTACTTAAAGTGCTGACTTCTCATTTTTCTCAAGCCCATGTCTTTTTTTCCCCCACTTGTTTCCTGTTTCGTTTTGTTCATGTTTTTTTGTGAATTTCCCATTGAGCATTGTGTCTGCATTACTCCTTCCTTTCCTTTCCTCCTCCAACTCCTCATGTGTCCCTTTATCTTTCTTCCAAATTCATGACCCCCTTTACTATTGTCCTATTGTCACACACACACACACACACACACACACACACACAACTTACTGAGTCCATTTAGTGTTGCTTGCATGTACATATACATCCAACATCCAGGGCTGAGCACTTGGGATTTGACGACACATGGAAGAGCTCACTCATATAGCCATTGTATCACTTCTTAAACATACCTGGATGAGTTTGAACCTGAAGGCCATATTTTCTCTCAAATTACCAGGTGAATCATTATAAATTTTTAGACCTAGATTAAGCCCACAAAAGCAGTTTTCATTTTGAATGATACCTCATTTCATTTACTGAAAGAAAATGGTTAAAACAATAGTTAAGATCTATCAGAGAAAATAGACATGAACAACTTAAAGGAAACTAAACTGATAAAGGTGGTCATTCTGATCGATGGGAACATTTAGAGCCTGTAGTCAGTCCTCCTTTTCATTGCTGTGACTAGATAATTCACAAAAAGCAACTTAAGGAGGCAAGATTTATTTTAGGTCACAGTTCAGAGGAAGACAGTCCACCATTGAGGGGGAGGTGTGGTAGCAGGAATGGGCAGTGATTGCTCACATTATATTCTCAGTCAGGAAGCAGAGAGAGAAGAACGCTGCTGTTCAGCTTGATTCTTCTTTCTCGTTTGTATTCAGTCTGAACTTCAAGCCAACAAAACGGCTCTGACCACATTCAGGATACATCTTCCCACTCCAGTTAGACATGTGTGGGAACACCCCTCAGACACAGTCAGAGGTGACTGTAAATCTGTTCAAGTTGACAATGAAGAAGAACTACCAAGAATCTTACTGTTGTAATGATGAGTAGAGACTTATTGGCAGGTCAGTAACAGGTCTGTGGGGAGCTGAAGGAGTGCAGAATGAATGTGGAAAGAATAAATGAAGTCCCGAGTGTATATGTGATATGGTCACAGTGATATGAAGGATCCCCAGGCCCAGAGAATGACAAAGCCCCCTACCCTTTGGTCAGAATTATTTGAAATGGATAAAGTTTTGGGTTTGGAGCAGGGAAAATGCTTATGGTATCCCACTTTAATTCACATTGAACACATGACCAGTGTTACAACTAGGTTTTGTAGTCTATGACAGCCCTACCTAGAATTTAAGTGTGTTTGCAGCATAGTGAGTGGAGTTAGCTAGTTCTGTGTTGCTGGTTGGTGCCACTCCATCACAGTGTGCCTAGCCCACCTGAGCTTAGCTTTTCTGTATATGTATGCCTTTGTCTTTTGTCCTTTCCCTTATCAGTCTAGATAGATTTCTAGGAATTCCCCAAGTTGGGCAGTCATAGACCAAAACAAAACAAAATAATCTGTGTCTGTGACAGAATAGAACTAGAAAAACAATTATTTCCTTCTTCATAACTCATGTCCATTATCCACATTCAGGTATTTTGTGTATGTGTGTTGGAAGCAGGTGGCTATGCACATGTTCAGAGCAACGCTTGACACACTGGAGATTCTTAGTCAATACTTACTGACCTGGCATCTGACAAATACTGTATAACTATGAAAGAAAAAAACCTTAATTATGAAGTAACTGTTAAAGTCTTTAAGCAAGTCTTACATCTAGGCGAGAATAACCCATGTGCTGGAAACCCGAGATGAGACTCAGCATATGTCAGATATGCTGAGGAACTTTCCTCATTTTCTTGAGAATTCCCAAACCTGAGGTGATTTATAGCAGTTGACTAAAAACCTGTGGGGAGGTGGTAGTCAACCTTGTGAAGGGAAAAATGGGATGGAGAGCAAGGTGCCTCAGATTCTTGGGACTCCTAGAAGATCTAATGCACACAGCATTGTATCTAAGATGGCTCCTGGCACACTGGTAATATAGCAAAAAGGAACTGAGGTCAGGGTGGTACCCTGCACCCATCTTCATGAAGTCCTCACAGGTGAGGATACTCCCCTGAAACCTCTCCTTGTGAACTACCCCATTAGGCAGGACTTTCAATGGAGCACAGTGTGGTGAGATATGATTGACCAAGGACTTAGGGGCTTAGGATTGGCTCAAACACTGTCTATAAGCTTATGGGCTGGTCAATAAACTCAGATTTGCACCCCGAGTCTGGTCTCTGGATTTGTATTTTCCGGAATTTGTCACATGACTCCATTGCCTCCTATCTCCCATCCTCAGCTCTAATCTCACAAAAGCGTATTGTATGTTTGTTTGTTAAAGTCCTAAATCATCCACTTATATAGAAATGTATCATGATTACATAATACATTTGCATGTATAAATGCAAATATGTATATATAAATATTTACCTTTATGCGGTTTTCAGAAACCAAAGACAGGACATGTAAACATGTATAGTGAATACAGTCTAATTTAATATCTTAGTACAATGAACTGGAATAAATGAGAAAATCTCCTGTATGCTTTGCATTTCCCTTGGAGCATCTTTCTATATTGCACACAGCCCAGACAGGCTAGCAGCCAATTTACGAACTCGTACAAATCAATCACTGGGAAGTAGCAGTCCACATTGTGCTCAAATTCTAAGCATTTCTACTTGCCTCAGAAAGGAACACCAATATAGAGGCTTTGGAGAGACGGCTAATTCTCTCAGGTACAATATGAGAACAAAGAGCCCTAATGGGGCACATTCTTGAGATCACACAAGAACAACTGCATATTAACAAGAAAAGGGCAATTACTCCAAAATAACAGGCATTAGTGAACCAGGGCACTGCAGAGATGGCTTTCCCCTGAACCACAGAAATTGATGAAATCATTTCCCCGACTATGCTTGAAGAAAGATGAAGTGATAAGTCCCTCCGTATTCAGGAGTATGTTGCTTTTTCCTCTGACAATGGACTGGTCTTAGTATATCAAGGTAATTATAGCTAAGTTGTGACGCATAAAATCACCGTTGACACAGAATACTTAAAAACCATCGAAGCCCATACTACACAACAAAACTCCTGTAATTAGTGAGCAATAAAATGAACAGGTAAATGAATAACTACTCACAAAGGGCCTTCTCTTGCCAGCAGAATGTTCATGGATCTGTCTATTGACAGTTCTAGGTGACTGTATCTTTCCCATGTTTTTGGTACCTAATTGCTTAATTCTCATCTGTTGCTCATGGGTTTCATTACACTTGGAAATGACGTAGTTTAATGTTCATAATGATGTGGAATATAAAAGAAGAATGTCAAAATGGAAACTGCTCAAACCCATGGCCTAGACAGTAGGCCTGATGAGCAATCTTAAATCAATGATTCCCAAACTTCAGAATCATCTTGATGTTGCTTCAAACAGATTGGTCCTGTTCACAGAATGTTTAAGGCAGAATCAGTCTGAGAAGTAGTTTCTCACAACTTCCCAAGTGACACTTGTTGTTGGACTAGGGACCACAGTTGGAGAACCAAGGCATTAAGTTTTAATAATAGAACACCTGGCAGAACATTGTCCTTCATACGTAACCTTCTTTGGGAGTGGGAAATCTTTTTTGCATTTTCTGTTTTAAACATCCATGTGTGGATTAGTCTGTGGATATCTTAGTTTTCAGGAACATCCACACCCACCATAGAGGTGAGAACAGGTTGCTTTGTAAAAAGCATATAAATCAGCTGAAGCTCTCTCTTCCCCATGGCCTTTATGTGGGGCCCACTGAGACTCTCACAGGAATCCGAAAGAACATCCACACGTGCAAGCAAGCAGCAAAACCCTATAAAGTTTTTTAAGTGTGTGATGGCAGCTCTCTCAGGGTACTAAGTAGGTAACCTAAACCCATGGTTAAAAGTGCTCAGTGTTGGGGCTGGAGAGGTGGCTCAGCGGTTAAGAACACTCACTGCTCTTCCAGAAGTCCTGAGTTCAATTCCCAGCACCCACATGGTGACTCAGAACCATCTGTAATAGGATCTGATGCCCTCTTCTGGTGTGTATCTGAAGACAGTATCAGTGTACTCACATAAATAATATAAATAAATCTTTTTAAAAAAGCGCTCAGTGTCTTTGTTCTGGATTAATACATTTTATGTCTCCACTATATCTCTAGCTCTAGTAAGAAATCCATGCCTGAGGGATACATTTTAGGATCTTAATTACAATTTAATTTGATAGATTGGATTTTGTATGAATGTACTTCAACTCAGTGTCCACCAGCTAGGAGCTGAAGCAAAAACAACTGCAAACCCATTCTCCTGCAGTTTTGAGGCTGATCCATAGAGTAATGAAGCACAAGGGCCTGTGTGCAAAACTTGCTATCTCACTGTTCCAAATCAAACATAGCCAGTCACTGTGAGGTCAAGTAGCATGAGAAATATTTCTGTTACTATCACAGATAGAAGGTATGAGAGAGAATGGAGCATTATATGTGGAAATTCCTGGAATATCCAGAACCTCAGAAAATATTAGTACAGTTGAGTACTGCCAAATAGGTCTCTTCATTTCTCTAAATTTTTCACTGTAAGAAGTCTGTGTGATGGTAATGTAATCTGATTCAGGATCTAGCAAGGTTTAGAGTATATCTATGGAAGTTCAGGCTCACAGTTCTGAGATATGTACACATATTTGTTTTGTTACACACTGGTAGTATGACCTAGGTAAGCTTTTTCAAATTCCTGATTTTCAGTGTAGAATGTTGTTTTTTTAATCAAGCTTTCACAAGCATAAAATAATTGTAAACCAAGCTCATAGTATACTAATAACCAGAAAAAGAAACAAAACAAAACAAAACAAAACAAAACAAAACAAAAAGACAAAACCACAGTAGTTATTTTCATTGGTAACTGTAGTGATACTTTTGAGATGGCTAGACTGATTCCATGGCAGACTTCAAATTGGCAGTTAAGGAGACTAGGCCTAAATCTCTGTTTCCAAGAACTGGGCAATTCCAGGCAAGTCCAGGCCTCAGAAGCTGCCCCACCATCAGGCCTGAGGCAAGGACAATGGGTCAGCAGCAGTTTCCAAACTTCCTCAGCTACTTCCTCAGTAACAGTTTCCAGACCTCCCCAGCAAGTTTCCAGCCCCTACACTCCAGTAATGGAATGTCCATAGAAATGGACCCAACAGATTAACATAGAGGTCACCTATCCTGGAATTCCCTAATATGCTTTAAATCAGGTCTGCAAACTCACTTGATTGTCTCTCTATTCTGGTAATGGGAGACCCCAGAATGTTAGACTTCTGCAAAATAAGACACTCTTTGCATTTACATACTATTTGAGTCTGGGGTATCATTCTTAGGCAAATCATGAACCCTTACTTATACTTTTGAATTCTGGAATTTTGCTTTCTTTAAAAAATACAAAAATATTATAATAATATGTTTTCATTATACCCAGGTATGAGGATATGGGACTGCTTTGGACTGTCCACACAGATGAGTATGATTTGCCTTGTGCTCTAGCAGAGGCATGGTTTTTCCAGCTGCAAATAGTTTCTGTGATTGTGTGATGCTTGAAATTCTTGAAACTTTTCAGAGGGTATATAAATGCTAGAACCCCAATAGGATGGTTAGGTGGTTGTTGATCATTTAGGGAGTTTGGTTGCAGTTTGTTAGTAGCCAGTTCCTCGAAGAAGAAACAAAAGAAAAGGAGTTAGATTCAGCTCTCTATCTCTCCCTGTCCTTCTCCCTCTCTCCTCTCCTTTCTCTTTCTCCCCCTTTTTTCTCTCCTAAGTAGTTATAGGAGATGAAACTGGTATGGAAGATAAAGGGTGGGAAAAAAGGTGAACCCACAAAGTAGCAAAGACCAGCTATAAGTGGTGGCCAAATGTGGAGTTCCAACAAGGTTAAGGATAAAAATGAAAAATTTGTTTTCAAATGGTGTAGAGGAAACAGCTGGGGGCAAAGGTATGGATTTTTTTTTTTTTTTTTTGAGCAAAACATTTATTGTGGCTTCTATAGGTGAGATATTCCCCACTTTGCTCCCAGAGAGGATTTTCTATTTTTTCTATTTCTTGTTAATATATTCTGTTTTAAAAAAAAGGTTGAAAAAATGGTTAAACAGTTGGGAAAATAGCAGATAGAAATGGAGGGGTCTGAGAACCAAAAAATGGCTGAAATGGGAAAACAGAAGGGGTTACTTTACTTTGTCTTTTTTGAACGGGTTGCAGAGTTGGCTGTGCAACTGGAGATGTGGGTGGAGGTGGAAACACTTGGGAAGCAAGGAGCACTGGAAAAGAGAGAATATAAAGGCTCAGTCCCAGTCAGTGACTGAGCAAGAGAGTGGGAGTTTCCCACAGGAGGGAGGAGGGAAATAAACTGTGCTGGAGGGCAGTCAGGTCAGAGAAAAGCTGAAAAACTGGGTGGACAAGCTGATGAAACAACCTGTTTCAAAAGAAAGGGTTAATCTTGAACCAACCAAGTCACCAGAGTGGGAGGAGGGGCAGCCCAGGGTTGCAAGATCACCATCAGCTTTCCCAGTAGTCATACAGCATAAGCCTGCTAATGCCATGGAACAAGGTTATGTCGAGACAGGATGGCATCCTATAGAAATGATAGATCTAAGGCATTTTAAAGAGGCTGTAGTTTCATATGGGATGCTCTTGCCTTGTGTGATCCAAATTTTAAATACCTGGGCTATTATTCACCAAGACTGGAGGGGCTTGGGAACAGCTGTACTAGAGGCTGGTCTGCAGTTGCAATGGTTAACATGGTGGGGGGAAGAAGCTATGAATACTGAACAGCAAAATAGAACAAGGGGAATTATGAGATGTAAATGATCAGGGTAAAAGATCAGATGCTGGGTGAAGGGAAGTACTCTGATAGACAAAAACAGATTAAATTGATGATACTACTATAGAATAATATTGTTTAGTGGCTTTAAAAGCTTGGGACCAAGTTGAGGAGCCCTGGAAAAAGTCTACCTCATGTACAAAAATTATACAAAGACTCTGGAGAAGCTTTCACTGATTTTTTACAAAGATTAGTCTCAACTATGAACAAAGCCATATTAGACCCTGATGCAAGGCAGGTGTTGATAGAAATCTTGGTGTTTTAAAATTTGAATACTAAATGTAAAAATATTATTAGACTATTAAAAGTACAAGCAGTGCCTATGGACAAGTGGATAGGGATATGACTGATATTGGTTCTAACATGTTCCATGCTAATATAACAAGTCAAGCTATAGCCAGAGGTCTTCAATATCAAAATGCCCTTCAATTGAGGGAATACAGTCATTTGCAAAGAGACTATGATCAAGCCCTTAAAGGTCTCAGATCTCAAAATACCTGGTGCTTTAATTGTGGGAAAAGAGAGATGCAATTTAGTGCCAATGATAGGATTTTTCAGTTCTATTGTTTTCATACATCAAAGGCAAAGCCTCTCCAGTAGACAGAGCAGGAGAAGTCTCCTGAAAACCTTGACCACTGGCCCAAAAAGTGCTTATTTTTGAAAATGTCTTTATTTATAATTTCCTGCCACATACAGCACAATGAATGGCTTAAAACAGAAGGGGGTGGGAAATGTAGTAAGAATTCTGGAATTGTAGTTTCTTTAAAAAACACAGAAATATTATAAGAATGTGTTTTCATGTTAGTCCCATGTGTATGTATGTGGGTATGCTTTGGGCTGTCTGCAGCAGCTGCCTATGATTTGACTTATGCTCCAGCAAACACATTTTTTTTTTTCTAGCTGCAGATAATTTCTGTGATTGTGTGACATCTGGAATTCCCAGAAACTTTTCAGAGAGTACGTAAATGCTAGAGCTTCCATAGAAGGGTTGGGTGGTTGTTGGTCATTTAGGGAGGTTGGTAGTAGTTGTGCTCAAAGAAGAAACCCAAGGAAAGAAATTAGATTCAGACCCCCCCTCTCCTTTCTCTTCTATCTAATGATAGGAGGTGAAATAGGGGGTGGGGAGATAATGGGTGGGAAAAGGAAAAACTACAAAGTAGAAAGATCAGCTACAAGCAAAGCAAAAACAAGAAGAAAGAAATTTTGATTTCTTAATTTCTCTCTCCCCTCTATCATTCTTTCCCTCCTATCTAGTGATAAGGGGTGAACCCAAGGGAGGGGGGGATAAAGGGTGGGAAAAAGAAGAACCCACAACATAGAAAAGACCAGCTACAGGTAAGCATTTGCTTTTTAATTTTTTTTAAGGGAGAAATGGAAAACATTATTTTATAGAGACTTCAACTCATGTTGTAATTCATAACAATTGAAGTAAGCCGTAAAGAAAAATGCACACAACTATTTTAAATAATTAATGAGATCATATTTCTATATGCAATTATTTACTCTATAGTTGGACAATAAACTTTGTCTCACATATACACATACACATGAAGATACAGACCAAATAATGATAGAGATGCAAAATAAAGAAGTTCCACAAGAAATGAAAACTAAGAATACAAAAAATGTGGTGCTGAAATTATAACATGCAACAATGTTTTCTGTACTATTTTGTGTTCTTTTTTTAAAAATTGGATATTTTCTTTATTTACATTTAAAATGTTATCCCCTTTCCTGGTTGTCCCCCCTCCAGGAAACCCCCATCCCATCCTCCCTCCCCCTGCTTCTATGAGGGTGCCCCCCCACCCATTCCCACCTCCCTGCCCTCAATTCCCATCACATAACAATCAAAGCACCAAATGCACTAAGCACAATTTTTTATGAATGATTTGTTTTTTATATACAGGCTTTCACTATGCTTCTCAAGGCTGGCCTCAGGCTGGCTAGGCTGATGGCAGACAGTCTTCCAGCTTCAGCTTTCTGAGTGCTTGGATTACAGGTGTGTTCTACCATGCCTGGGTAGGTTAGGAGTGTTCTTTGTAAATATTCAGATATATTGAATTATATTTTCATAATATTTTGTGTATAATTTCAGGGAATTTTAGTGGAATCTCTTGATGCATATCTATGCATATGTGGGAGCCCTGAGCTTACAGTAAATATTACACAAACTATTTTCTATGGACAATGTTACTGATCCACTATCAAGTGGGTTAGACTTTACAGGGTTTTTTTTGTTTTGTTTTGTTTGTTTGTTCTAAGCTCATATGATGAGCTAATGGACCAATGAAATTTAAAATCCCAATATTATGTAAAAGATCATTGGTATTTGTCAGATTCATTTTAAATTCCAATATTGGCCTGTGGTGTACAAACACTTTGCCATGATTCCCCATCGACTCATGGCCGTGTTTTTCATGGCTTCTTTATGCTTTATGCTGGCCTCTCTGTTTCTCTTATGCTTTGGGCTCCCAATCCACACAGTTCAGCTCCTTTGCTAGTCCCCATGACAAACCTACATTGGACATTTTGTGACTTTAATAAAGAGTGATGTTGTGAGGTTGAGCTTTTCTCCATCTTGATATTACGATATTACCTCCCTTCTTCCTTTCTGCTATGTCATAGCTTCTGAAGGAGTGTAGTGAATATGACCCTCAAAGATGAGATCCTGGTACCCTGATTTTAAAGGTATTTTGGAGTCAGAAGTTGGGGGCTGGGAAGCAAGGGGAAAGGAAGAGAGAAATCTATGATGTGTACTGTGTCCAGCTGTGAGGGAAGTAGCCATCTCAAAGGTTGTTATTTTAAGTAGGTTTTCTCTAGTATTGTCAAGAATAACTTATCCTTTATATTTCTGAAATTTCCAGTATCTCAACAATTTCTCTACAAAGCCCATTTCTAACTCTCAAAAATAGATTCACTCTATGGTTCTTCCTTGTTTTTTTTCATTGAGAAGTTCACAGCTCAGTCCATAATCCCAGGCATGTAATTAATTAACTCAGGGGGGTATCCTCATTAAGCCGGGAGCGTGTTGGCTTTCATTTCCCTATCTAAAACTCTTTCCTCTGTTAATATCACCTGTCCTTAGCCAGGGCAAAAATTAATCTGTGTTCCTCCCTTTTTTGGACATAATTTGTCCCTTTCCTAGATCAGTTTTTAGAATAATAATTTCCTCATTTCCTTTCAACTATAGTCCCGTGTGACTTTTTGCTTTTTAGAAAGAATTTACTAGGATTTGGGAATGAACCTTCCCTGGTACACAATAGAAATATAAACGCAAGATTCTCCAATTTGTAGGTGACTTCTGGGATTCTGGGAGACCAAGGCTTAGGATGACTCAGCTAGAACAAGCTGTGGTGAATGGAATTTAGAAAAAGGAAAGGGAAGTTAGAGGAAGCCATAGACAACTTCTTTTTCCAGGATGACGAAACCCAATTTCAGCTTCCCACAGTTACTCTTAGACCCACAGTGGCACCAAAAAGAGAAGCAAGGGTGTTTCCCTTGCAAAGGAATATATTCAGTCAGCCAAGACTGAGTGACTCAGCTGCTAAACTTGTAACCTAATCACAGATGCAAAACATACACATCAATGCTGGGGGCCTGCAGGGTGTTTGAGGGACGCCACCTTCAATTCCCCTCCGTCTCAGCTCTTGGCACAATGAGAGTCACAGGGTAAAAAGTCCAAGTGTTCTTTGGGTTGATGGAACTGAGTGCTGTGGAGGAGCTCAGTGTGTGTAGAGGTGAGGCCACCATACTGGCAGACTATTTTAAAGAAATAAATAAGAAAGGCATCTCTCTACAATATTCATATAATTGAAGATGGTCATCAAAAACATTTGGGAGATTTTGATGGGGAATATCTACTTTAGTTTCTCTTTATTTCACGTTCTATAATACATAAAGATTAAGTGAAATGAAGACCCAGTCTTTGACTCCATGGATATAATAATCTACAAGGTCAGAGGACGAAGTAAATAGTTCATTTAAAGTACATGATAAAAATAATATGGATTGCATGTCAGTATCAATAGCAGTTGAAGATGAAGGCGACTTTCCTTAGTGGATTAGAACTAAACGTTTCTGTTAATGAGAAAAACATCAGACAATGCTACGTTTTTTAGGGTGAAATGCTAAGTGCCACAGGTGGGAGCACAGAGCAACACTGATTCTTAGACTCAGCTATGTCAATAAAGGCATCTTCTGCCATTTGTCCTCCTCCACACATTACAAGCCAGCATTCCCACCCGCCTTCCAGAGATCTCTGAAGGACAGATAGGCTTTTTCAGCAACATTATTTCCAGCACAGTAAGGGGGAGTAAAGTCCTAGCTGCATGCTCTACAACTGTAATAATCAACTATTCAGTTTTTTCAGGACTCACAGGAGTCCTGCCCTTCCTGGTTTATGCTACTCTACATTGGAAACTTTCCTAATTTGAAAGTGAAAGTGAGGCCGAGTACTTTAAGGGCAGTTTCAGTTTTCCTTTTATCTTGGGCACTGTAACGCTGTTTGCTGTTTCCTTCCACAGCTTACTACTTCTAGAATTAGAAATAGACACGGGTTTACTCCAGGTCTGATTTTGTGATGGAAGATATAGAGGCCAGCTCTAAGTTTGTTTGGATGAAACTTGCATGTGTTCTAATCACACTCTGCCATATGAACTGAAATACAGGACTATATTAAAACTTGACTATGATGTGAGCGTATCACCAAGGGGCCTCCACTGCTTTTCGGAATTATCCGAACCCACTGAGCAACTTGAAACATGAGTGACACTTGACACAACATACTAGACATCAATTTTCTTCAAGTGAATGTAGAAAGGCTTGCAATATTTACCGTTATTTAAACAAGGAAGTTTGTCAAATTATAATGTCCAGCATAACTTGGAAGAGTGACTCTGGGAGCCTGAGAAATTTATCTTTATATCACTAGCATCTCCCAAATAGTCACCAAGAAAGAGACAAGCCATAAGTAGGTTAGCTACAGACTTCCTTTTTCAGAACAAAAATCTATCAGGATTTGGGTGTGAATATTTTATTTCAGAATATTGCAAAATAGAGATGGGCATAGTAGGTCTTGCCTACAAATCAAAATGTGTGTGTGTGGGGGAGCAAATAGAGAAGGATTAATACAAATTTCAAAAAGCCAACCTGCTCTACAAGGTAAGTTCTAGGCCAGCCATGACCACATAGTGAGAGTCTGTCTCAAAAATGAAAAACAAAATAAAGAAAAATATATTTTTTTGACAGATCCCTTTCATGGGGTTCTGGGAGAGCTCAGTGTTGATGCAGCCTGGACTTCTGGGTGGTGCCAACTAAAAAAGGTCACTAAATGTCATGACACATGCAACAACATGAGTCATGGGGTTCACAGTACATTGGTGAATGGATAGTCTAATGAGCCACTTGGGGGTGGCAGGGGGCAGGGAGGGAGTGCTTGCAGAGCACATTTAATCATACTGCTTACTAAAACAGCCTTCTAAAATGCAGGCTCTCCATTCTCTACAGGGTATCGGCTTTGCAACAAGAAGGCAAGTTTACCAGGGGCCAGATTTAAATCCCAAGTGATGATAGCACAGAGGTTAAGGCTTATCCCAAGACTTCTCAACCCTTCCTGCAGTTTCCTGTTCTCTTGTGAAGGCAGGACAAAGAGTTGAGAGTACTGTTATTTAAATGTATGCTAATTCCCAACCTCTGTTATAGTCAAACACCCAGATTCCCATCATGAATCTGGAACTCGGTGTGGAGCCTGTACTTGGGATGTGCCAACTCCATGCAATGACATCATATATACTGAGAGAAAGGCTTATTCATTTATCTCAGTGGAGGGAAGCCAGCCACTGAAAAGTTTACGTTACAAGAGCCATAAAGATATAGGTTTGATTATTTTCTCATTCTCACCAGCAAGAACTGAGATATTGGCAGGGGATGAAAAACTGCCACATGTCTTAGAGAACCACAAGGGTATCTTTATAGATAGGAATCCCTTTTACTTAGCATTTTTCAGTACTGAAAAGCACCTAGGGGGGTTGGAGAGATGGCTCAGTGGTTAAGAGGACTGGCTGTTAAACCAGAGGACACAGGGTCAATTCCCAGTACCTACCTGCTGGCAGCTCACAGCTGTCTGTAACTTCAGTTCTAGGGGATCTAACACCCTCAGACATACACACAAGCAAAACACCAATGCACATAAAGGAAAAATAAGCAACCATTTTAAAAAGAAAGCAAAGCAAAGTAACTAGGACTGAAGTGGGCCTTGAGAAGCCTTTGATATATACTGAGTCTTCACCATTCATTCCAGGAACTCAGAGAAGCGGGGATGGGCCAATACAGTGTGATTTTCTCCAAAGACCTTCACTGTAACCCATAGCAAGCATCCCTGTGTGGACTGTATCATGGAGTAGTAAATTGGTATTAGTGACTGGAGTCATATAGTTTCTGTCATTTTGTTTGTAATTTTTGGCATTTCTATACACTTAGATATTAGTTACTAATTTCACACTTACAATATTTAGGGACTATTATATCGTAAGTAATGTAAACAAAGAATTAAAGAGATCAAAGAAATAAGAAATAATTTAAAATTAGCTAGAAAGCAGCTGAGCTTGTCTCAAAGAAGACAATGCAGTATTGTGTACTGTAGTCGGTTTTTGCTGCTTTGTGGGTTCTTCTTTTTCCCAGCCTTTATCTTCACCCCCACCCCTGGTTTCACCCCCTATCACTAGATAGGAGAGAAAGAGTGATAGAGGGGGAGAGAAAGAGAGAGAGAGATCCCTGAATCTAATTTCTTCCCTTTTGTTTCTTCTTTGAGCTACTAACAAACCTCAATCAACCCCCTAAATGGCCAATAACCACCAATCCAGCTTCTCAGGGCCCTTGCATTTACATACCCTCTAAAAAGTTCCCAGATTTCCAAATATCAGATAACTGCAGAAATTATCTTTAGCTGTCAAAACCATGCTTCTGCAGGAGCACAAGGCAAACCAGCAGCAGCTGCAGACTGTTGATGCGGTCCTGTCTGCCCACACCTGGGATTAAAACAAAAGCACATTTTAATAGTATTTCCGTATTTTTTTTTTTTAAAGAAACCAAAATTCCAGAATGCTTTCTCACTAGAGTATACAGTTGTGTGTGTGTGTGTGTATGTGTGTGTTTGTGTGTGTGTGTGTGTGTGTGTGTGTGAGAGAGAGAGAGAGAGAGAGAGAGAGAGAGAGAGAGAGAGAGAGAGAGAGAGAGAGAAGCAGAGGTACCTGTGAGTGTAAAATTCATGCTTGAATGCAGGTAGACAGTAAGTACTCAGGAAACCTGATCTTTCTCTTCTCTTAATATTGAGCTTGTTTTTCTCTTTGCTATGTGCTTATCATTTACATTCATGTTAAACATGTGTCAAGGAGTCACTCTGAAGCACTCAGCTAGGTATATCAGGAAGCCCTATCAACAGCACTCACACTCAGAGAAGTGACTGATCCCTCACTCAGCTACTTCTTTGCTGATCCCACCCTACTCTTAGGGACCTCATGTTTACTGAGATTTTGGAATCACTAAGAGAAATTAGACAGTAGATCAAGAACAATATAGACAGAATCTCAGCTAGAACACGCCCACACTCCCAGAGAAAATTGGATAAAGCTCAGCAAGAGGGCTGATAACGTTCATAAATTGGATATAGTGGAAAAGCTAAGAATAATCAGTAGTAGAATAATTACAAAAATATGTTACAATAAACACATAGATGTAGTCTCTCAAAATACCTTACATTATCTGAATCTGCTGTCTTGCTGGGATGTTGTAAAATAACCCAATGTCTACAGATGAGATGCCATCAGAGAGTGACTAAGATGTTATCAGTCCTTGATGATGCCAGTTGATTGTGGGTGACTGCAACAGCAAACAAGGTTTTGTCCAAGGTTATCCTCCAAACCAAACTGCTTCTATCCTCATGAGTTTGGCTGCTTCTGCTCTCTAAAGACCACCACAGCTGTTTATGCTGGCTGTTGACATTCCCTTTTGGAAGGAAGGAAGGAAGGAGTGTCGAAGGTTATGGGATGCTCCCTAAGTATCCAGCTATCCCTCCCGATCAGTTGTAAGCAATTCTGTCCTAATGATAGGTAGATCTTTGAGAAGGCTTAGCGCAGAGGTTGGGAAGGACGAGGGAAGGGCACTTCTACACAGTCATGTGCACGTCATTATTTATGCTGAGTACAGAACTTTTGAGTGTGGCTGTTTTAAGGTGAGCCATGAACCTGCCTGTAACCTTGCTCCCATTGTTCTGTAAGTAAGCCTAATACAATTTTTTTCTGGAGTAAACTTTGGTGGAATCACACCTTGGTTTGTTGTTGGGACCCTGAATGAGGAGTAGGTGTTGTTTATCCTTTCCTGTGGGAAGGAATTGTAGTAACACAGGGTAGACTACTGTAGTTGGTTTGGTTCTTTGACATCAGCCATTGTGGTGGCAATTGGGGACTTTTAGAACCAGGGTAGCTATCTCTCTTTTTTTTTTTTTTTTTTTTTCTTTTTTAAAAAACAAGGACAAGAGTATCCAGGGAAGAATGGAAGAGAAGGAGAAAGGAGAGGTGAAAGAAGGGGAGAGGAAGGGAAGAGAGAGAAGGGGAGAGGGAAGCAAATGGTGGAGAAGGGGAAGAAAAGAGGAAGAGAGGTGTGGGTAGGAGAGGAAGAAGAAAGAGCCACACTAGGGTTTTGTATTCTCTTGAATTTCTTTATTGGTAGCGAATTCATTTTGTAAAATTGATCAAATAAAATATTGCAATTTTGGCTCAGATTTTATCTTTTAAACCATTACTCCACAGCTTACATCTTCAACTCCAGAAGACAGTCATTAGCAGTCTGGACAAGCTTGTCACTGGACTCTGTCCTCAATCCTGTTGTAATGAAGAGTGAGGAGACACAGGACTTCTTCTCTGGTGGATTCATCTGAGGTGAGAGCTTTGGCTGAAGCTCAGGGGTTCATTTCTGAAAGCCAGAACTCTGCCTTTGTTCGTGTCTTGGCTATTAATAAATGGAAATTAAACTGTGTAAGAGCAAATTAAAATGGGTCAAGGACCAGCTCTAGGGCTTTGTAAGCTCTTCCTTCTGAAGTGAATCTGGAATTGAAATCCATTCTCTTTCCTACCTTTTATCTAAAAATTTCGGGCTAAGAAAAGACTGCATGTTTAACGGTGTTTTATCCTTCCATCTGAACCTGTGCTCTAGTCTATGCAGCTAGTAAATGACAAGTAGTGGTGAAAGGTACTCACTCGTTTCTTGTTTGACACATTTATGAAGTCCTTAAGGAAGACCATTTCCACTTCCCACCCTTGTCACTAATCTATCTATTCCTTTCTTCATGAAATGATATTACTGGATCTCTATAGAATATTAGATTGTACTAGATGAAATTTTAGTTGCTAGAAACACTAAGGGGACTTGAAAAGACAATTTCCCTACAATCCTATGTGTGGTTCCAATAATACACTTGATGCTTCTGATATATATATATATATATATATATATATATATATATATATATATATTCAAAGTACAATTAGTGAGGCTTCCTTGAGCAGAAGATGGGAACAGGTGCAGAGATGCACACACAGACAGACATTATGGAGAGAGAGAGAGAGAGAGAGAGAGAGAGAGAGAGAGAGAGAGAGAGAGAGAGAATATCTAAATTGTAAGTCTCCATTGCTCCATTGGGTCCCTTGCCTTTAACTTATAGGAATCAGAGGAATAAAAGACACCAGGAGAACATGGCCCACTGAATCAACTAAGCCCATGAGTATGGGCTCACAGAAACTAAAGTGACAAGCACAGGGCTTGCATGGGACTGCACCAGGTCCTCTATGTATATGTTATGGCTGTTAGCTTGTTTTTTAACTGTGGAGTGGGTGTCTCTCTGACTCTTTTGCCTTCTCTTGGGACTCTTTTCCTCCCATTGGGTTGCCTTATCCAGCTTCAATATGAGGGCTTTTACCTTGTTTTATTGTATCTTGTTTTGTCATGCTTGGTTATTGTCTCTTAGAGGCCTGTTCTTTAATGAAGGGAGACAGAGGGGAAACAAATCTGGGGGAGAAGGGAAGTGAGGACAGCTTGGAGTAGTGGAGGGAGAGGAAACTTGTGGTCAGGATATTCTTTATTGTATGAGAGAAGAAATATATATATATATATATATATATATATATCCAAATATAATACTCTAAACTGTCCTATTCTCAAAGAATAAGGCATGATATCAGAGGCATCCTGGAGAGACAGACAGGAAAAATCAGCATGAAGAAAAAAAGATAAGACAACAAAGCCAGGATACTGGCGAAGATGCTTAATAGAAACGCCTGCATAGGTGTATCCCAATTAGGCGCTATGAGCTTCCTAGTCTTCACATATGTGTCTCCAGCTTTTGTCCCCATGGTAGCAATTGATTTGCAGAACTGACTGTTTTGATAGATTTACACATGCGGTTCACTGACATTACATTAATAATTGGATTTTTCAGTATGGGTTTTAAAGACAATTTCAACTGGATAAATAAGTTAGTAAAAATATTCCAGTAGCAACCAGACTTCACATTTAGAAGGCAATGAGGGCTAAAAGCAAGACTGAAGAAATAAATAAAGATTAAAGATGGTATCTGTGCCCAATAAAAGGTGACACACCTGAGTTTTATGGTGGTTAAGAAACCTTTGTTCTCCTTAACTTCATCTTTTGTATTAAGTCTTTTAAGGATAACATCCTTAAATCATCCAAGCAAAATGACAAATCACCTCTCCATATGATCTAGCACTTTCTAAGTCAGAGTGTGACATTTGTCTCAATGAACATCAAATTAAATGGTTCCTGGTCATTTCTGGAGGCAAAGCTGGAAACCACAAAAGTCAGCATTCAGCTTATGAAAAAAAGGTGTGTGTGTGTGTGTGTGCGTGTGTGTGTGTGTGTGTGTGTGTGTGTGTGTGTGTGTGTATGTACGTGCACAAGCAAGTCCATGAGCATGTGTTCATGTACATATGTATGTGTGCGTGGGGGGGGGGGCAGAGATCAACTTTTAGTGTTTTTCCTTAGGCGTTTTCTACCTTGTTTTGTGAGACAGAGTCTCTCACTGGGACCTAGGTCTCCTCAGTAGGCTAGGCTGCCTGGCCAGTGAGCCCCGGGATACTCCTATCTCTGCTTTCCCAATTAAGGTATCATAGGCATGCGATCCCACGCCCAGCTTTGTCTGTGGATGCTGGGAGCAAACTTGTGTTCTCATGCTTCTCCGGAAAGAACTTCATGGACTGAGCTAGCACCAAGGACCACAGGGACAGATAATTTAACTACAGCTGTTCTTGTTCTCTTGAAACTTCTGCTGTAGGGAAAATTAGGTTTTTAAAAACCTAACTTTATCAAATGCAAGTATTTTCCTGTTTAGATAGTCAATCAAATTAATTGATTGGTAACCTAAGGAATTTTACATATGATAATCTGCACCTTCATAAACCAATTTTATCTGTAATTTGTAGTTTAGAGTAGAGAGATTTGTACTATTGTTGGTACATCCAGGTAGTATTCCATTCTTTTCTTTTGGTTTGTGGAGGTCTGTTTTCAAGAACCTAGAAAACAGAAAACTGTAACCAATCAAAACACAGAGTTGTGGAGTCCAGGCTCAACAGATACATCTACAATTCAACCTATACCTAAGACTCAGGGATTGCTACTGTGAAACTGTGTCTTGTAAGAATGTCCGAATTCATACCAAAGAAGTTTCACCAACATAGCTACCTAAACATGAGCACAACAAGGACAATAGGCGTGCTAATGTGGAAGAGGGAGCTCTGGAGGCCTCATCCCTAAACAAAGAACTACAGGCAACTAAGGAATGCTGAGAGTAGAGAAATCATTTTCCCCAGGGAAGAGCACATCAAACCGATTGTCCGGTACTACTAGGTGGTCAGCCCTGAAAACACACATACAAGTAACACTAGGCAGACCGAGAAGGTTGTACTTGTGTATTTAGAAATAAAGACATATATTCGTGTACAATAATTAATGTAAAAAGAGGACATGGATTTGAAAAAGACAGAGGAAGAGCACATGGGTGGGTTTAGGGGAGGAAAGGAAAGGGAAAATAATGTGGTTTTATTATAACCTCAAAAATTAAAGAAATTCTTTTAAAAAACACCGAGAAAACAATCAAGGTATTTGGGGTTGGGAGAAGTGACAACTCTGAACATTCAAAATAACTTTGATGTGGTCATTTAGTCATTGAACTATATGAGACACCTTATAAGGAGAGTGTGTCTATTTTACAGAAGACATTGATTCCATGTGTTGACATGTAGTTTAGTTTGGTTGTGGTTGGGTTGGGTTTTATTTTTATTTTTTCTTACTTATTCCTGATCCTTGTGTTGGTTGTCTGGGACCTGGAGCTGCTCTTGTGACATTCATAACTTATGAGCGAAATGAACAACAAACCAGATAAAGGTTATAAGAATAAAGTTCAGAGTATAAAGGGACAGACCTAGGCTAGGAATCAGATATCTCTTCTAGCAGGAAATAACACTTCTGCAGAGATCTGGAGGGCAATGATGAAAGTGGGACAAGGAAGATGGGTGAAATCCTCCTCCATTCAGCAGCCTAGCTCCTACCTTCCCATGAACAAATAAGAGAACTAACACAAGGATTAGGAATAAGTAAGAAAAAATAAAAATAAAACAAACCCAACCACAACCAAACTAAACCATGAACCCAAGACAAGTCAGCACAGAGAGTTGTGACCAACACTCAGTTACTGTAAGCCTCTGCCTTAAGTTTGGTGGATGGTGAGAAAATCACTGGCCTGTGATGGTTACCTTCCATTTTGCAAAAAAGCATGGTTGTGAGCTTTGTTGGTAAGGGCCCTTAATCAGCAGAAACTAAGAATGCCTTCCTCTATTCCTTAGGAGAAAAGTTTGGATGATCTATGTGTAGAGGCCTGTGTCTTTAAGAGTGGAATATTTTTGTGTTTTCCCCACAAGTAGAACTTGCAGAATGAGCTCTGGTCTTAGACTATTTTCCTCATGACACAGGATTCTGGGCAAGAAAACACAGTGGAAAGAAAGATGGTGCCAATTTAGAAATTCTTTGAGGAGTCTATGGTTTCTGCCACTACCATCCAAATGCTGCTCTGTTGGAAGGGAGGACTGTCAGGGAGGAGGATGTAAGGCCTTATCCTGAAGGCTGTCTGAGCATCAAACGATCCGGAGTGGAAGACTGTAGGTACCTCACAAGTGAGGACTTAAGGGACATCTTGGGTGATCCCAGCCAGCAAAGGGGAAGCAGGAGGAGCTCCCAGCCCAGGGAGGTAAAATCCCCACATTCCTGGGTTTTCCTTCATTCCAGTGAGGCGTCTAGACTGCTCATTTTGCATTTTGACCTTTCCATTCTGGGTAAATTCTTTCTTCTAGGACAATTAATGTAAATCTCTGTAAATCCCAATTTCAGTTTTTGTAAATCTGGGGACATGATAATATCTATTCTCAGAATGAAGTCATGGCGATTTGTACCACCTAGGTCTTCAGACATAGTTAAGAGTTCAGTGTTTGCTATTCTACTTGGAAACACTTCTAGCTGATTTGAAAGCAGTTGGTTCTGGTTGGCTTAAAAAAGATACTCACCATTAATTAGGTAGGATTAAAATGGCAGAGAATTCTGTGGGCAATAGATATGGAATTTGTCTATTGGCTTAGACATTGTCTCTGCAAAAGCTAATGAGAGACACTGAGCACATGATACAACTGAAGCATATTTCCTGAACATTTTCTATGTGCTACACACTGGGAATGCAATGATCGACCACCCCCAGAAATATCTTACTCATGGGTCTTTTGAGAAAACAGGAAAAGCAAGTATTAAAGAAAAAGTAAGTAAAAAATTCCTCATTTACAAGTTGTACTAAACATAACAAGGTGCCTCGTGCCTGCAAACACATTTGGGTACCATTTTGCTTCTTCCAAGATTGTTCTACTCAGAGAACATTATTTAGTTTTATTTAACTTGGATTCAGATTTAGGACACTTGTTATACATGATTTAACATAGATTTTGTCTCAGCTTGCCTTCTCATTCGCAAAATGGATGGTACAATGACAGGGGTCACTGAGGGAATGCGTATGTGAGCACATCATCTGTAATCCCTGTTCTCAGAGGACCCCAAGGGATACTCGGCAGCTTTTTCTTCCGGAATTTTAAGAGGGCTACTGTGAGCATAAAACTTGAAGACAGAGATGAACAAATATATACCTCACAGGGAAGCTCTGTGTCTTTAATTCATGTAATTGGCCACATCAGTTGCCATGTTTGTTTGGTTTTTTTTTCCTCCAACCTTTCCATTTTTCCCCTAGATTGTTCTATGTTCATTCTATTTTAAGTAATCCATGAAGAACCACCAAACTCAAACCATTCTATTTATTTAAGCAATATCAGACTGGAAATTGTCTTAGTAGCACCATGCATACCAAAGGACTAAGCCCCAGTGATGGAGGGCATCAGGTCTGTGTGACTGAGTGTGTGTGCTAGGTAGTAAGGAATTGATTGGAGTCTGGGCTCAAGTACTTTTGTGTGGCAACTGGACCCAAAGTGGAAGCCCAGGGATCATCACATTGTGAAACTGGCAATTTGAGATTTTGTTTTCCATAACAAGTGGTTTAGGGAGACAGCATCTTCTTGGGAAACAATTTGTTTACCTAATCTGAAAGTTTCTAATTGAAAACTTCAGAACAAATGTGCAACTTGGTAAACAATGTCACACCGTTACACAATCACAGACAATTAGGGTGAGGAGGCTAATGAGTATTTTCCCCAGCCCTTGCCAGCACTGGGCCTTATTCACTCTGTAAATATACATACTTACATACTGTAGCCTAATGTTCTTTATTAGACTTTAAAACCAGTTATTTTAATAATGGGTAATTTTAGGGATCTAACTTTTGACATCTTAAAGTTTTTGCTGTTGCAAATGAGAAAAGGGAAGGAGCATGCTTGTTAAGACTTTTGTATTTAACTTAGCAAAGTTGGCAGAATCCCTCCAGATGTATTTTTAAGAAAGTCAATAAGTATAGTCTTCTCGATGGTTACTGCAAAGCAGGGCACTTTTTGATGAAGGAGTTGATGGATAACTCTGAAGGGCCATCAAGTAGAGCATGAACTAATGTTTTTTAGCAAATACCGGCTTAAGATGACAGACAGGAGGGACGAGGAACAACTGGCTGATGCCAGGCATTCACTCTTTCTCTGGAGAAATGGTTTAAGGTGAGAATAATAATTGGGCTTATTGTTCTCATCTAGCTAAATATTAAAATTTAGTTGGAAAACAGAATAATGTGTGGACTATAGATTTCATAACTTCAGATACTTGTGCCATCACATTGGAAAAAAAGACCTCCAAGGAGATTTTTAAGAGCTAATTAACTCTCAGTATTCATTAGACTACTTGAGATTTTATAACCCAATGCTTAACCAAATGAAAGTGTACTTCCAGTGCACATTTCATCTGGAGAACAGTATAAAAAGGGTGTGGCATAGGTTAAAGTCTAACTGGCTGTGTCCAGATCTTTATAAATCTTCATGCACAGTTTCAATCCACAGTGTATAGATTCTTAATCGTCGAAGACTATTACTTTAGCAGTTGGCATTTGGAGAGAGAACTACCAGAATTGCAATTTGTTTTTATTATTTTATATTCCTGCCCTTTGTCCATAGGGAAACAGAAGCCTAGAGTACCAAGAAAGATGAGCTAAAATATTTACTTTGCTTGAGTATGGATACATTTTTGGATATCATACCTCAGCCACAGTGATGTTTATTGAATCATGTACTTCCATTGGGAATACAATAAAGAATTCATAAACGAGAATTGTAGCATACTGGCTTTGGAGGTAGATACAAGTCGATGTCTGAGTTAGGGGCCTGCCTACTCTACATTGGAAGTCCTAGGCTAGCCAGAGCTACTTAGTGAAACTCTGTCTCAAAACAAACAAATGAGATTTTTTTTTTGTATTGAAAAACTCCCTAGAAAATCAATTCAAGACAGCAGTCTTTTATACTTAGAAGTTCTGATTGGAAATCCCCAACACTTCAAGGCTCTGAGCAAATATCTGCCCAGACTGTGTGACTTGTCTGAACGTGAGTAATACCACAGGGACAAGTACAAGAGGAACGGAAATAAATGCCTGGTGACTTCACATATGCATCAGCAGAGAAGGCTCTACAATGTTCTAACTAATTCTCTTTTTCATTTTTCCATAAATATTTTGTTATACATGTTATCATAGGAAACTTATTGAAAAGTGGAGTAGACTTGTTGATTCTCCATGCCACTCATGTTTCAGATGTGGTGTTTAAACTCCGACTGTAAAACATATTGATGTTGTAATAATAAGGCCTGCTTAGGGTCTGTACTGTTCTCCAGATGAAATGTGCATCGGAAGTGGGCTAAGCCCCTGGTCATCTTTAATTGAAAGACTCCTGCCAATGTCACTACATTTTCAGAACCTGCTAGTACTTTCCAGGAATTATGGTTTATTTCCCAATAAAAGAAGTGCAAAAAGTTCCTTGTATGACCCTAGTAAAGCAGACCAATTACTGCTTTAAATATGAGGATACCTCGGGATAAAAATCATAGTTGGATTAAGCAAGTTACGTGTCCTCAAGTTAATATGGGTACCAGCTTTCTGTCTTTTGTAGCTTCCAGCCATAGCACGCATTTTTTTCTCAATGGATTCAGCACCATCTTTCCTAAGCTGATGCCAATTTCTGAGAACCCACTTAGGTACTGCATAGAGAGCGTCTCATGTGGATTTTCCTCTCCTGCATCATGGTCCTTCTATTTAGATGCCACGCCCTGCATCTGCTTTCAAAGCCATTTTAATTGGACGTCCCAAGATAGCTTGAGGACTTAACTTCTCTTCACTAGAGTACTGTCTTTTCAAGTCCTGAATACATTCTTTCAAGCTTTAAGTTTCAACTTACACATTTACTGTATATTTCTTATAATAGCGAGTTACCACATTGGGCCTTTAGAGTTAAACAAAGCCTTGGCCTCTGCTCTCTTGGTCTGAGGGGAGTTTCTGTGAAGCTGAATACCTATTCCTTCATACTGAAGAGCTGTGTCAGCTGACTAAAAGGAACAAAGATGAGAACAAGGAACAGACTTGAATCTTGTGCCCTATGGCTTATTTGCTTCCCACCTCATGTAGGCCATGACATTTCCTTGTACCTCAGTTTTTGCCTCTGTCAGGCCAGGGTAACTGTATCACAGGTCTCAGAGGACTGTTGTGACCAATGAACAAGGGAACCATCATAAACATCTCCCCATGGTGTGTAGTGTGTCAACCTTTGTCATGTGTTGATCACAATTATCCCAATTGTGTTGTATGTCTGATTTACTGAAGTGTTCTTCTGAAGGCTCTAGGGACTTCAGAGATCATGTAGATAAATAATAGGCACCTGTATCATCTAAGGTCCCAGGGAAACAGAAAGCCACTATGTACTTGAGCTAAAAATAACAACACAAAGAATGGTTAACTAGGCCTAAAGTTGCCAAGTCTATAACCAAACATTTGAGAGGAGAAAACTTCAAAGCTGTGGCTCTCTCTTGAGAGCAATAGTCTCACCTAAGGGCTGGAAGATCCACAGGAAGAGCTGGACCTACCAAGTACATCTTGGAGCCTTGCAGGTTATCTCTAGGGCTGAGTCTCAGACTCTGAGCCACAATTTTGTCAGTCTTCCCTGTGCTCTGAGGAAGGATTGTGTTAGTTGGTTAGAATTCTGAGAAGGCATTGGTCAGCATGCTTGGGATGATATGTTGCTGAGGATGCAACAAGCTCTTTTTATATGTGTTAGGAAAATATACATGTGATTCAGCTGTTGCTACTGTTAAACCAAAGATGCTGTTGCTGGGGTAACTCTTCCAGGATCAGGAAGAAATGATTCCTGGCTTCTGGGTCCTGTTCTTTTAGGGCTAGCTGTATGTAACCTGAGGTTCAAATCAACTCTAAACTCGAATTCTCCATTCTTACTTATTCCAACTTAAATTTCTATTTCTTTGGGAGGAACAGTCTTTTTAAAACATTTATTTATTTATTTTACTTTTATTTATGTTTTGTGTGTACAGGTACCTGAAGAGGCCTGTGAGATTATTTGGAGCTAGATATACAGGAGGTTGTATGCCCCAGTTAGGACTGCTCGGAACTGAACTCAGGTCCTCTGGAATAGCAGCAAGTGCTTATAACTGATCGGCCACTTCTTCCTCCAGCTTGTGAGTAGTCCTGACAGGGGAAAGCCAATGAATCTCTCTCATTAGTCCCAATGTGGCCAGATTGAATTAAGCAATTTTTTTTTTTTTTTTTTTTTTTTTTGCTTCTTGCCATTAATTGTTTGTTCAATTATCCTAGAGAGGATAGGTGACCAAGTACATCTTGTTAGGACTACCTAAATATTCTGGTAATACTTCTATGTGAGAAAAATGACTGGGAACACCAAGATATGCAGAGCATCCTGGGAAGAAAGTTTCTTGACAGCTTTTAATTCCTTTTAAAAACTACTTGTAGAGTTTGCCCAAAGAAATATTTAACTTCTTTAAAAATATTTTATTGTTTTTATTTTACATGTGTGGTTGCTTGTATGCAGTGAAAGTGTACTATATGTGTGCAGTTCCTACAGAAGCCAAAAGAGGGAGGTAAACCTCCCCTTGAATTGGAGTCGTAGAGAGCAGTGAGCTGTGTGGATCTTCTGCAGGAACAGCAGGGGTTCTTGACTGAGGAACCATCTCTCCAGTCCTGAGATCTCTCATTTCTTTAAAAGAATTTCAGCTCTCCTGAAGTGAGTGAGCTAATAAGTTATGTTCATTTTGCATGTCAAATTTGGTGGTGTGGTTAATTTCAGCTAATGCCACAATGCATCTGAGAGTCTCAACATCATTTTCGTCAACTCTCTGGTGCCAAAAATGCCCAGGAATGCCTGTCATAGCTCCATATGCAAATCAGGAGTGTTCATCGGGAACTTGTTTTGAACAGAAAAACAGTGATATTACCCTGTCCCACCAAGAACAATCATTTGGAGTCACACAGGAAGGAAGATTTGCTGTGCAACAGAAAAGGCCTGTTACCAGGGAAGGTAACAGACAAGAAGACAGAAATCCATACAAGTGGGGAAAGCCAGAACCTTGGCAGCCTTAGCTCATACCTGAGCTTCTGTTTCTCCTGGTGTCTTAGTTAGGGTTACTATTGGATTGACAAAACACCATGACCAAAAAGTAAGTTGGGGAGGAAAGGGTTTATTCAGCATACACTTTCACATTGCTGTTGATCACAAAAAGAAATCAGGACAGGAACTCAAACAGGGCAGGAACCTGGAGGCAGGAACTAAAGCAGAGGCCATGGAGGGGCGCTGTTTGCTTGCTTCCCATGCCTTGCTCAGCTAGCTTCCTTATCAAACCCAGGACTAGCCCATGGATGGCACCACCCAGAATTGGCTGGGCCTTCCCCCAACAATAACTAATTGAGAAAATGCCCTATCGCTGGATCTTATATAGAGGCATTTTCTCAATTAAGTTCCCTCCTTTCAGATACCTCTAGCTTGTGTGTCAAGTTGACATAAGACCAGCCAACATATCCAGGATATTAATTACTTGTCCAAATTGCAAGGGCAGCAGAGGTGACAGCTAGAACAAAATCAAGAGAAGGACAATGGACCCGATTCAAATCATGTACACCTGCTCAGCGTGATGTCCAGATGTGCTAGCTTGGATTTGTCACTTCTAGCTGCTCTTCTGTAAGTGTGTCTTAATCTTGCAGCTGCAGCCACAGGTACCAACTCTAGATTATTGAACAGGTGTTGTCCTGTGAGTTAGGAGATGCTGTTTACCCCCACACTACTTACATGGTGCCAGTGGTGAATGCACATCCACCTAGTGTCAGGCCAGTAGGTCCTTTAACAATACATCTCAGTTTATCAGTGTAGATGAAAATATTCCCAACTAATCCTCTTGTTTTGTTTTCTGCACCCACCCTACTTCATTTTATCACGCTTACAGAAAAGCATAATGATGCAAGGGAAAGAAGCCTTTCCCTGGGTCTGGGTGGAAAGGTCCTGGTATGTTAGAGGTCTAAGTTGTTTAGACTAAAATACTGTAAGAATGGTGTGACCCTGAAGGTGAAGAATTTGTGATGTTTGTGTTCCCAAGCTTGTGTGATAGAAACGTTTCTCTAAGGACCTCACTGCACTTCCTTCTCTATCATTCCAAAAGCTCTATATCAACGTGGTGTGTCATCTTAAAATTGCATTCTGAGAAGGTAGCTTCATAGGTCATTGGGTTAACAACACAGGGCACAGAATTCATACTTCTCATTAGCTACAGCTAGGACTTAGAGCGATAGGTTGGCCTAGCTGGTTTAGAATCGAAAAGTGTACTTATCAAGCAGAGAGACTCAAAACATGTATCTAGTTTCTCTTGAGCACATATCATGTGCCCAGCATTGCTCTGAATACCTCATATGTCTTAGCACATTAGCAATCCATTCCCAGACTATCACTGTGGGAACTGAGAGTCAGTTAGGCATGGGCGTTATAAGCCAAGTCCTATGCTTGCTTTTCACAGCTCTTATCTGACACATAAGAATGCCTCCATTCCTACAACTCTGTTCAGTTGTTCTGCTATAGAAGATGTTAGTTCTCATATTGCCTCACTGCTTCTTATCATATCATCATGACAATTTAGGTGCATAATTGCTTATTTCATATTTTTTCTTTGCCTGAGACTATAGTTAACATAAGAGCAGGCACCAAAATTATGAGTGCATACTAGCAACCAGAGTCTTAGGTCCATATCCAACATGCCAAACACATTCAAGAGATTCTTATAAGAGAGAGAGAGAGAGAGAGAGAGAGAGAGAGAGAGAGAGAGAGAGAGAGATCTGAGCATGGAAGTCACCATCAGACATGATAACAAAGAAAGGGTAAACCCCAACCTGGTTCAAAGAATTACAGGCTACTAAACAATGCTGAGAGTGAGAGAAATAGTCTTTCCCCAGGGAAGAACACACCAACTGATTCTCCAATATCAAGTGGGCATCCCTGAAATCATATACACACCAGTAACATATACAGATGGAGCAAAGTGTATTTATATATTTATGAAGATATAGAGCTATGAACAATTAAAGAAAAAGAGATGATGAATCTGAGAGACAACAAGAGGTGGGCACAGGGGTGGATTCCAGGTGAGAAAGAGAAGAGTGAAATGATGTTATTATAATTTCAAAAAATTAAAAAATATCATAAAACAACAACAAAAGATTTATCATTACCTACTGACATGTAAGCAATCTATCTCCAAATCCCATGGCTTCAAAGAGAAACATTTATTATTGCAGTTTCTCTGTATTAGGACTTGGAGAGTGGCTTAGCTAGATACTTCTGGATAAGGCTCTTCCATAAAGTTATAAAGGAGGTGTTAGCTTGGGCTTCTGAGCTCCTGCCATCTGAGAGCTTGTTGGAGACAGATGGTGGGCTTTCAGTATAGGGCAGGAGGCCTCAGTTCCTATGAGAGAGAGAAAGACAGAGACACACAGAGCGACAGACAAGAGACAAAGACACAGATAGAGAGACAGAGACATATAGAAAGAGACAGAGAGACAGAGACATAGAGAGACACAGAGAGATAGACAGAGACTGAGAGAAAGAGACTGACAGAGACATAGAAAGAGATGAGAGAGACAGAAATACACAGAGAGACAGAGGCAGAAAGAGAGAGACAGAGAAAGGAAGGAAGAGGAGGAGATAGGAGAGGGGAGAGGAGGGGGGGGGAAGAAAAGAGGCGGAAAGCGGAGGTTAAGGGGAGGAGAGCCAGGCACTAGGTATTGTATCACTTCTTATGATCGAGATGTTTAAAACCCCTTCCACCATATTCTAGTCCCAGGAACAAATGTTGGTGTGACTTATAACAGGCATAAAAGGAAGTGGATCCTTGCACCGTGCCTCCTTTGACAAGATGCACATTTTAAAGGCACAGTATCTTTCTACATGCAGGCACTAGAGAAATTGTCCTTTCAGGAGCAATGAAGCAAATACAGAGAAACAATGTTTGCTGGCAGGTCAGCAAACATCCTCACTAAGGGAAGCAGTATCAGACCAGGAGACAAAGACATATAGAAAAAGAAAGCATAGGAGGGAAGACATGGAGAATTGCGTGTGTGTGTGTGTGTGTGTGTGTGTGTGTGTGTGTGTGTGTGTGTGTGCGCGTGTGCGCGTGTGTGTGTGTAACAACTTTACAAAGGAGAGTCAGTGCAGTTACATCATTGGATGGTCCCATTAAAAGAAAACTTTATCTAGAGTTGTGGCAGCTTCATTGGAGACTGACGCTCAAACTAATGAAGGGGTCACTAGCATTGAGGTAGGAGCCTTGGGACTTTAAGTGAAGGTGCTTAATCAGTTATTAGACATGAAATGAGCCCAGAAAACTGGTCTAACACATTGGTTTGGTTGATGATACAGGGCCAGTCAAGAGAGAAATAACGAGGATTGGGAGGCAGGGATATGACCTTTGCACACAGGTTCCTCTGGCCAGGGCACCCACGGTTATAGGACAGGATGGTGATACTTCCCATAAGAGATGATGAGACTGGACTTGGTTTATGAAGCCTGGACTGTGGTAGGACATCCAGGGGATGGCGTTTAGCTAGTGGGAGATCAGAAATGTGAGTCTGAAGTTAGAAGGAAGCCCAGGTTTAAAAATCAGGCATTTCCCGTCTAGATAAGTGGACAAAGAGCCATAATTAACCTGGAACCTGTCATGTGACTGTGGTGTCAGGAAAGAAATTTCTATTCCTGATTCTTATTATGAATTTAGCAACTACAAATTCATGCTGAGCTGCCTTTAAGAATCATTTCTCTTGCTGGGCAGTGGTGGTGTGCACGCCTTTAATCCCAGCACTTGGGAGACAGAGGCAGGTGGATTTCTGAGTTTGAGGCCAGCCTGGTCTACAGAGTGAGTTTCAGGACAGACAGGGCTACACAGAGAAACTCTGTCTCGAAAAACCAACCAACCAAACAAGCAAAAAAAGAGAATCATTTCTCTTAAGAGAAATATTTTCTGAAGAAAATATGCTTAGGTAAACATTTCAGCTCTGGCGTTGCTATTCTATTTGTGTTGCTGTAACAAGTTTACACAAGCTTAATGGCTTACAGCCGTGCCACTTTATTCTTCTGCAGTCCTGGAGGTTAAACTCCACCACCATCTGGGTGACTGTGGTGCATGCCTTTAATGCCAGTACTTGGGAGGCAGAGACAGGCAGATCTCTGTGAGTTTGAGGCCAGCCTGGTCTACAGAGTGAGTTCCAGGACAGCCAGGATTACACAGAGAAACTCTGTCTCAGAAAACAAAAAAACAGAAAACAAAAAAACCAAAAAAACCAAAATGCACAAAACCAACTCCACAACTTAGTCCCTCACTCAAGATTTAGGAAATTCAAGTCTTGTCTTCTTCCTCCTCCCCCCATCCTCCCCCCTCCTCCCCTTCCTCCTCCTCCTCCTCCATCTCTTCTGCTATCACTTTCTACAAACAAGGCAACCACTAGGATTAAGATAGAGTCCGAGGTCCTTCAGACCTACAGCTTCTTTGATTGTGCAAAACATGATCTTACAGTGATATTGATGCTAAAGTCAGCTTCATAAAATCTTTTGTCATTTTTCACTAGAGATTTCAGTTCAAAGAGACTGTCGAAGTGTGAGTTACTGTGTTGCTGCCCACTGTTGAGCTGGGGTTGCTTTTAGTTTGCAAATGAAGTCTGTAAGGAATTCTCAGTGTCCTCTATGTTTGGGCATAAGCATGATGACCAAGTTGGAATGTCCAGTGGAGTGGATCTGGGATAAAATGTGAGCGAGTCAGCTATCGATTCGTCACACCCTCTGCCCGGTTTTGCTATACTTTACCAGGACCTGCTCACAGAGGTTATAAACTCAGTGGTGATGTGCTATTCATAACCTGTCCATCTCTCCATTCCTTAGGGACGTGTGTGTGTGTGTGTCTGTGTATTTGTATGTGTGCATGTATGTATGGTATGTGTTTGTATGTATGTATGTGTATGTGTGTGTATATGTGTGTGTATGTGTATTTGTGTGTGTGTGCATGTGTGTAGGGTATGTGTATGTGTGTGTACATGTGTGTGTCTGTGTATTTGTGTGTGTGTGCGTGTGTGTATGGTATGTGTATATGGATGTCCATGTGTGTGTATATGTGTGTGTATGTTTGTGTATATATGGTTTCCTTCTATACCACAGATCCATCTGTTTTAGAAAATGCATGTGCATTCAATGCCTGTTAAATATTTTACATTCTAAATGATCATCTTAGTACAAAGTAATCTGAGGTTCTCTCATTGACAGAAACATATATATACAAAATAAGGATAGAGAACCTCTTTATGGCGTGAGTACCCTGAGCACAATAGCTATGGACATAGAGCCATGCACGTGGAGGCTGAGCCTTTAATTTATGGTGTATTATTTCAAATTAATTAAATGAATGCCCATTTGCTGCCACTTCTTAAATTATCTTGACTCTTAGCACATTAATCCAATTCTAGCCTATGACATTGATGAGGTAATTTTATTTACTAAAGGCATCCCGGATAAATAAAACCCAGTGCCAAAAACTTGTCAGAAGGAATGTAAACTCATTGAATCAGTGGGAGCCAAGTGCATTTGTAAGCTTTAACTTATTCTCAATTCAAAAAGCCATAGGGACATTTTAAAAATACCTATTTGTGTTTATTAAGATTAAAGAATTTCCTTAGATCCAAACCAGAGTTTACTGGCATTTCCCGTGAAATGTATTTGATACAGCCATTGATATAGATGTTCTTATGGAGATATGGCTACCTGTAAATTATAACTCCTAATTACAACAGGCGCTGGGCTGATAGTGATAGGTGAAGAGGAAGTCCCTTCACCCCTAACACTTACTTTTCATACAACAACATATATCTTGACTTGAATCTTCCCACGCTTATGAAAAATATGTGGAGATCAACCTGTGAAGGAAAAAACGGGATGGAGAGTGAGGCACCACAGGCTCCCGTGACACCTCGAAGAATCTTGATCTGCTGCACACAACATTAGATCTAAGATGGCTCCCAGCACACCAGCACGACAGCAACAATGAACAGAGGCCAGGTTGGTGGCTACTTCCCCAGTCTTCACAGAAGTCCTCACAGGTGAGACACCCCCCCCCCCATCACCTCATTATGCAGGGCTTTCATTGGGGCAGGATGACAGTGTGAGGAGATAGGATGGCCAAGGATTTGAGGGCTTGAGATCGGCTCAAACAAGGTTATAAGCTTATGGGCTGGGCAATAAATTCAGATCTGCGTCCTGATGCTGGTCTCCCAAATTGAATTTCCTGGGATTCATCATGTGCCTCTGTCACCTCTCAGCCCCCATCCTCAGTCCTGTTCCCACATCTTTATATTTCACAAAGTGTGATTATCAACATTAAAAACAAAACTGTCTGTGTCAGGCCCCCTCATACCAATTCAGAGAGCCACTGATTTCTCTATTCACCCCAAGATCCCTTTCAATTCTTTGTGTTTCTGAGCTTGTAGGTTGAGATAATCTTGTGGGTTTGTTTGTTTGTTTTGTATGATATACTTTCTTTTTCAAGGGTCATTAGAATGTCTTTCCTGTTCTGTAATAAATTATACAAAATAATTATATAGGTGATTCTGTAGAGAAAGATCATTAATCTTAACATTTATTCATTTACTTGTTTTGAGTCAAGCTCTGGCTGGCCTGGAACTTGAAGAGTTCTGTCGGCCTTCCTCTGCCTTTTCAATGCTGGGATAAAAAGCATATGTGTCACCATGACTACTCTAAACTTTAATTTTAAGAAGCAAAATAACTTATTTATGCTCTTTAGATAGTTTTTTAAAAAAACTGCTTCTGAAGACTTCCACCTTTGGATGTCTATGATTGATTTATTATTTTTGCTATTCTAATTAATTGTATCTTCAAGTATTTTGAAAGTTGTATTTTATATTACTGCCCTTAACCCTTGGTATGCAGAGGCTGTGACAACCCAACTCTGGTTTCCCTCTTTCTGGAATCCTCTCTGTCTCACAGCTCAGTCCTCTCTGCCTGACTCTCTACAAGAAATCGTCTTTACTTTGGAACCACAAATATTTAACTGGGCTATGACTAAGTGCTGGTTGTCTTTCGACAATTTTGCTTGCTTCGTGATGAACACCCTTAATCTGCAAATTCAGATATTCATCTCAGGCACCTGCTTTTCTATTCTATTCATCTTTTATTTTGGTTTCTCATGCTTCTTGTTTCCATCTGTCTTTTGATCCGGAAGAGTGGCTCCCTCTCTTACTTTAAGCAGCCAGTGCAGTTCCTATACTAGCTGTGCTTTTTGCTCCTGATTGCAATGAAGTTTTAATTATAGTAATATTGGTTTCTTCATATTTCACTATCTACCAAGCTCCCTTTATTTCCCAGCATAAGACGAAGATCTAATCCTTCTCTTCTATCTCAAAGGCTTGTCTTATTGAATTTTGTTATCAGCATAGGGCAGGAGCTACCAAAACTTTATTGCTGATTTAATATAGTAGTTTTTCTTGTGTATACCCTTTCCCCAGGTCTTGATTACAGAGTTATCTATCGTTGAGTCGACAGAATGTTTTAATAGATTCTGTGTTGTCTGTTCTTGATCATGGAGAGTTGATACTGATTAAAGTCCATTATTAAGTTTAAAACAGCAGGTTGTGTGTAGTCTTAGGTTCCAGGATCCTTAAAGCAGGTTAATGCCCTTACTTCAGTGTTTAGCGTAGAGGGTTTAGCTGGCATAGGTTGCAGGCTGTTTCAGTGATGCAGCTGGCTGGGCAGAAATGGAGAAGGGTGCAGGGCTGTGGGGAAGGGCAGAAGGGCCTCTTTCTCTCTGGTTTATTTCTTCTTTGTGTTTGGTGAGGCTGTAGAATCAAGAGTGTCCAGTCTTTTGGAACAGCTGTGTCCAGCTTTTGCCTCCCATTTCATGTGTCCCTGCTTGCTCTCTCTTTCATCTAGGAAGAGCTCTCCTACATTTAGGAGATGACAATCACTCTGGAGCTTTCCTTTAATGGTGTTGTACTTAAAGTTAACGTCCCCGAAGGAGCTACTCAGAAAGCTTGCCGTCCATGGTGGTGAAACAGTCCTTAATGGGAGCGTCTCCATTCCTTCCATTAGGAAGAGGAAGAAATCAAGTTCACCCCCCTTCCCTCATTTACAGGCGGTACGTGGATTCTGCCTATTAATAATTAATTATTAAAGTTCATTATTATTGAATTGTCATCTGACAATTTAAAGTAGAATTACTCCACCCCCAAGCAAAACAACTATTGTAAGTTTGCAGAAATACTGCTTCTGTAAACTGTTTTGACAATCAGTCTAATGGTTTCAATCATGAATCAAATACAATCTCTCAGGAATCTGTTCAGTCTCCAGCAGCAACATTCAGGTGGGAAGTCTTGGTACTCATTGTTCCAGGCCAATGAGTCATAGTGGCCCTCTCTGCTTCAAAAACAAAGCGGCCTGGGAACACACCGAGGAGAGGGGACCAACACTCAGTTACACAGATTGAGCAATTGTCAGACCATGACTTAAAATGCTCAGTGGAGTGAGCACACTCAGATTCTAGTCAAGTTCTGAGAAAATCTATTCTAGTTAGCTCATTACTTTGTACTGCTGAGATCATGACAGCTCTGCCTCCCTGAGACTCCTCATCAGACCTCTAGATTCTGACCTTGTCACTCAGCCTCCTCAGGTCCTCTTGAGATCTCTGTTCCCTGGATCAGGACACTTCTTAACATCCCTGTGCTTTGTGTTCTGTCATTCCACACTGCAGATTGAACTCACGGCCTGTATATAAGAGCTCCGACTGATCATTCTACCACTGAGCTACAGCCCTGGATCTGTAATTTTTAACTAATCTTTGAGGCACAGTAGTCTTCCAGAAACAGTGTATTCATGAAAAAAGAAAAACATGAGTATGAGAGTATCTAAAGGATCCAGAGGAAGTACTGAAATCAAGGCAAACGCCTATGTGGGTCAGTAAGAGAAAACAGAAGGAGAAAAATTTTGAGGAAGGAATCCAAGTGACCAGGATGCATCAAAGACTCTCACTATTGTCCCAAGAACTGTAAATGTAAACAACCACACATCTTACAACCATTCATTGGTAGAATGCAAACAGTTTACTAATATGAAGTACTGGCCCAGGAGGGAAACTCAAAGACCAATAGCAAGAGTGTGGTCTAGCAGAAAACTTTGGTGTGTGTATTATGCAAAGCTCAGAGTACACAAAGCTCAGGGTCCTTCATTGAGTTTCAGGGTTTCTGTCCTAGTGAAAACATTTCAAATTTGTGCAACAGAATGGCATGCCTTTGCAACATTATTTTCAGTAAAGAAAACCCTGCAATGATTCAAAAGTTCACAAGAACCAAAAAAACAAAACAAAACAAAAGCCAGGCAGTGGTGGCGTACACCTTTAATCCCAGCACTTGGGAGGCAGAGGCAAGTGGATTTCTGAGTTCAAGGCCAGCCTGGTCTACAGAGTGAGTTCCAGGATGGCCAGGGCTACACAGAGAAGCCCTGTCTCGAAAAACCAAAACCCAACCAAACTAAACCAAAACAAAACAAAAGTTCACAAGTGAGAACATAGGAACAGTGAACTGTGACACATTGCTGAAAATGCTGTGCTTCAGAATGCCGCGACTAAATGAATAATCTCACATGGCAATGTGGGCAGATGATTAATGAGAAAAAAGATTAAAATCCAATGCTACTTATTTAAACTAGAAATAGTACACACATTAATACTTTAGAATGTTTGTAAGTATCTATAGTCATATAGATGCATAACTTGTCAAGAATGGATTTGATGTGATTTACATTTAGAGTGAGAGTTTATGATCTGAAATTAGAGAGAAATGGTCCTGAGTGCACAATGAAAGATGTCAACTCCCCTGCAATGCTGGTATCTATTTCTTTAAGCAAGGGATCTTGAAGTATCTAGGAATATAGTTCTTTATGATTGACAGGCACATCAGTATTTGTTGTGTTTTCTTTAGATGTTAGGATATTTTGTATTTATTTTGTAGTCATTAGGGTACTTTTTCCATTAAAATTATTTACCCATCAGGTCACTGTGTGACTCAACTCTCTGTGGGTCCTGAGGTGATAACACGACAATACATGTGGCGAGCCATCTGCTCTTCCTGTGCCTGGGGAGCTGTTTTGCTAGCTCTTGGTTTGGTAAAACACACTTGTGACAGCACTCTGCTCAGCTGCACATGAATGGCCGACCACTGTGGGGTGGAGTAGGGGGTGGGAGGGATGTGTCTGGAGGTGTTTGTGTGTGTGTGTTAGTCAGACAGACAAAGCCAGAGCTTTTGAAAGAGAAACTATGTTCAAACTGTCACCGATCTGCAGATCTATCAGTTTTTAAAAATATTTGAACATAACTATTAGTATACTCTCTCAGTAGAAGCAGCCCAAATGAAGCCTTGCTGAACTCTGATATCACTCTTGCTTCTTCTACTAAGTTAGTTGGAGTTATCAGGAGAATGTCATTCTCGAAGCGCAGATGACAAGCTCTATGTTTTCAGAGGGAATGTGAGAGGTAGATACCCATTGCCCTGGCTTCCCCATCTAATGCCCCGTCCTCCATAGCCAACGAAGGAGTCTTAATGTCCTGAAAACTAAATGCAGGCAGGAAGGACTACAGTTCTTTGGACCTGATCAACATCATGTGAAGGGGTTTGAAGTGTTCTCAAGGAAATCTCTGCCTTCCTGGAGGCTAGAGCGAGGGCACAGAGGAAAGAGGACAGATGAGCAGGAAAGAGACGAGGCTCTGCCTCAAGTGGGGCAGTGCCTCAAGGAAATGCTTTATCAGTTTCCTTTACAAATTGGGAAAGAAGCCATTTGTAAAATCAGTGGATGTCTAGAAGGGCCCATCAGCTGTAGCTCAAAAGTACCATCTTCATTTCCATCAGATACTTCTGTTACCGAGGTGGTTAAGAAGGGGGCTAACTCTCTAGGTCAGCGCACCATTCTGAGTAAAGACATTACAGTGGCTTTCACTTTACTTTTTTTTTCTTTTAAAAAAAGATTTATTTTATTTATATGAGTACACTGTAGCTGTCTTCAGACACACCAGAAGAGGGTATTGGATCCCATTACAGATAGTTGTGAGCCACCATGTGGTTGCTGGGAATTGAACTCAGGACCTCTGAAAGAGCAGTCAGTGCTCTTAACCACTGAGCCATCTCTCCAGCCCCCTTCACTTTACTTTTACATCCAAGGGAAAGATTGGCATCCGTATTTCATAGGAAAACAAACACCAATTTCAGTATCTAGATATGCTAATAAGCCCCTTATATGAAACTTCAAACGTATGTCAACCTGCTTGTGAACACCAACGGAAAGAGTGGGAAGACACGAGCTATAACAACTGGCAGGGGTGGGTGCAGTCACCTCTGTTGTGGAATAGGGAGGATGTTTAGAGGGCCAATGTGAAGCAGGGAAGGAGAGTGCATTTTCTTGTTGAGTGCTAAAACATAGCTCACAGAACATGCTTGTAGCCATGCGAAACAGCCCAGGGGGAGCTGAAATAGGACCCCCTTTCATCCTCTAAGTTATTTAGGGTCATGAATGTTTAAATAAGAACAAGGTGGAGAGCTCCTCAGAGAGTCAGAGCCAGAACAGAGAAGCTTTTACCTGAGGCATGGTGGAACTGTACAGGCAGCCACATTCTTGTGGAAAAGTCTTCAACCAAGGAGGTTTGGCTCAGGAAGCAGTGGCTCAAGAGCTGGACCCCAAAGTCTCCTACCTTTACCCAGGAATACCTCTTTATAGGTTTTTGGAAAATTTGGATCTGTGTGGTCTGGCTTGACTACAGAATTACATCTTCACATAAATAGACATACTGGGTGCTCATATTTTTCTTCTAAGCAATTCAAATAGACCCTGGAATATTTATGGGGCTTTCGTGGATCACATAAATAACAGTGCACCCCCCCATCTAGTTTTAGACTTTGTTGAGAAAGGTATTGATGGAAATGAAATGGCTACAGCTCAGAATAGAAGCCCTACCGATAAAGCTGCATAGAAAGAGCCCAGATCTGTAACTGATGATAGTTTTCTATCTGAATTAAGCCCACCTGCCAAGCAACTAGGTCAGAGGGAGGGAATCCATGACCTTCTTACAAAGCACAACACTTAAGATGTGTTCTGGGCCAGAGATGCTCCTACTGGGAGAGGGCCAAGCCCACCGCCCAGTTCCCTTCCCATCTCACTTGGCTGCTTGGGGAGGCGAAGTAACAGGAAGATGAGAAAGGAACAGGAAGGCTGAGGTGCAAGTTCCTCTCCCACACTTTTCCTGTTTAGAGTAATGTTTCTATAGAAATATCGACTGTTATATTATCTGTAGCTAATTTTCACACTGTCCAGGACTGATCATTTTAACCCACATCCTTAGGTTGAGGTTAGTTAACCTAGATAGAAACACTGAGCTCGGAATTTCCAGGAGTATTCAAACCTCACCTCTGGGTTGGGTCTCACCGGTCAACATTTTGGAGGAATGATGGTGTGCACTGTGGGACAAATACTGTGTGAAGGATGTAGGATATCTCATTTAATCCTTATAGTCACGATGAGATTAATCGCATAGTTATTCCCATTTAACAGATGAGAAGAATGATGCTCAAGGAAGAGGTTGTCCAAGACCATTGAACTCCACCACAGAGCTTAGGTGCAAAGTCAAGGCTATGAAATATCCTTAGGAAGATTCTGCCAGATCCCACAACTCATGCTACTCCACATTAGGGAGTGAGACTGTACTCACAGGCAGTAAATGATCTTACACAAGGATTCTCCCTGATAGTAGGCTTGCTGAGTAATTTTCAGAAAAAAGAAAACATCAATTGGTGCTTTAGCACACACTCTCATTAGCACACAGATTTATACCTATTAGGTGCTCAATAAATGGCATAATAGAGCTTATGGCCTCTATATTACTGGTAATGAATACCACACATTTAGCTGGTTCATTTAGCACATTCAACAAGATAATTTTCTACTAAGAAGTTATTAACTGCATAGAAAGATAAGAAGACAGGCTAAATGCCAAATTGTGGGATTTTTTAATTACACAAAGTCTATGAAATCAAAGACTGTATAAAGTATTTTCATGTCCCCATAATGAGCAATTAGTCATTCTGAGTTATAATTACACACAGGAAGGCTATGATCCTTCAGATTTTACAGGTGGCAACTATATAGAACATTTCAATAAATAAGATTGCTGCAGTTCTAATAGCGAAAGTTTCCCAAAATGTTTGTTGCGTGGGCAGATGTTTTTACTGTGTAGACAATGCATTATATTACTGTCTATAGAGTAGAAATTAGGGTCTCATGGACTGGCTGACAGGTTAATCCTCACTTTCTGCCTACTAGTATCACACTAATTCAGTAGATTTGGAAGAATAACGAGGTCTCTTGTGGATAATTTAGCAAAAGAGACAGGGACTTTGAGACAGTCATTCTTGCTGTATTATTTGCCTAGAATGCCATGGGAAACGTTCATCAGAAAAAGAAAATGATGTTGGAATTTGGTCCTAAGGCCTAGGCTGGGCCACTGGAAGCACTCCTGCTGGTATGGACAGATTCAAGTAGATTAAAGAAAGACAAGAGGAAGCTTTGCCTTCTTCCTAAATCTCAGGACCCTATTTTCAAATTTTGCCATTTCTACCATGGGGTTGACTGACCAGGGGCCTATCTGCCAGTGAGGGAGGCTGTAGCAAGTCTGTGATCCACCCAAGGGGAACCCATAGGCTATTATTGGCCTAAAGAATATGTTATTTAGTTTAAATAATAATTAAAAAGTCAACTAATTTTAGATTCAAGAAACTTTTGGTGAAATAAGTCTTAGCTCTGTTTAAGTGTTAGAGATGGCTCCATGTGCCTCCAGGAGTTTGGAGCTACCCTATCGTTTTAGATAAGTTTACACAGGGAAACTGCCTCATGCTCTTCATTGGATCTATTTTCTACCTGAGCCTGTAGTTTTTCAATCTGTGTCCTGAGTTTCTAGACTATCTTAGAAAAGAGAAAGAACCATCCAGACCCTGATAGTCTGGCTTGCTCATCACTGGCTTTATTGTAGCCCTGCCCTTCCTTCGAGAAGAGTGAAACAAAATATGGTGTTTGTGTTAGTGGTCTACTGCTGGGAAGATTCAGCATGACCAAGGCAACTCTTACGAAATAAAGCATTTAATTTGAGGCTTGCTTACAGTTTCACAGGGTTAGTCTGTGATCACCATGGAAGGGAGAATGGTGGTAGACAGACAAGTATGTGACTGTGGCAGTAGCTGAGAACTCACATCTGATCTACATGTTTCAGAAGGAGAGAGAAGAGTGAGATTGAACCTGGCATGGACTTTAGAAACCTTAATGTCCACCCCTAGTGACACTGCCCCAACAAGGCCACATCTCCTAATCCTTTTTAAACAGTTCCACTAATTAGGGACTTAGCATTTAAATATACAAGCTTTTGGTAGACATTTTCATTTAGACTACCACATATGGACATGTCTATCTTTTTATGTGTATCTCTGAGCCAGTTTCCAACACCCCTGAATTCAGTGAGGCCTAAGAAAGCCTGTAAATGACTATAAACTTGACTACCTTTAAAGTCAAAGATGTAGTTGTATGAAAATACTGAAGAACAACCCCAATGAGGAGAAGGAGGGTGAGTATATATTTGCATGTGGATATGTACATGTGAGTTTCAGGTGCCCATGGAGGCAAGAGGCGTCCCTTGGAGCTAGAATTACGGACAGTTGAGAACAGACTGATGTAGATGCTGGGAACTGAACTTGGGTCCTCTTGAGGAACACCAAGGGCTCTTAACCACTGAGCCATCTCTCCAGTCCCAGGACCACTCTTAAAGCAGATAGGCCAGAAGCTCTTAGCCTTTGAATACTCAACACCAAACCACAATTAAGGTTTTCTGGTTCTGCTGAGAACAGAAATCATTCTATGATGGGAAAAGTAATCCATCTATAGAAAGTAGATTAAGCTAACCTTGATTTCTTGACCTCTTAGCCATAATGTTTATTCATACTGACATCTGCTTGGTGAAAACTGGTTATGTCCATTTTAGAGATAACTAAGGAAAAGATCTCGCTGGTGTGGTCACTGAATAAAGCATTGTCCCTTCACCTTTCTCTAGAAAGCTGGACCAGCTAAAGTGAGTTGAGGATGTGAGAATTTGAGTAACATATAGGAAAGACCAGGGGAAGGAAGATATACCCATCACCAGTGTTCAGGTAGCTGAGCTATTGCTAGTGAACCAACTGCTGTTTACCCAGAGTTTAGAGAACAGTCTATTCTCTTTTACCTCAGTGCTGAATAATGAGCTTCATATCCTTTTGACTACATACTATTCCAAAAAAGGTCTTAAAACTTATTTCATCCTGTCTTATTACAATAATCCCTCTTTGGTACTAAAGCTAGGTTTAGAAGGAAATAAATTAATGAATCAAATCTTTTGAATCAAATTCTGATGCTACAAAATGAGTTCATGCATCATTATGAAGACCCGGGACATAGCTTCAGCTCTGCCACAAACCACTGTATGACTCAACCCTTTCCAGTGATAGAGAACTAATAAGGCAAGTCACATGATGAATTTATTTGAGGACAGCAGGAACTGTGCAAAGCAGATTGCCAAGGGAGGAGGCAGCCCAGCCCGGAGAAGAGTGGCACACAAAAAGAGCAGCGTTAGGGAAACTCTATCTGCCTATTCGTCAAAACCACACCTTTTCCATTATGACACATAGGTATACTGAGCCTCCAGCCTCTCTTGCTGAGTGTGGCACAACACTGAATCTAGACCAGGCGAATGTGGGCAGAAGCGAGCTCACCATGCACTGCCACCTCCTTCAGCTTCCCCGTGCCCTACTTCCTTCTTTAGTAGACAGATGCTAAGACCTTGCTGAGACCATGGAAACCATCTGTCGATGGCAAGGTCTTCATGAGTCTGGGCCCATGAATGACTTCATGGAACATGTGCAAGCAACCACATCTCTGAAGATCAACCACAGAAATGTCTCTATCCATATAACCAACTCTACCAACATTTGCAAGTACATCTCTCAGTAAAGCTAATATATTCTCTGTGCTTTCTGTGTCTTTGGTTAGACAGGGTTCAGTCTTTATGTACCAATGGCCCTGTTGTATACTCAACTTTCCCCTTTTCCACTCTCTTATTAAAGGAAAGGTAGAAAAATAGAAAATAAATGTAAGGAATCACTCATGAGCTAAGGATGGGGGCGTTTTAACACTTTGCCATATTGTCTTTAACACTTTTCTTTTTCTACAGAAAAAAGGCTGTGTTTCACTATTTTCATACAACCATCACTCCCAACCTCCCTGACTTCAAACAGAGCCTGATTTAATAGTTTTCACTTAGCGGTTTATTTACGCATTCAATGTTCACTGAATGCTGAATGTCAGGGACTGACTCAGGGCTGGGGACAAAGATAGACATGGGGTAATCCTTGTTCTCAAGGGATCTGTATCTTCATAGAAGAGAGATATACCTAAGCAAATAATGAAAAAATGTTCAATGGAGTGATAGACAAAGGAGCAAAGAAAATAAGAACATATTTGAAACAAACATCTGAATGTTTACTACATGTACTAGAAATTGTTCTAATTGTCTCATAGACATAATAAGCTCATTTAATATTTGTACTAATCCCATGAAATGTATATCATAGTCCTCCAGAGCTAAAGATAAGGAAACTAAACCACAAAGAGGTTAAACAGCTTGTCCCCCTGCTCCAAGGAGGAAGTTGCTTAGTACATATAGAGAGATCATGTATGTGTATATATTGTATTTGTATGTGGTATGCATATTTGTGTGTATGTTTGTGTTTCTATATGTGGTGTGTGAGTGTGTGGTGGGGTGTATGTATATGTACATGTGTGTGTGTGTGTGTGTGTGTGTGTGTGGTATGTTTGTGTGTATGTACTTGAATGTGTGTATGTGGTGTGTGTATGTGTTTCTGTGTGTGTGTGTGCTATATATATGTCTCTGTGTGTCTGTGTGTGGTAGGGTGCGTATGTGTGTGGTGTGTTTGTGTGTGTATTTAAATATGTGTATGTGGTATGTGTATGTGTATTTCAGTGTGTGTGTCTCCGTGTGTCTATGTGTGGTGGGGTGCGTATGTGTGTGGTGTGTTTGTGTGTGTAGTTGAATGTGTGCTTGTGGAATGTGTATGTGTGTGTGTATATCTGTATGTGTGTGAGAAGAGGTGTATATTTGTGGTGTGTTTATGTGTTTGTGTGTGTGTGTGTTTGTGTGTGTGTGTGTGTGTGTGTGTGTGTGTGTGTGTGTAGTTCAGAGTTGGGAGATGGAAACAGTAACCCCTCAGTGAAGGGAAGAATGAGAGTTTCATGGGAAACTTCACATGACCAAGATCTTGGGGTCCTCCTCTTTCTTCTGGCCCTGGGTGCTGGAACATAAATGGAACATGTGTTTAGACTCTTTGAGGCAGTCTGCGAGGTGACCAGGCTCGAAAGCAGGCCTATTCAGCTTACAGATTCTGCAGAGGTGAAAATGACAGACATAAGAGAAGAGAATCTACTTCTATTGCAATGGTGACAGGTCAAGATACTGTCATATCCAGAGGAGATATGGAGTTCACTTGGTATAAAAGTGCCCATGGCATTTTCACTGAAGAATTTGGGGAGGTGTAGGTCCTTAGAATGGGGTGAGTTTTCAGTACAAAGACATGACAATGGCTCTCAATCCTCACTGCAGTTAGCTGCAGGACAGCCTCTTGACCTTAGTGATCTCATCTACGTGGGCAGCACATGTCATAGAAACCACACTTCTGCAACTTTTACCCAACTCCTGTGTTGCCCCAAACAATTTTGAATTATGGGGAAAAAGCTCTAGGAAGCAAGATCCTCACCATGACACACTCTTTCTCATTGCCAAGCTCTGCCTTTCTATCTTGACTTTCTGCTCAGTTCCAAGTCTTCCCCGTCAGGAGGGTTCTTTTACTTGTTCAATATTCTTGCCTTTTCTGAGGTCACTATGGCAGGACTTGTTTTGCTTCCAGCCCAGGACTCCTTTGTGTCATCCCAAGATCATTATTCTCATCTCCTCCCCTTGCCATATCGATGGCTCACGGCTGCATGGGACATATTACATTCACTTTCTCGTATGACAAAACTCCATCTTCCACGCATGATTTTAATTTAGGCTGTTGACTTTGAATGTCTTAGGTTGTCCGTTTGAGCCTAGTGTCACCACAGTGGTCCTTAAGAGTAGAGGGAGGATGCAGAAGAGGAATGTGATGATGGAAGAGAAGGTCAAATTCTGCAACTTTAAGAGGATGCTGCCTGCTATTGCTGGCTTTGAAGACAGAGGAAGGTGCCATAAGCCAAGGACTACACACCATCTTTAAAAGTAGGAACAGACAAAGACATAAATTACTACTTACAACTTTTAGAAATGGGATGCAACTCTGCCACCATCTTAGCATTAGCTGAGTAGAATTGTATCAGCTTTTGGTCTCTAGAATTGTGAGACAACAAATTGATGGTCAATTTTAGACCCTGTTGTCCAAGAATACAACTACATAGAAAACTTTGTCTTAAAGGGCAAACAGTTCAGAGCACTATAGCTCATGTAAGTCTGCAGTCTTCTTTTCATCTTCCTTCTTATGCATAGACACAGTGACTCCTGCTTTCAATTCAGCTTTCGAAGACTCCAGGGTACCTTTTGTTGGGGATACCATGTTCCTCTAGACAGATGGAACAGGCTCACTGACCTATGATGTTATCTGGTTTAGTGCAACAGTAGCTGATGGGTAACACATGGCCTCTCTGCTTTGTTGGAGCACTGCCCATGGCAAGCCCCTTCTCCTGACTATCTCATTCTTCCTCTACTTCTTTTGGAAATGTCTGTTTTCACACTTTGCCAGTTATCACAGATCTGGCCTTGAAATCAAGCCTTGTACCTGCCATGTTTGAAGAAAGAGGACAGAACATCCAACATCTGCTACAGTAACTATCTACTACAGTGACTATCTACTACAATAACTATCTACTGAATTAACATTCAGGGTGCAAGCAAACTCTGAGAAGCCATAGTCACTCAATTAGGAGAGCCCGGTAGGAATCCAGAAATTCAGCTTGGGTTCCTCACTTAAGCAATGATGGTCCATATCCACCACTGCATCCAAATTGAAGAGGAATAGAGACTTCAAGCTCATTTCAAGATTTGTGAAATAAAACCACCTTGTAATATACATCCTATGTTCCGCTAGGCTCTCCTGGTGTAGTGTTCCCACAGTGGGATGCTCGAGCTGCAATTTAAAGTGATCCATAGACAGTGTCCAATATCACTGTATCAAATCGTGGAGCATGAAGTGAGTTTCTTTAGAATTCTGTTACTATTCCCTGTGCATTAAACCTTGTATTCTATTGTACCTATCTTATGTTGTAATCTAAACTAGTCTATCTTATTATAAGGAAGGAAGCTCTTAATTGGGCAACAGGCTACTTTTGATAGCATTGTGGATGTATAATTAACATGATACAAATTGTGACTATTAAAAGTGCATAATTAAGTTTTGACATGTCTCTCCATCCATAAAAATTCATGGCCATAGTCTTCCTCCAAGTTTGCTTGTGGTCTCCTCCCACCCCTGTTTCCACCTCACCTCCAGGCAACTGCTGATCTTTCTGCCATTATGGATTAAATTGTATCTTTGAGAGGTTTGTGAAAATGGGGTAATATAATGTCTTCCTGGTTGGGGGCAGGGACCTGGCTACAGGAACCTAAGCTGTTTGTGTTGAGTACACCCACATTTGTTTAGTAGCCCACTCTGTGGTTGTACAATAATTTCTCTATCCATTAACTTGTAGATATACGTTTGGGTTTTCCCCCAGCATTTGATTGTCACAAATAAAGGATGCAGAGATACTCCCATTGGATCTTTGTAAGAACAAGGGTTTATTTCCCTTGGGTGAATGTCCAGGAGGAATGGGTGAGCCAGGCATCAGATTTGTGTTCAATTAAAAAGTCATAAACAGGGGTGTGCTTCACATAAAATTTCAAACTGATTTTCAAAGTGGGGCTTTCACTTTGTGATAATTTCTGGATACTATATGAGTGCTGGTTCCTATAGTCAGTCTCTTCAAATTAAGCTGCGCTGGTTCATCAAGCTTTTTCAGTTTAGTTTTTAACCACCCTTCCTCAGTGACTAATATGTTAACCACAGTTCATTTTGCCATATGTTTATCATTTTATTATGTTGCATTTTCAAATACTTTTTAAATTTTCTAGACCAAGTTGTTATATTATTGATTTTTAAAGAGATCTTTACACACACACACACACACACACACACACACACACATACACACACACGTACACACACACACATATACACATTTTAATACATTATTTAATAGTATTTTCTCCCACTCTGTTATCTTTTCCTCCTCTTAATGATTTTCTACAGTACAAGATGTTAATTTTGACAAAATCCAACTTATGAATTAAGTTTATGTTTTGTGATTATGTGTGTGTGTGTGTGTGTTAGTCCAAGCTATAAAATTGTTCTTTGGCTCAAGGTCCTAGATATTTTCTCTTTTATCTTCTTCTAGACATTTTATATTGTTAGAGATTGAACCCCTGATGAGGACCTATCTTGAGTTAGTTTTGGCCTATGATGTGATGTGTGGGTTAAAGTGCAGGCTGTTTGACTTTTATATACAATTGACTCAGCACAATTTATTAATGAAGTTTGGTTTCCCTGCTGAATTAACTTTCTTCCTTTGTTAAAAATCCAATGGCAGGGTGGGGAGATGGTTCAGTGGTTAAGAGCCCTTACTGTTCTTCCAGAGGTCCTGAGTTCAATTCCCAGGAACCACAGGGTGGCTCGCAACCATCTGTAATGGGATCTGATACCCTCTTCTGGTGTGTCTGAAAATAGCTACAGTGTACTGATATAAATAAATCTTTAAACACCCTTAAAAAAAAAAAAAGTCCAATGGCTCCATGGACACAGGCCTAATCAGCATTCTAGCGTTCTATTCTCTTCCAGCAATCTGTGCCTCCCATACTTACCTCACACTGTCCAGGTATCACTGCTAAGCATGTTGCCATCTGAACACGTCCATCTCCAGCTTTGTTGTTGCTCTGCTGGTGTTTCTGGGTGTCACTTCACTTTTCTCTAAGCTATTGAATCAGGCTGTCAGTCAATGACAAAGCACGCTGGGGTTTGTTTGAGTGGCTCTGAATCTATAAATCAGTTGGAGAACCAACTCCCTAACATTAAGCCTATCAATCCAGACAGGTCTCTCTCCACCTGTGCAGATCCTTGTTCACTCGCTCCTCCCTACCGAGTTTTCAGTGTGAAGATCATTTACAAATTTGTCTACACTCATCCATATGTATTGAAGATTTTGGTGCTATTATAGATGGGAGCTTTTAGAATTTTAATTATGATTTTTACTAGTGAGTATATACCTGCAATTTATTCTAGATGCTAAACTTGAATCTTGTTACTTTTGTTTTAGTGATTTATCTATCGCTTTATTAAATACCATGACCAAAAGCCATGTGGAGAGGAAAGGATTTGTTTCATCTTCTATGTCTGAATCACCGTCTATCACTGAGGGGAGCTAGGGCAGGAACCTGGAGGCAGGAACTGAATTAGAGGCCACAGGGGAATTCTGCTTACTAGCTTGGTCCTTGTGGCTTGCTAAGCTTGCTTTCTTACAGAACTCAGAACAACTTGCCGAGGGGTGGTGTTGCCCATTGTGATTTGAGCCCTCTCCTATCAATCATTAATCAAGAAAATGCCTGATAGCCTTGTCTACTTATGGAGGCATTTTCTCTGTCAAGAGTCTTACTTCTCAAATAATCTATCTCATGTCAGGTTGGCATAAAACTAAACAGTTCATCTTTGAAACACTGTTAGCTGTGGGTGAGTTTTGAAGACTCCGTTAGATTTGCTTTACTGTGTGTAAAGGGAGGGAGTGTACGCCTGTGTGGGCACATATGTGTTTATCTAATTTGGGGGGACAGGGTTTCTCACTAAACCTCGGCTTGCTGTTTTAGCAAGGTTGCCTGGTGAGTGGGCTCCAAGGGTTCTTGTGCCTTGACCTCCCGGCACCAGCAGCAGTCACAGCTCCCAGTTTTTATATGGGTGCTGGGGATTGAACTCAGGTCTTCATATTGTGCAGTCAGCACTTTACCCACTGAGCTGTGGTATTCCAAGATTCCAGCATCATGCTGTTTGCCAATAAAGACAGTTCTACTTCTTTCCATTCTAGATGTCTCTCTTGTCCGTTATCATCAGCATGGCTCTGTTGCATAAAGGTGGAAAGAGCAGACATCCCTTTCTTGTCCTTGATATCAATGGGAAGTATTACACATTCATAGTTAAGCTGGATGCCATCTTTAATTTTTATTGCATGGAGAAAGGGTTTTTCTATTCATATTTTGAAAGAATATAGATATATAAAATTTATAATTTGAATACACCTCTAATATGTTGAGCCTTCACATTTCAAATGATATTATCTATTTTATCCCTGGTAATTGTTTTTACTCTGACACCCATTGTTTGGCTGTCAGCCTCCATTTTGCTAGGGTTAGCAAGACAAGTCTCTCTACCTTTAACTTATTTGCTTTTTTACGGAAATGGAGGTTATGATTAGACCATTTGTATTCATTGTAATGACTGGTACAGTTATGTTTACATACATGATCTTGCTCATTTTACATTCATCATATTTGTTCTTTTTTTCCACGTCTTTTCTCTGTCCCCTCTCAATAATTTTTCTTACCATTCTATTTATTCCCCCTCTGAATTATTAGTAACATATTCTTAGTGTTATTGCTTTAATTTTTGAATTGTGGTTTATCACATACGCCGTTAATGTTTCCTGCTCTAGTTCTGAGTTCCATTATTCTGCCCTGCAGATAATACAACTTTGCAATGGTCCACCCCCGTTTCTTCCCTCCCTACTACATCACGATTGCCTTCACTTCTGCATATGTACTGAACCGGATATTTATTACTTTTTATATTTACAGAGTCAGTTGCATTTCAGAGAAAGTTACATAATAAGAAAACCATTATCCCTTTCTCCATGTATCTACCATTCTGTTTTCCTTCTTTAAAGTAGGCACACTTCCATTTAATATTATTCTTTCCTTGAAGGGCCCTCAGGACTACTTCTTACAGCGCAGTCTGCTGCTGCCGAATCCACACAGGTGTCTGACAGCATCTATAGTCCCCTTGATGGCTGCAAGTTATTTTTGTACGGTGCTGGTTTCTAGGCTTCAGCACTTTAGTGTTTTAAAGATGCTACTCTAATGCCATCCTGTGTGTGTGTTTCCACTGAGAGTCCATGCTGACCTTAGCTGGTCCCTCCTCATGGAAAGTTTCTTATTACTCCCTGAAACATTTTAAGATTTTCTTTTGGCAATTTGATTTTGATGTGCTTTGCTATAGTTTCAACTTAGTTTCTTAGATTTGGGATTATAGTTTTTTAAAAATTTTTTTATTGATTTTTTTTTTTTTGTGAATTTCACACCATGCTCCCCAATCCCACTCACCTCCCCGTTCTTCCATATCTGCCTTCTGCCCTTGCAACTTCCCCCCTAAAAGAAAACAAAATCAAAATAAAAAATGAAAAAACAAAACATCAGAAAACCTCGCCGTGGAAACTAGTATGTGCCACCCTATTTCACATGGTACACCTTTTTGCCCAAACAGCTTTACTTACAAATATTCACTGCAATGAGTCATTGTTCTGGTTCAAGTCCTCTGGCTTCTATTATGCCCTCAATACTGGATCTTCACTGGGACTGCTCTCATATATCCTGTTGTTGCCCTGTGTCATGGAGATCCTGCATCTTTGGTTCTTCAGGACTGGCCCCTTCATATACTCCGGCAGTTCATAGATGGGGGAGATGTTGGGGTGGGCCAACTCCAAGTCCTGAATCTGGGCCTAAGTGGTAGCTGAGTTGGTCAGCCCTCTAATTCTCTTGTGCTCATGCTAGCAGGGCCAGCTCTCCACTTTGCTCGGGTCAATGGGCAGGAACAGCTCTCCTGACTGCAGTAGCTGGCAAGGGGAGGGACTGGCTCTCCTGCAACCATTTCACAGCATGGTCAGTGAGGTGCAGGTGAGGACAGCTCTCCTGCAGTCATGCCTTTGGGGCTGGCTCCTAAGCCCATACCACCAGGCCCAGCTTTACTGAGCTGCCCAAGGGAGGTTCTGGGTCACTCTCTCGAGTGCTACAGCCAGGGAAGGGCATGGTCAGCTCTTTCACACTTAACACCACCAGGACCAGCTCTCCTATACTACCCTGGGGAGGGGCAGGGGCAGCTCTCTTGCCTTTGGGATTATGATTTTATAAACTAAAACTTGTAATGTTTTTATCCACTTTCAATTAATTTTTAAGGTAGCATGTAAAGTGAAGGATTTTGTGACATTTTCATAAACATATTTTTTTCTTAGCTTTCTTTTAATATTTTTATGTCACCTTTCCTTTCGCTAATCCTCCAGAGATTTCAAATGCATGTGTTGGGCTTGGTGACTTTGTCCGATAGTTTTATGCCTTTTCCCTTTCATATCTCTTCTCTGAGCCATTTCATTTATGATGCTCCTATTTCTGTCTTCAGATTTGTAAACTGTTTCACAGGCAACAGCTAACCATCATGTTCTTCTATCGAATCTGTGTTCTTCGGATCTCCTGGGAGGATATCAGTCATTTGTACATCTTCTTTCCTTTATTTAAATATTTGAAAAATAGAGAATATATGGCATTTTTAACTTGAAGTGTCCTGTCTGCTAGTCGTAGCATGTAGATCCGTTCTGAATTGATTGATGGTTGATTTTTTCCCCCTCTGAATATAGATAAGGATTTTATATTCCTTTCTATGTTTAATATTTTTTTATTTAAGACAGTTTCATTTTTCTTTTATTGGGTTATGTATTAATCAGGTTGATAGTTTTGTATTCTTGTAAATATTTCTGATCTTTGTTCAGGGTCACAGTTAAGTTAACCAGAAACAACGTAATGGCTTGGGGCTTGCTGTCATGAGTTCTTAAATTTTACAGGGCAATAATCCATGTTGGGATAGTTTTTTAAAATTTCCAAGGCAAGTTTCATTTAAGACAAATTGACTAAGTAACTCACAGATCGTGAGATTATCTGATTGAACTGGGAGAAACAGGCACTGTGTGTGGCCTGAGTACATCCTGCATATCAGGCCTTCTAACCCTTTGGTGTGTGTGTTTTCCTCCATCCTCAGAGATTTTCTTTGTATACATGTGGTGACCAGTCATTATCTTTCTGAATACTTGGTGGGAAAAATCTGCACATCTTTTGAGTTCTCATCTTGTGGCATGTTCACCTCCAGTTGTCTAATCTATGAATTCTAGATGCCTTGCTCTCTCTGAACTTGATGGCATTTCCTCAGGTCTGGAAGTCCTGTGGGCCTGACTGTCCTGGGTCACTGGCTGTGGGTATTGATAGAAGCCGGAGCAACTGTAGCTCATCTATACTTTTCTCTTTGCAAAATCACAGCCCTTTGCTGTGTAATGCTCACTCTCCAGGCTTTAGTTTTTGAAGTGGGAAAGAACACCCATTACCTCTCAGTGCAGGTTGGCTAGAGTCAGACATGTACCATTAGTATTTTTATATTATTAATTGGTTTCATTATACTTATTTTTATAGTTACCTTCTACTTGTGATAATTAGTATTGATTCTCCATTTTGAATAAGACTTACCATTTTTAAAGGCAAATCTATTGAAGTTTCATGAATTAAATTGGTTAAATGAATTAGTCAATTTTAAGAAAAAATATTTAGGAACCAGTAATAAAGGTTAAAAAGATGTGAGAAAATAATAAAATAGCAGTAATGAAAATCACAGAAATCTGGGGAAATAATGTCTAAGCTTCAGATCACAGTAGGCACTGGAACCCATTCATAAAGAATTGGTTGAAGACTCCTAACCTGAGATGTCTGTCAAGCTCAAATCCATTAATCTTTTGATTACTGTTAAGGATCATAAAATTTCTTGGTTTCTCAAGATACTCAGATTTCATGTAGCTCACTAGGATAAAAGAAGAGGGGAGCCATGCAGACTAGTGCTAGAGCGCTTGCCTGGCATGTGTGTAAGGCCCTGTGTGTATTTACAGGGAGATAGAGGGAGAGAAAAAGCAAGGAACTTTGCTTGAGTAGCTTTTAAAACAATGTCCAGTATTTTTTATGGTGTTTGCTCCACCGTTCTCTCCAATTGTGGGAGATTTGGGGTGTTTTGTAGCCAGTAGGGCGGTGTGAGACTTGAGAGAGTATGTAAAATACCAAATGGAACAAAGAGTTGGTTTACCTGATTTTATTCTGTAAGTCTTGGTAAATGTGGAAAAGGATGGAGTTTATCACCCACTGCTTTCTCTCTGGCTCTAGTCTATATTAAATTGGCAAAATATTTCAAGTTGTTCACAGTCTGGTGACTCCCTTCTCCTCAATGAAAAGAACCAAATCTGAATTGTATTTATGAGGTTAATAACAATTCCATGTAAAGTTTAATTTTGACCTTCAACCATAGATTACATGATACCAGCTAGCAATTTCTACTCCTTTCTCAACCCTTTCAGAGACCATTATAAAACAAAATAAAGTACACGCTGTCTTAGTCATCACCACATCTCAGGAGTGCATTAAAGGCCTAGGCCACATCAGTTGTGCTGGAAGTATTTCTGGAAGGAGACTAGGAAGGACAGAGGAGAGAAAAATGGAGGAACACAATCCAAGGGCAGTTGAGCCTTCCAAATAGCTTAAGAACTCAAGACTTCTCTAACTTGATTACTGTATTCCTTCCTTGGCACACAGTGCTGGTTGCATACAGTCTGCTGAATGCATGCATCAGAGAAGATACACCTAGCCCTCAAGATGCCCATCTAATGAGAGTGACAGTGACTACTGCCGAGATGAGTGACAAAGGCAGCCAGCATTAGAAAAAATAGAACATGTAGTGAAACCAAACCCTCCTGGATTATAAGGCAGGATTTCTTTGGGAAGTGACAGCTGATCCAGCTGAGACCTGAAGGGTAAGGAGAAGATGGAGATGAGTTGGGAGGCCCAGAAAAAATGCTTACCTCTTTCATGAGGTTATTTAGATTTTATCATTAATTAATTAGTTAATATTTATTCTTCTCTCATTTATTATATCCCTACAGCATTTCCCCTCCCTCCTCTCCTCACTCTCCCCCCACCCTCACCTCTTCTCTTCCCAGATCCACTTCTCCATTTCCCTTCAGAAAAGCGCACACCCCCCAGAGATATCAAACATGGCATAACAAGTTACAATAAGACCAGGCACACACTCTCATATCAAGGCTGCACAAAGCAACCCAGTAGGAGGAAAAGGTTCCCAAAAGCAGGCAAAGAGGCAGAGACAGACCTTTTCCCCACTGTTAGGAGTCTTACAAGGACACCAAGCTACACAGCCATAACATACATGCAGAGGAGCCAGGTCAGACCCATGCAGGCTTAGTGATTGTTGGTTCAGTCTCTATGAGTCCCTCTGAGCCCAGGTTAGTTGATTCTGGGGTCTGTGTTCTTATGGTGTCCTTGACCCACTGGCTCCTACAATCCCTCTTTCCCCTCTTCTGCAAGATTGCTTGAGCTCCACCTAATGTTTGGTTCTGAGTCTCTGCATCTGTGCCTATCAGTTGCTGGATGAAGCTTCTCTGATGATGGTTATGCTATGCTCTGGTTTATGAGCATAGCAAAATATAGAGATGGCATAAAAATCAAATTACCCAAATCAACATTAAGTATTTATACATTTTTCTCACATTGGAGTGGCCATCACTGCATCACTCCGCCAAACAATGCATCTGCACTGTTTGAGCACAGTTTTGATCAGACCAGTCACATGACCCAGAAGGGAAAGTCAAGTCTCTATCAAATGTGTTAAGGGAAAATACTTCTGGAGCATTTGGGAGACAAAACAAAAGTCAGGTTTTCTCTCAACATTTAGGAGTTATCATATGACCTTCCTAAGCGGAACCGCCTGTGTTTATCTCACAGAACATGGGTCACTCTTAAAGAGAAAACTCAAACATGAAGAAGCCAGCACTGCCTCCAGGGAACAGGGTACTGATACACCTGCTCTAGGAAACTCAACAAGGTGCACAGATGCTGTAAGTTGGGAGCCATCTTCAGGCCTCTGATTTTTAATGGAAACACAAATAGGTTCCTGTCTGTGTGTCCAAGCTCCCGACTTCCCACCTTCCACTCCTGTCCTGTCGGATACCGTCCACACACCCTTGCTAAACATCCCATAGCTATCTCGGCTTTTCTGCTTCTCAAGTAATCTGCAACTCCTACTTAGGCTTTGCTGTGTTCTTCCAAGTACACCATGGAATGAGCCTCTTCTCCACTCCTCAGTACAGAGCCAGGGCTTGCCTCTTTGGAAAAGCTCCTTGAAAACTCACAGACTTAGTTATTTTTACTAAAGTCTTAGCTCTTCATGCAGAATGCAAGCCCAACAAAGGCAAAGGGCTAAGGGCAAAGGTGTTGCTATGCTACTCTTCAACTGTAGCCTGAGTACTAGAAATAATTCTTCGTTATATACAATAGGTATTTGCTAAATGCTTTTAAATATATGAGCTAAAGTCAGACACTATATTAGGTAGAAATCAGTAAATTAATAGGTTAGGTAGTTCTAGAATGAAATAGAGACTCCACATGGTTCTCTATGTGACATAAAGAGAAATAGTTAATTGAGATTTTAAGTTTTAGTTTGATGATATTTCTGACCAAGCTACTACCACCATCACCAAAAATCTCAGAGCATATTCTTGTTTAAAAGGGTGATGTACATAGGCTTCTGCTGGCACAAACACTGTTGGAGACACAGCAAAGAAATTGTCTGTGACCCTTGAGGATCTGTCTCTTCTATTTGATAGAGACAAAAATTGTTCCGATTTGATCTGGGAACTAAGTGTATTCAGTTTAAATTTCCTTCTAGCCTTGATATAAGCTTATTCTTTTGCCATTTGCTCAATACAATTGACAGTACAATTGCCTCTGCCAGCATGCCCAGTAATGATGTCTCATAGTCACTGTTCCCAATGTTGTCAGGATTATGTCCCTAAAATAATATGCAAAGCCGGTTTCTGCCAAAGCCAGTACTGATGCAGGTCTGTCAGCCTGGAAGGTCAGCAGATATTACAGCGGAGTCAGTTTTGGCTGATGAGAAATCTCACACCCTGCTAGCAACTTGAACATCTATTATTGCTTAAAACAAAACAAAATCCCAGCAGCTCTCTCTCTCTCCTGTGATCTGTCTGTTCTTTGAGAGTGCCGACAAGAGGCTGATTTCATCAGAATCACAGGCTTGTACATCAGGCTCCCGCCCACCTGTGCTGTACCCTTCTTCAGGAAGCACAAAGGAATAGAGTCTCAGTGACCAGGCAGGAAAGAGAGTGAGAATAACTGAGCTATTACTCTGAGGTCTGAGACTGGGTGGTAAAACTGAGCCAGGGAGGATTGCACAGGCAGAGGAGCTCAGTTTGAATCTGAGTCTTATCCATTTCTGGATAATAGGATCAAAGGCAGCTCCTTCACCTCCTCCTAACCTCAGTTATCTGCCTCTGACATAAGAATAATATTTTTGCTTACGAGCCCAGTCATTAATGGCTGAGCCAGAGGGGAGGTAGGGGTGGGGACTGAAAGAGGTGGAGGGAGGGGGAACGGCAGTCAGGATGTAATGTAACAGAGAAGAATAGAAAAATTTTAAGGGTCAACATAACAACATTCAGTTCATTAATTGGTGTGAGCATAATAAATACACAGCCCCTTTAAACTAAATATTGCTACAGTAAATCAACTATTAGTTATATTTATAAATGTTTTCCTACATTTCTAGTAGATTTTTGGAAAATGTAGAAAGTTCTGAGCATTAGAGACCTGTAAGATCTTTGAAGTGTAATGCCCAGATTGTTAGGAAGACCGTTATGACGGCAGAGAAAGTTAGGTACTATAAACCTGGATGGAACTGTGCTTCTAACCCTCGCTTGTCACTTACACCTTGCTTGTCACTTACCCACTGCTGGGCAATATTCTGTTCAACTCTGCACCATGTTCTTTGCACATGGGAGTCCTGAGCAATTTCTATATGCCTCATTTGCAAGATTATCTGAGAACAATTAATCATGCTATGGATTTGGTAGGTTATCTATGCAATGAAAGCACTAACTGGCCTTTAAAGCAAGAGTTCTTCAAACTGGCTTGTCATCTGACATACTTTGTAAACGTGGCTTTCTGCTGTACTAACTGTCTCCCAATGTCACAGACCAGAGAAAGCATGGCCACTTTCATTTACAGGAACTCTGAGTGCTGCTGTCATGTCTACCTCTTCCTCTTCCTCCTCCTCCTCCTCCTCCTCCTCCTCCTCCTCCTCCTCCTCCTCCTCCTCCTCCTCCTCCTCCTCCTTTTTCTCCTCTTCCTCCTTCTCCTATTCTTCTTTGTCCTCCTCCAGAATCTCTCTATTAGCCCTTGGGATATAGATCAGCCTGGCTCCAACCTCACAGCAGTCCTCTTCTCTCTCCTCCCTGAGTCCTGCCATTACAGACTATACCCCCGTACCCAAGTTCTGGGTGCTTTCAGATACATAGCCATGGCTGAGAGTATGACCAAGGTTTAAACACACTTTGCTTTTTCTCTGCAGAAGAGCTCCTTGCAGATCCTGTCCAGCACTAAGAGAAGTTCCTTGTTTACTTCCGGAGCCTTTATTTTCTTGTTCTTAACTTACACAGGACCAAACCCATGGCACAGCTGCTGTAGAGCACAGAGCACACAAGGCCAGGCTCTGCAGTAAGGCTACACAATGGGAAAAGATTGGCCCCTTTCCTCTCAATATCTATTCATGGTGCCAAGCCTACAGGCCACCATTCACAATAAAATCTCACCACAGCTTCATGTGTTTCATTTCTATCACATGTACAATGAATCTCTGGGAAAAAAATTAAATAGATTTTGATTTCTTTATGGAAAAATCACTCCCAAAAGAAAGCCAGTACAGAGGACCAAATAAAGGAAAAGAACAGAAAGTCAAAAAGGGTGCTTGCCAGAGAGCAATACTTCCTTGATTATTCATAGTCTTTCCTGCTCAGAATCACCAATGATACTTTCTAGTGGATTCAAGAGCTGTTTCTGTTAGGGAAGGCTGCATCAGGGCCTTTACTATGCAGAGCATCAAGCTGCAAGCATCGAACCCACTTGTCATGGTCACTCAGCCTGTACTGTACCAAGTGGAAATGGACTTTTCCCTGGGAGCTGTGTGGTCTTAGTGGTCCAGATGTTGAGGTTCGGCATCCTTTTCCAGCTGAGCTAACACAATCATCCATTTGCCAAAGGCGAATGGCTCAGACCGCCTTTGCTTCGGAAGGTCAGGCAGCTATTAAATTTCCACTCTTCAATCAGCCTCATGTCTCTTCCCTGAGGACTGGTATGGGAAATTTTCTCCCCTCTGTGTGAATTGTGTTGGGTCTATTATTAAATTTTCTGCTGCTGAGTGAGGAAATCAAGGAGACACGAGGCACTTAGAAAGTACATATTCCAAACTCTTTTCGGTGGGGCCTAGGAGACAATGTACCACTAGATTATTTTAAGGCTTTATTTTACTTTAATTTTTTCACAAGACAATGAGTAGCTTCTATGGGATTATACATATTGAGAAAATTCAAATGATAATAATTGAAGTAATTAGGAAGCTAGTTTCCTCAATGGTGATGCCTTCTGAGACATTGGGGTACATCACAGGGGGTTGAAGGAAGACAAGTAAGCTATGAGGCCCGAGGTGGATGGGGAGCACAGCTCTGCTGGCTCTGTTGCTTGCTGGACTGTTTTTGCAGAAGCAGACTTTCTCCGAGCTCTCATTCACCCACAATCCTCCTATGTTTCTGCCATGAATAGTCTAAAATTGGGACCAGTAGGAATTTTTTTTTTCATTTCTGTTCCTTAGCCATTGAGCAGATGGAATGTTTAACAATCAAAATTTACGTAGGTTTCCTAGTACCCCTCTGAAGACCATTATGATTTCCCAGGTTTACAGAGAGAAAAGAAAAAACCCTGGAGTTTGATGAAGTAGCCAAGTCGCTCTTGACAGCCTGGGGCTGGCAGAACTGGAGCTTAAATCTGGCGGCAGATGTTAGGGTCTGTGTGTTTCAGCACTGTGCTGTCAGACCTTGCTCAAATCTCAGTCTCCTCCTGATCCACGGCTTACCCTGGAAGGCCTTGCCAGAGAGCTCCCCCACCCAGCAGTAAATATCTATAAAAGAAATCTCAGATAATTCCCCTTCCTTTAAACGATCAGCGGTGTGTTCTCATTTGACCGTTCTCCCTGTATTCCCAGCATCCAGGTTGTGCTTAAATCACTGCAATTCTTTTAATATTTATCCTAACCAATTTTAACACTTTACTAGACCTGTTCATTCATTTATAATTCTTCCATGTATCCTTCTACCCACTCACCTCTTCACTTCAATATCTTTTGCTCAGTGTGTATAGGCTACCCAGTAGACTACTGAACCAGACGCTTGGAATAAATGAGGAGCTAACTAGCTACCACTCTCTTGCATTTAGATACCAGCTTAGCACAGGAGATTGAAATTATTCCAATAGCCAACCTAATATATAGCTCCAAACATTTACAAGAATTAAAATAAGGGCAGAGAGGGACTTGAGCGTGTCCGCTAGGTGGGCCTGAATTTGTCCAGGAGAAGTTCAGACTCCTCTGAGCTAAGAGGGAGATGGTTGTGCACCATTGCCAAAAACAGCCATCCCTTAATGAGTGTGTGCTTTGTTTGAACCATTGTTCATATAGTAACGTATGAAATCCTTAATGCGACCAAAGATGTTGTCTTTCAGAACCAGTATTTAGAGTCACATCCTACTCTCAGTCCCTCATGTATCTGAAGAGGGAAACAGGAAGCAGTATGTGACAAACACACAGAGAGGAATGGCTAGGGGCCACTGAGGCCTTTGCCTTTATTTCTAGGTTTTAAGAAGTCACTGTCTGTTATTATGCTAGGAAAGTGTTATGATTAGATTTATCTTTTCAAAAACTACACTGGCAGGGGACGAAGCGATGGTTCATAAGTTAAAAGCACTCCTCTTGCTTAGGATTCAGGTTAGATTCACAGCACCCACCTCAGGCAGCACAAATGCCTGTAACTCCAGATTCAGGGGATCCCACACCCTCTGTTCTCTGTTCTCTGCAGGCACTGGCATTTATGGACACATACCCACACAAAGGCCTCCAATAAATGCATGTAATTAAAAATAGTAAAACACATCTCTTTGCTTGTTGAGACTGAGGAAGGCAGTCTCTCTCCCTCTCTCCCTCTCTCTCTTCCCCCCCGTCTCTGTTTCTCTCTGTCTCTCTGTCTCTCTGTCTCTCTGTCTCTCTGTCTCTCTGTCTCTCTGTCTCTCTCTCTCTCTCTCTCTCTCTCTCTCTCTCTCTCTCTCTCTCTGTGTGTGTGTGTGCCTGCCAGCTAGGAGACTATTGTTCCCTTCCAGGAGAGGGATTGACAGGGGGCATGCCACTACAGGTGGAGGTAAATAGAGGGATTCAAGGATATTCATGAACAGTCCTGTATTTAATTTCAGTTATATAACATAAAGCACATGCAGACTTATCAGTTAAAATATAGTTTTTGATTCGTCTCCATTCTTTAGTTACAGGATCTCTTTTGAGAAAGCTGTGTTGTTTCTTACAGTCACTGATGCCTAGGGTCTTGAGGTTATTCTGATGTATATCTTTCTCCTGCAGCAGGCAGAGCTAAATGTCCTGGCAAACTCAGAGGCACTTGACACTGACAACAGATATTAAGCAAGTCTAAACTCAGCAAGCTTAGGATTTCTTCAGTTTTGAGTTAGAAAAGAAAAAACCAGAAAGACTCTCATAGATTCTATAAGCTCTCAATAGAGAGTTAGAGTGCAGCTCTACTAGATTTTCTAACTACAAACTAAAGGTATTATTCTGCCAGCATGCCCATAAACACATAAGAAACACACAGGCCTAGTATACATTAAGCCACTCAAGAGGCTTTTCAGGTAAATAGAGAAGTTCTAGGGGATAAATATCTTGTTTGCAAGGATTACAGTATTTTTGTGGGTGCTGGATTAAAAACGTTCAAAAAGAAGAGAAGCCTTCATTAGCACACACACAAATAGCTGTGATATTGGGCCTTATACAAATATATACAATGAAACAGACAATGGAGATAGCTTGGCCCACCATTTGGGGGGCTGAGGGTCACCTTTCTAATTATTAATCTCCAAAATGTCAAATTGGATATTCAATGTAAAGCTTTTTAATTCTTGGGAAAATATCTTATTCTATTTTGTTTGGGGGTCTATGCTTAGATTTAAATAATGGAACCAAATGGTCTTCAGCCCAATCAGAGGGTTAAGCCCCAATCAGAGGGGTTGGCTGTGTGTTATTAAGAGATAAAAGGGAACTGAGAAGGATGTTTCTGGATGCCCACACTCACCAGCACAATGCATGAAGACTAGAAAGGATCAAGCAAACATGACTGTGACTCGGAATCCCAGATTGCTGTGACTTCCTACTAGGTCAGAGCCTCTTACTGGATCTCCAAGAACGAGCAATACCTCATTTGAAATAATGTACTTATGAGTACAGAGCTTCTGGGAACATGTTCTCATCAGATTGTCTTATGGTCCTCTTAGAAGGGCGTGGACAACACTGTAAATTCCACTTCAGGGGTAGAGGGAAATATAAATTCAGCTATCTCCAGGGCAGGAGGGACCTGGAAGAGACAAGGCTTAGTAGCAATCCTTTGGCTCAGATCAACTCTTAGGTGAATACTCACTGAGAGCCATTCTCTCCCCTCCCCCCTGACTGCCCCCTCTGTTCCTCACTCAGCTCCCTCCCTTCGTTCTCTTCCTCTCCTTAGTCTGTGCTTATGAAATACTTCTTTGAATAACCCTACTGTGGCAGTCACTGATGAGAGAACCCAGGCAAAAAGCCAGATAACCCAAGCCAAAACAAAACACAACTGTTCCTAGAAAAGAGAAGACTAGAATTTCTGAGCCAAATGTTAATAGTGGTGAGCCAGAATTCAGATAATTGAGGTAAATATGGTTTGTTTTGTCTGTTTGGCTTAATTAGCTGAAAAAATTTCCTTATTTCTATTTATATCTGAGTGCTGAAACTCCAACCCATGAGATAGTCCTTCTCTGGAGAATTCATTTCAGAGATCAATTGCTTTCTCAATTATAAATTATAAAAAAAGTTCTTATGATTGAATGACATCATACATTGAATTGCTCTGCAAATGGGAAACTCTCCATGAAAGTCTTCAATGTCTATTTTAAAGTGGGAATGGAAATGTTAGGTGCACGAATGAGAGGGGCTTTCTGGGGACTGATAGCTGTGACATACTTACTATTGCAGTGTATTCACCAAACAGATGTCATGGCACTTGGCTGTAGCATCAATGTACTCCCCCTAAGCCCCATGGAGTCCCTGTTACCAGAAAAATGGTCATCCCTGCACCCCATTCTTAACACACACATGCAAACTCCTGGGTGTCCTTAGATAAAGCATTAGATCTCCTTCACCACTAGCTGAAGAAATGACTCCCTTTCAACCTCTTTTGTTGCTGACTTCATCAAACAAACAGGAAGTCTGGGTTTCAAGTTATTAAGCTATTAACATTAGATCATGTCAACCTTTATCCAAAATGATCAAGGGACAGGTTCAGGACCTTTGGTAAAGACTTCAGAAAGCAACTTTACTTTTTACAGTTATTTTTTCAGGGCTGTCGCACAATTAAACTCATCATGTCAGGTTTCCTTTTGAATAGCTTTTAGTTAAAAGATGAAGTCGTCAAATGAATTGAAATATTAAGCAATTCTGGTATGAATAAGGAATATTAGCTTGCTGCTGACAATCTGACAAAAATCATTGTCATAATATTAAAATGACCAAAGCCTAAGGACTACAGTCACAATCAAAGTAGCTGTGGCTGTTCTACATGGTCATATAGTGTCTTGGCTTTAATTTTGGAGTTACCCAAGTCTTTCTGCCCAAAGAGAATGGAGAAGTGTCAGAAGTGGCTGGCTCATGCCACCATGAGAGAGATACTGTGCTGTTCCAGACATCAGCAATGAACCTCTTTGTGTGTGTGTGTGTGTGTGTGTGTGTGTGTGTGTGTGTGTGTGTGTGTGTGTAATGATCACACACACAAAACCAGAGAGAAGATTCCTAGTGTGGAAGATGATTTCGGTCTGTAACTATTTTTCGTGATAACTTGGTAGCAAAATTTGGTTGGGAGAAAATCCTCAGTTTTAAATGCCTCTAAAGTTGTTACGTTTATCAGTTCTAAATGACTCTAATAACTGTGAACAATTGAATTAGGGTTGGTCCATTTCCAATCTAGAAATCAATATTTATCTTTTCCACACATCAATTCCATGGTAGTAAAAACAAACAAACCAACAAAGCATTTATGATATTGTTTCTTATTGCAGTAGCTTTCTAGTCACTGAGCAATTTGATTTACCTGGTTCTAAAAATCCAAAGCTTTGTAAATATAGTTTTTCACCTTTGGGTTTTCTTGATTAAAGTCTTAATAGCACCCATCATAGGTCTTCTCATTCTTCATGCTTCATTGTTTTCTGGATCTATCAAAATGCCTAATTCATATCATTGTAATTGAGCTGTCAAGATACTTTTCTTCCTAGTCTGTTCTTTATTCATTCATTCAGGGAAGAACTGATAAATACTATTTTATTGCATCCAGAGCTAAAATTATCAATAAGCTACATGCCAGTGCCATATGTGAGAAATTGATACTATTTCGTTATATATACCCAATGGTATATCCTATTTGGTATCAATGGCAACTTATATTTGATTATATAATCATTCTTGGTCTGAAACAGAATCTATGCCTTTTCTTATCACTTTACCACCAAAACGTAGCATGCTTTCCTGCATACAATGAATACTTGATAAATATGTTGCACTTATACATTCTTTGTTACAATGTTGCTTAGTTATATAATTGCTATTCACCAATACAATAATATATTACTCCAGAGATGTGAAAGAATATACACAATTTCTAATCTTTCTCACATTCATCTTCTGAATCTTGTATTTTGCTGAGCCAGAAGTCCATTTGATACTTCCAGGGGTGGGGAGAATGTATCAGAAAGATATTTTTAAAATCAACTGTCGCTTTTGAAAGGGAAGAAAAGTAAGATAGAAGATTAATCAAAGGGGAGAGGCTCACAAATGCTCTTGCAAATGCAACTCAAACAAGTGTAGATAGAAGTTTTCAGGCAGTTCCCAGCAAGGTTGCAAAAAGGTAAGGGACAGGTACTGAAAAGTCCATTTAGAAGAAGCCCAATAGGAAGTTGAACTGACTCTCTCAGTAAAATCTGCAGGAGGAAGCTACATAGAAGAGGCCTTCTGCCAAAAAAAGGGCAGGGCTCTTTTCCCATAATGCAGTAGGACAGGAGGCATTGTTTCCATAGTAAACTGTACTGAAGGAACATGAGCCTAAACAGTGGTTCTCAGCCTGTGGGTTGCAACTCCATGGGGTGGACTGACCTTTTTACAGGGGTCGCTGAAGATAAGTAAACACAGATATTTATATTACAAGTCATAACAGTAGCAAAATTACAGTTATGAAGTAGCAAGGAAAATAATGTAATGGTTGGGCATCACCACAACATGAACTGTATTAAAGGATTCCAGCATTAGGAAGGCTGAGAACCACTGGCTAAACCATGGTGCTAAAAGACGTGCGAGTCATTTGAAGGCCATCCTGTGCCAAAGCAACCATTCCTTCCTCTTCCATTTTATTTTCCTTTCACAGAGGAAAAGACGGAGAAAATAGTTTCTAGAAGCACTTCTCTCACTTAAGTGAAGTGCTTGCTTCCTACAGGATCCTCAAATCTTTGCTCTGCTCCCTCCAGAGAACATTTGTCTGCATGGTGGATGTTGGGATCAAGTGTGTCTGGAGGCATTGACCATGAATATGGGACTACACCCAGTGGGTGGTACAGCATGGGTAAATAATCAGGATGGCTCCAAATAAATTTATAGGTTATAGAAGGTTAAGTTTGATGTCAGATATCAAGTAAATATTTGATAAGTATAAAGAAATGAACCAATGCATTCATAAAGGGACTTCAGAATTAAAGCCATGTCCCCTGTAGAACATCTGTGGCTCCTTTGAGTGTAACTGAAGTCCCCAAGCTCTGGTTATTTTAATATTATGACTGTGATTTTGTCAAATTGTCAACAGCAAGTTATATAATCTATATTAGTAACATAGTTACTTAATATTTTGATTCATTTAACCACTTCATCTTTTAACTAGAAGCTATTTAAAAGGAAGACTTACATTATTAGTTTAATTGTGCAATGGCCCTATATAAGCAAATGGAATAAATGAACGTGCTTTATGAGATGTCTAACTAAGGTTCTAAGTGTGATGAAGTCAGCAACAAAAGAGGTTGACAGGGAATGACTCCTTGGGTCGTGGTGTAGGAGTCTAATGCTTTCCCTAAGGACACCCAGGAGCTTCTGTGTGTGTTAACAATTGGGTTCTAGGGTAACTCGTTTTTCTGGCTTAAGCAGAAGACATCGATTCCCTAGCCAAGTGCATGGCAGGCTTTTGGTGAATTCACTGCCACAGCAAACAGTTCAGTTACTGGTCCCCTGTCATGGCCTCCTACATTCCCTCTCATCTTTCCTCTTTAAAATAAACATTGATGATTCTCACTGGTGGTTCTGCACATGTGGAGCAAGTATAACATCATTTGACTGTCAGGGAAATTTTTATAATTTATAATTGAGAAAGCAATTGATCACTGAAGTGAATTCTCCAGAGAAGTGCTATCTCATGGGTTGTAAATTCAATACCAAGATGTAAATAGAAATAAGGTAAAATTCTAGCTAATTAAGTCAAACAGACCAAACAAGCCATACATATGATTTCACCATTTATTAAACATGGAAGCAAATTTGCATACTAATGAGCTGGATGTGCATGTTTATTTTGTAAAGAATTGAATCTTAATAGTTTTGATACTATAGGACATAGAACATCTTTCCTATTTTTCAGAACTGGTTGATAACAATTATTTTGTTATTGCCAATGCTGAGATTATTGCTTCTCTTAAATATAACATGGTAGAGTGTGCTTAAGGCTATTTCAGAAAGTGTGGGTAGTTCTTTCAGAATCCCAAGATACAATTCAATTTTTTGTTTTGTTTTGTTCGTTTTGTTTTGTTTTTATGAGACAGGTTTCTCCATGTAGCCCTGACCGTCCTAGAACTCTCTTTGTAGACCAGGCTGGCCTCAAATTGAACCTACCTATGCTTCCTGAGTGTTGGGATTAAAAGTATGCACTACCACACCCAGCATCAAGCAGCAATTTTTAAAACAAAATTATTCTAATGTGATATAGCCCTAAAAATCCTAATTGAATGACTGTATGCCATGGATGCTTATGCAACAGCAGGAAAATATTAAATATTTGTTTTTTATGATTAAGATGTGATGAGGAGAAAAACTTTGTATGTATTGTAAAAACCCCGCAGTTTAGTAAGAACATACCAAAATCCCCGAAGTGCTTCAGGGACCACTAATTGGCATTGACAATACCCACCATGCAAAGTGTGCAAATTGTGTGCTCAGAACAAAGACTTCAAAAAAATGTCAGATGTAATGTGAGCGAAGTCTGTTGGAAACACTTTGCTTCCAGTATGCTTTGATTCAGAATTAGTTGTCTGACCATTGCACATTCAGAAAACGTTTGCTGTTGACAGATTTTTGTTGTGACTTCCATATTCAGCTATGTGACTCTGGTGTGGCATATCCTGACCTCGTAGATTAAGAAGCTGGAATCTAAACCACAATCTTTGAAACAAGTAGGAGAGAAAATGCACTGGGTGTCAGGACTCAACATTCTTCCTGCATTATTCTACAAAGTCTTGTCTAATGGTTCATTTGTAAACACTATACAGTAACGTTGACATGCTTGATGTACAAGTTATGAATTTGAACACATATAGACTGATAATACACTATTAAAATCTGGGCACAGAATATATCTATGACCACATAAAAAGCCAGCTATTACCTTGAAGATATCATCTCTCCTCCCATGAATGTATACGTGGGTACTGATGATTTGGTCTGTCTCTGGGCTTTTGTTTTTAAAATGTTATATAAGAATAATCATATACTATGCTACCTTTTGCTTCTTTTACTTTGTGTAGTGTCTTGAGACTACTCTATACCACTTCATTTACAGGTAGTTTCTTCTCTTCAATTATGTAGTGGTAGTTTGGGGGTGGGTTTAAGACAGACAGTTTATTTATTAATTCTCCAGTTCCTTTGGAATTTTCCCAATTGGGGGCCATTATAAATAAAAGTGCTATAAACCTTTGCCTACAGTTTTCCTATGGACATAAATATTCACTTAAATTTGGGTAAAGAATATGATTGTTGGGTCATATGATAAATCTACATATAAGAATTTATCAAAGTCTTTTTCAAAGCATCTGTTCCATTCCCTCCAGCAATGTAGGAATGTATTAGTTGGTGTACATCCTTCTTAGCACTTGAGGTTCATGTGAGTGTGTGTGTGTGTGTGTGTGTGTGTGTGTGTGTGTGTGTGTGTGTGTGTGTATGAATATGCTTGTCTGTGTCTGTAATCACCTTTCTTGTGAATTAACTTGTTGGTTGGCCTTTCAAGTACTTCTGTGGCTTTACTGAAGTTAGGAGTATGCATTAGAGATTACATTGCTCTAAGACCATAGGTTGAGGGCAACAAAAACATTGAAAAAGAAAATCTTAAGGGACAAGGAGAGCAAAACAATATTTCACTTTTCATATCTGTAGAAATGGTTCATAAGAGCTGATATTTACTTGGCCAGTCAAAATCATTGATTACCAGAGGGAGGAAAGGCGGCGGAAGGAAAAGGTCATAAGGACATTACTTGGCTCTTGGTTTTGCCTTCAATACCTTTTTTTTATGCAGTAAGACTTTAAAACACCACCTTTAATCTACCTGCCCGACCCTCTCTTGTGAGTCTTTTTCAGAATAGGGGCTCTTCCCACTGAAACACATCCTCCAACTTCTCCACACACTGAGTGATGTGAAGTATCCCCAGCTTTGAAATAAACAGAGGGATGTATTGAGGCATATTCTTGCAAAAATAGTTGTACATGGAGAATCATCTTCTCAAATAAAACACTCTGTGCTATAAACCTTTGCCTACAATTTCCTGTGGGCAATGCCCCACAGACCCAGATCCCTGGGTTAAACCTTAAAATTCATCTTGGGCTCAAATCCTCATTCTTATTTTTGCATATACTAGGCTACAGTGGTTTAGTTGTTGTTTGTAAATCTTGGTTTCCTCACTCATAAAATGGAGATAATAAAGCAATACAATACTGGCTGGGTGGGCACAGCTTATCAGTAAAGTGCTTGCCATACAAATATGAAGATGTGAGTTTGATTTTCAGAACCCACATAAAAAGGCCAGGAGTGGTGGCAAGTGCTGGTCATCCCAGGTCTCAGGAGGTGGAGATGGCTGGATCCCTAGAGTTTTCTGACCAGTCAGCCTAGTGTACTTGGCAAACTCCAGGACAGTGAGCTATCCTGTTTGCTTGTCTTACAGAGCAAAAGTGAAGAGCCCCTGAGAAACAAAACCTGTGGTTGTCCTCTGGCCTCCACAGAGATGTATACCCTCGTACCCATGAACATATGTGCAAACACACACACACACACACATACACACACACACACACAGGACTCTATCTATCTATCATACCTGGAAGTCAAGCATCTGCTGATAATTTGTTTACATTATTTCCTATGGACCTTTGACCTTCCTGTGTTTATTTATGGGCACTTGGATCAACTGTACTCAGTTGATAATAAACTGGAAATACAAGATGCTGAGACACAGATGCTGGGATGTAATTGCCTTCCCGAAACGGGTTGATCTTCATCTTTCAAGGTGGGAAGACGGGAGTGGGTGGGCGGGTGGGTGGGTGGGGGACTACTCTTATAGAGGCAGGGGAGGGGGGAGGTGATAGGGGGGTTCCAAAGTGGAGACCTGAAAAGGGGGAAACATTTGAAATGTAAATAAAGTATCAAAAAATAAAAATTAAAAAAGAGGAAAAAAAAAAGTCAGAATGAAAACTGGTCCACCTTTAGTACCACCAAGTCTCAGCTGTCTGCCTATGTGTGTGCTGACTTTACTACTCTGACATCTCCTTTCTCTATACTAGCCAAACTCTCTCTTCCACTTGGGAAGGTTATGGTTGAATATACCTTATTTTTTCATTTCACATAGGAGAATTTAAGTTCTGTTGTCGTATTTCTCCTTCAGACAGCTTTATTTATTTATAAGAGAAGTACACTTCGTGGCTGACTTTTCAGTATTTCCTTATAGGCTTCATGTGGACAAGTACCTTGGAGTGTGGAGAAGATGAAGTCTCTGGAATTTGCTTTTGACATTTTTGTGAGTCTCAGGAAGTCTGTTTCCTGCCCTTTCCAATCACTTCTGGGAGAGATATTGTGCTTCTTTTAAATGTATGTTTCCAAATTGTCCACCATGTCTAGAGAAAAATAAGACCGACTTTCTTCCTAATGCTGTGTGTAGAGATAGACTCTAGATGTATTTAAATCTATAGGGGAATTTGTCAAATATACATGCTAAACATATGATGTGATAAACATATATGCTGGCTAGGGTTTGTCAACTTGACATTAGCTATGATCATTTGGGAAGAGGGGACTTCTGTTGTTAAGGAACCCTCACCAGGTTAGCTTGTGGGCAAGTTTGTGGAAAACTTTTTAAAATTAATGATGGATGTACTAGGCCCATCCCATTATGCTGCTATAAGAGCCCACTCTGGGTGCTGTAAGAAAGCAGGCTGAGCAAGTCATGAGGAACAAGCCAGTAAGCAGCATTCTTCCATGGCCTTTGCTTCGGTTCCTGCCTTGTTTGAGTTTCTGTCCTGACTTCCTTTGATAATGGGCTGTGATGTGGAAGTGTTAGCTGAAAGAAACCCTTTCCTCCTCAAGTTGTTTTCACTCATCGTGTTTTATTACAGCAATGGAAACCCAAACTAAGACAGAAATTGCTGCCAGAATCATGAGATACTGGCTGTGACAGATGTGGCCATATGTTCTGGGAGGATTACTGTAGTATTTGGACCTTGTGCTGGAAAAGCCACTGAGTGCTCAGAACTTAATGATACATTCAGTGGAAGCTTTGAAGGTATGAATTGAAAGCAATGTAGAGAATGAAGGCTTGTCTTGTAAAGTTTCAGAGGAACACAAAAACCACTATTAGAATCTTTGTGTGATAATTTGAACTAAGAACTACTAATGTGCAACCTTTGCTCTGCTGGGGCAATGGATAGTGGTCAGCTGGGACTGAGAAGCAGCTGTGATTAAGAAAGAGACCAGCTTCTTTGCAGTAAAAATTTCTGGGAAGTGTTTTCTTAGGGTCAGTACACAGAAGCTGAGGTCCAGATGGGGTCAAAGCTGTACCTCATGTGGTCGGCTGATCTTGATACTGTGTAAGAGCCCTTCAGACCTTTAAAGATTTGAATTTTGTCAATGCGTTGACTGCTTTAGACTTGGACATCATCATCAACAACAACCTAGTCATACAGATCAAGAATTATGCTTTTTTTCCCCCAGAATTTTCCCTTTTATGTGAAAAAGCATCAATATTAAAATATCAACTTGTGCAGCAAATAAACATGAACCCCTTCAGTGGTCTTGTCAGCAAGCAGCCGCCATTGCTGAGCTGACTTGGGATACTCCAACAGAGGATTTAATATTGGAGTCCAGGAATATTGTAGATAAAATTCAGGGGACCCACAGACCTGGAAGAGGAAAATTCTATCACTACCAACCTCTCTGTGAACTTTACTTTTCTCTTTAGCTATGAAGATGTCAGCAATGCTTATGATTCATAACCAACAAAAAGCTCAAGTCTTACCTATCTGCTCATTTCCACATCACACATCAGAATTTGAATTTTAGATATTAGGTATCTTCTTAGGTCTTTCTACTTAATGCAGTAAAGAAGCAAGCATCTTCCTATATGACAAGTTTTCTACTCTGATAACTATATTCAGTATATTTGACTCTTTTATAATCTTGTACATTTTCTTTTATAGTCTTGAAGCCTATTTTGAGATGGAGGATAGGTTTCCTGAGTACCCAGTGCTCCATAAATATGGGAATTTGGGACACCAGCAAAGAGGCCTAATTATAGCATAAGAAAAAGAATGATAATGCTTTATAGCCACATTTTTTAGATTTATTTATATATTTTGTGGTTTTTTGTTCAGTGTATTTTTGTGAACCACATACTTGCCTGGTACCCAGAAGGCCAGAAGAAGGCATCAGAACCTCTACAACAAGAGTTATAGATGGTGGTGAGCTGCCATGTGGGTGCTTGAAACCCATAGGTCCTCTGCAAGAACAAGTTTTAAGTGCTGATCCATCTCTCTCCCCCATTCATATATTTTTTGACAAAATACGACAACAACAACAACAACAACAAAAAAAAACAAACCAATCTTGAACAGGTTTTACTAATTGCAAAAAAATAAAGAAAATTAAATATTCTTTCAAAAAGCAAATCTATGCCAACACTGGATGCACTTTTGACGCTCCTCCATCTCAAAAACAGAGCTCTATGTATGCTTTCTCTTACATCTCAGACTCTAACATCAAACCATTCCTTCATTCAATCATTTAGCGTTTGCTATATATGAGGCAGATCTGTGGTGGCAAGTCACATGTGCTAAGTAAGATGGGGTCGATATTCTAATGGAAGGAAATAGCCACAGAATGTGAGGGAAATAGAAAGTGAACAACATGAAACTTTTAAAAGTCACATGATTAAAATGAGTCAGGGTGATGACCCAAGGCAAGGCAGTGAATCAAAGAGCAGCACCGGGATGAGCCACGTGGCTTTAGCACTGCGCTACTTTCGTTCAGTTCCTGCTCTCTCTATAGCCTCACCCCAAGCACAAGAGTCCTCGAAGGCTAGGCTTGCTAGCTTGGAATCAGATATCTTACCATTACCTGTTGAAAAGGTTTGCTTTTTAAGAAAATAAGCATTCATAACACAGCTCTCAGAAACAAGCACGGGCTTTTAAAGATTTTAATAGAATTCTTGAAGAAGTTTACTTTTTGACATTGTATGTCAGTATTCTAGACTACAGTGCAAGAGCTGTTACACATTACCCAATACTTGTATGGACTGAAATTGAAGGGAGAGAAAAGCTAGCTTCCTAGTTGTCATTCCTCTACACTGTATCCCATGAGAAAGTAGGATGTGGGTGGTGGAAAAAAATGAAAAGGAAGTGTCTCAATGCTCATGGTGAGGGATAGCAAGAGTCCCCCAGATAGAAACATTTCTAAATGTGAAGCCTTTCAGATGGAAGAGAGCAGCTTCCCACAGGGCAGAGAGGGGTTCTAGGGTAAAGCGATGTTTGCCTAGGATTTATTTAAAAATTACAATATGCAAAGCTTGGCTGTTAATGAGGACACAGTATGAATCAGAGATCAAAGTCCCCTCCCTCATGGAGCCACATCTAGTGGGGAAGAGAACCCATAAAGGGTGCTCACATTGAGCAAGCACCTGGTAAATAACGATAAGTTAGTACAGACAGTGGTCACTGTGAAGGAAACAAGCAGGCCTGTCTTAGTCAGGGTTTCTATTCCTGCACAAACATCATGACCAAGATGCAACTTGGAGAGGAAAGGGTTTATTCGGCTTACACTTCCATGCTGTTGACCAAAGGAAGTCAGGACTGGAACTCAAGCAGGTCAGGAAACAGGAGCTGATGCAGAAGCCATGGAGGAATACTGCTTACTGGCTTGCTTGCTTCTCCTGGCTTGCTCAGCCTGCTTTCTTATAGACCCCAAGACTACCAGCCCACAGATGCTAACACTCACAAGGGGCCCTCCCCCCTTGATCACTAATTGAGAAAATGCCTTACTGCTGGATCTCATGGAGGCATTTCCTCACCTGAAGCTCCTTTCTCTGTGATAACTCCAGCTTGTGTCAAGTTGACACACAACCCCAGCCAGTACAAGGCTGATAGGACAGCAGTGCCTGGGGAGCAGTATGGGGGAATTCAACTGGAGACTGAACCCTCTCATATGTATTTTCAAAGGCCACGTTGCCTTCTGTGTGGGTAGCAGATTGGGCAAGGATAAGAACAGAAGAGGAAAACCAGCAACATCCAGATGCTATGTACATCGGAGGAGATGCTGGCATCATGGACTGAGTAGTGGGGTAGGGATGCAGATGAGAGATGCAGGTGGACAATGAGTCAGCTAGAACAGGAAAAGCAGGCACAAAAGACAAACATAACAAAAGGTAACAGGATGAGACTCTTGGGCAGAAAGAACACCGCAAGCTCATTGTGGTCCAACCTCTTCAATTCTGCATATGAGGAAATCAGGTCCCAGGGGACAAAGTGGCTTGCCCAGAAACTGCACTCTCTGATCTGATAGCATCTATCACACCATGGATAAATGCCAGGACTAGAGGAGGAGGAAGACTGTAAGGCAGGAAAGACAGGTAAGGGAGGAATGAGGAAAGAGGCAGAAGTGAGCAAAGGAAAACCAAGTACAAAGAGAAACAAATGATGACAGGTGACGAAGAATGGGGCCAGGAGGAGAGCTGAGGCGGAGGATGGAGGAAGCCTTGGTGCTGGCTTAGTTGGTCTGATGTTTTCTAGAGGAGGTTTGGTTTAATAGACCATTGCCTGGTTCCCCACAGCCAATCTGGGCACCCAGGGCAGCAGTTGAAGCAGCTGCCAGCACCACCTGAGCCACAGGAACAACGGCAGGGGAAGCGCAGATGTGCAGGAAGTCCCCTGGGTCAGAGCCAGGTTAGTTAAGATCACTTTGTTCTTGTACACCTCTTGGGAGGGTCCACCTTCCTAGGGCAGCCCTGGGACCAGGCACACCAATTATCCCTACCATCCCTAGCACCACCATTGTGTCACCCTTTCCCTGGATTGTGAGCTGTCTTCTTTCTGTATGCCTCTCTTTTGTCTTTATAAAAACACTTGAGGGACATGTTGCTTCCTTCACAGTCCCCATAAGATTAACTCTCTAACATCATCTCAGAGCCAGGAAGTGGCAAAAAGTCTCTGCCGTCACCTTCTCCTTCTTAAAAAGACAACCCAGGGTCCTTGGCAGACTTTTTAAGAGTTGTTGATGACACATTCCAGAGAGACCTGATGTGCTCACTCTCTGAGGATGCAGGGTGCTTAACCTTGGCAGTGAGGCTCGAGGCAACTTTCGCTCTGTCTAGCTGACCTTTTGCTCCAGCCATACGTTCCCAATTACCGTAGCAGCTCATAGACTTCCGTTTAAAAGTTTTGTGCCATTGCACTGTTAAAAACAGAATTACTCATCTTCCGTCCTTTCCCTTCAAGATCCTTTTCAAATGTCGTTTCTTCTAAAAGAGATTTTCTTTCTTTCCAAATAATATAAATTGCTCCTTCCTTGGTGCCTCGTGGTCTTCAATTTGGATCTGCAGCCCTCCTCCACTGCAGTAGAGGCTGTGCCATGCAGTCATCTCTGTAACTCCATGCTGAGGACAGTACTTGGCACAGTAGAAGTCCTTAGGTACAGCTAACTGAGCTGAGGAAAGTCTTCTGGAGTCAGTGTAAATGGGCTGATTGTGACATTATTACCTTAACTCCGAAACTCCAACAGGAGGAGCTATTGTCAATCTTGTGACTGCATACACACATTTTGTGTTGGCGAGAGACTCAAGAGAGTACAGATTTTTTCTTTCCCCTTTTTAGTGTGTGTGGACAATTATGTGGTATGTGTATATGTGTACATGGGTGTGCACCCCTGTAAAAGTCTAAAGTCATACTGTGTGTTTTTCCTAGATTGCTCCCCACTTTTTCTTTATAAAATACCATCTCTCACTATCATGAAGCAGATGGATTCTGCTGGCCTGGTTGGCTGAGGAGCTTTCAGGCTCCTCCTGTGTCTCTCTCAAGGCTGTGGTCACAGACAGTGCACTTGCTTTTTTTTTTCCACACAGGTTTTAGGAATCAGAACTCATGTCCTTATGCCATGGGGCCGCATGAAGCTATCTACCCAGTGCAACCTACAGACTTCTTCTGAGATGATGAGTAGAAGAATTTTGTAAATATATGAGGCATATGACTAGCTTCTGCCAGACTTGGTGGTGCATGTCTTTAGTTAAAGCACTTGGGAGGCAGAGGCAGGCAGGTGGATCTCTGTGAGTTCCAGACCAGCCTGGTCTACAAAGTGAGTCCAGGAGAGCCAGGGCTAAGACTCTGTTTAGTGTGTGGGTGTCCTTTTTTTATGTTAATCTTTTGAATCTCAGACTTTGCTCTGTAAGCAATAGAAGTGAGGTGGCCAACCGCAGTACCGAATAAGCACAGATATAAAATTTTAGAGGCAAATAGTATACGGCACATGCTATATTTTGAGATGTTACTGCTGGTAACATTGAAAATTCACTTTATGATTTGCTCTTCACAGCTTCAATTTCTACTGAAACTTCAAAGCATAATTCTTACTGACAGGCACGGAAAATAAAAGTACATTATTCACATTTTCCTCTTCTATCTTTGTCTTGTTCTATATAAAAAAATATAGCCATGGGCCAACTTTAAAAAGAAAGGGAGCTGTGATAAACATACCAAAATCCCATCGGAGGCACATGACAGTTGTACACAATGTCACAGCAGGTGTCAGTGATAAATCTGTGCTAAGTGCTCAGTCTGAACTCAGCTGTCAGAAAGGACAACTGAGGGCTGAGTGGAATAACCCATAGAGTCTCAGGTCCTGCTCCTTTCCCTCCATTCTTGAACTCACAGTCAAATAAATAAGGGGATATCTAGTATACGGTCAATCTTTCACTGTCTCTCTCCTGACAAGCACTTCATTCATAAAGTGAAAAACGAGTATTAGTGTCTCACAGCTCTTATTGGAGCCTGAGCTGTTCTCACCTGCAAGGAGATCATAGTTACAAACTTTTATCTGTCAGTCTCCTCATCCATGGGACCAGAAGAATACAGAGACTCTTGAGTTCTCTAGAAAGGCTCAGTGAGGTCAACAGTGTTCTTATAAGTAGAAGAAGTGGGACTACAAGCAGAGCGTGTAAGGGCAACCAAAAGCCAGAAAAGGGGCTGGAAAGTAGCTGAGTGGGCAAAGTCCTTGCTGTGTAAACGTGAGGACAGAAGTTCAGCTCCCCACATCTATGCTGAAAGCTGGGTTTAGGGACAGGAGGATCCCTGGGGCTCACTGGCCAACCACTCTGGTCTGAAGATCAAGAAGACAATTGATGTTGAACTTTTGTACACACACAAACACACACACACACTCATGCACACACATACATGACCACATGCAAGCAGGAAGTGCTGCCTGGTGGTTGGCCCTGACTTAAGCCACTTTAGACATAACAGTTCATATTGATCTTTAATTTGATGGGTCCTAAGTGAAGCTTATAGTTGTGGAATTTCTTTTTGTTCTTTTCTTTCATTTTTTATTGGATATTTTCTTTATTTACATTTCAAATGTTATCCCCTTTTCCAGTACAACCCCAGGAAACCCCCTATCTCATCCTTCCTTCCCCTGCTCCTCGGAGGGTGTTCCCACACACACCCACCCACTCCCTCTTCCCTGCTCTCGAATTCCCCTACACGGGGGAATCGAGCCTTCACAGGCCCAAGGGCCTCTCCTCCCACTGATGCCCGACAAGGCCATCCTCTGCTACATATGCTGCTGGAGTCAAGGGTCCCTCCATGTGTACTCCTTGGTTGGTGGTTTAGTCCTTGGAAGCTCTGGGAGGTCTGGTTGGTTGATATTGTTGTTCTTCCTTTGGTTTGCAAACTCCTTCAGCTCCTTTAGACCTTTCTTTAACTCCTCCATTGGGGAGCCCATGCTCAGTCCAGTGGTTGACTGTGAGCATCCGCCTCTGTATTTGTCAGGCTCTGGCAGAGCCTCTCAGGAGACAGCTATATCAGGCTCCTTTCAGCAAGCTCTTCATGGCATTCACAATAGTGTCTGGGTTTGGTGACTATACACGGGATGGATCCCCAGGTGGGACAGTCTCTAGATGGCCTTTCCTTCAGTCTCTGCTCTATATTTTGTCTCCACATTTGCTCCCATGAGTATTTTGTTTCTCTTTCTAAGAAGGACCGAAGCACCCACACTTTGGTCTTCCTTTTTCTTGAGCTTCATATGGTCTGTGAATTGTATCTTGGGTATTTGGAGCTTTTGGGTTAATATCCACTTATCAGTGAGTACATACCATATGTGCTCTTTTTTGATTGGGTTCCCTTACTCAGGATGATATGTTCTATTTCCATCCATTTGCCTAAGAATTTAATGAATTCGTTGTTTTTAGTAGCTGAGTAGTACTCCATTGGGTAAAAGTTGTGGAATTTCTTAAGATTAACAAATCTCATAACACACAGAACATAACATATGCTCAGCATGACCGTGCTCTGAGTCAAGTTATTTTTTTGTGACTGGCAGGCATATTACAGCAATACTATGAAATGGCTGGCAGACATGGAACAAAATGGCTACAGCTATGCTAGGGGCAGACCTCAACAATTACCATTTGAATAAACACATATGAATTTTCAACACCTAGGGGAAAAAAAAATCTGTTCTGCAAACTAAAGCAGTGCTGAGCAAAAGAAACATGCCACTAAGAAACATTTTGAAGCAACAGAAAAGTATACTATGTTCATGGATCCCAGGCTGATCTGATGCAATTTTAGTTAAAGAATACAAGCATAGTGTTTTGTTTTCTTTTGGAATTGAAACTCATTTGGTTAAGGAACAGTGTGCTGACTGACATTTCAATTCAGACAGGATTCTAAACACAGACAAGGGGAAGGAGCCACACGCCATGTTCTTAAAGACAGTTGTTCTGGTAAAGCTTCGGCATCAAGCATGATGGTGAGCTGTCCTCTCGAGGATCCGACTTATCAACATCATCACATGCCAGTCCCTTGTGTCAATCACATGTGATGCTGAGTCACAATTTTATGTCATATGCCTTATATTCAGTTTTCTAATTGTTCATAACATATTACCAAGATCGTTAGGAAAACTGAATGACCAGTACCAGAGAAATTACAGAAGACATGGGGTCCTGACTGACAATGACCAGGGTGTGGTTTTCTTTAGGAAACAGGTCTACTGAAAACAAGGAGTAGAAATAACTTAATACATTCAAGACATATTGTATGCACAGTGGCGACACTGCCGCTTCTCACACTTCGAATGCACTGTATTGTAGGATATAACACTAGGTGGCACTGACTCCCATCTGTGGAATGTCACCAAGCAGCTGGACTTAGCCTCTTTCTCCTCTGCTTTGTCAGAGGTTAGAGTCTCTTTGAGTTTTGTTTTCTTCAGGTGGCTTTTTAGTCTCTTGAGTGACTGCAAGGTTTGGTTTATGTTTCTTTGTTTTGTTTTGTTTGTTTTTTTGTTTTGGGTTTGCTTCCCTCTTCCCTTTTTTTTTTTTTTTTTTTTTTTTTTTGTTTGTTTGTTTGCATTTTTTTGTCATCCAAAGATTTATCCTTTCCCACTACCTTGTTTGTCTTTGATTTTAGTCTTACAGGAGAGTTTAGTGAGCAGCCCTGTCCATCTGTGCCTGGGCACCTTCTTTGCCTCCCCTTCGGCTAAGCTGCCCTTGCCTCTGGACATCTTGAGAGAGAGGCAGCAACAGCAGCAGCAGCAGCAGCAGCAGCAGCAGCAGCAGCTCTGGGCTCTTCAGAGCTGTCACTGGACTGTTCTGGCTGCTGCCTCAAGGAGATCTCTCTTAGAAACAACAAGCCAGCACTGGAAAAATGGCTCAGTGGTTAAGAGCACTGAGTGCTCTTCCAGAGGTCCTGAATTCAATTCCCAGCAACCACATGGTGGCTCACAACCATCTGTAATGGCATCTGATACCCTCTTCTGGTGTGTGTGAAGACAGCGACAGTGTACTCATATACATTAAATAAATAAATAAATCTTTTTAAAAAAAAAAAAAAGAACTTTGGGAAAAAAAAAAAACAAAAAACAACAACAAAAAAACAACGGACAAGCCAGTTTGAGGATGTAGAAAACATTCAAAGTGAGACACACACAGTCACTTGTGGCTAAGATCGATGCAATATGGATTACTTTTGAGCTTCCAATATGTTCTCGATGATTAGTAAGACAGGTAACAACAGCCAAGAGAAGCAGTGAGAGTGTTCAAATCCTAGCTCTGCCCTTCTACCCCCCACCCTTCCAACCCCCGCCACCATAGTTAACCAGAATCTTCTGGGGAAAGGCAAGAGAAGGATGAAGGTGGACACAATTTGAAAGGGGCATCTAAGGGAGCTTGGGAGTAACAGGCCCTCAGCCCCAAACGCTTGGGCAAAGAACCGCCCTGATAAGTGGCTAGTGATTTACATCAATGCATCTGGCAGGAGCCTTTGAGGACATTATATTTGTCCAATAGAGTGAATTAGCTTGCTCAAGAGTACAAACGTGTCCAAATGAGTGTCACTTATCTGATCAAGCCCATCCTAATGACCCACATTTGAATGCAAAGCCCAGATCTGACACCAGCTAAATGTGACTCAGGGTGAAAACCCTGGTTTCCTGATCTCTTACCAGGAACCATAAAGGGGAGGCAGTGGGGAAATATCATCTACTTTTAGATACTTTGGGGAGTAATAAACACAGTTAAAAGTCCTTAACAAATTGGGTGACATATACAGGCCGAGAAACGGGGTGACATTTATGGGGTGAGCACTTTCTTTTCTCAGTGTTTTCTTCTTTAACCTCCACACCTGTGTGCTCTCTCCTTTATTGCATGCTATCAGACATCCATTAGCTAAAACTTTTGCTACAAATAACTGAATTCTATTCAGGTAAACACCAGACAAAGTGACAGGGCCCATTGTAAGGACAGAGGGCCATACACCAGTCCTCTGAAATGTACCAGTATCAGGGACCCCAAACAGGATACCCTGTTTTTCTTTTTTTCTTCTCTTTGCTGGTTGGCCACCAGAGCTACATACACAGTATAAAAACATGGCTGCCAGGGATCCAGAGCTAGAACCAAGCCAGCAGTTAGTTCTGAGGGCCACCGAGACATTTAAGAATCTATGCCTGTTATAAGTCTCTCTGTGGGTATCTGAGGGTGGGGGGAAATCCTTGTCCCTGTTTGAGAGGCTCTCAATAGCTCTGTGAGGAGCCACATTGGAAACTGCCACATCTCAGCATCTGTACATGGGCGTTTGTGTTTACCAGTTCTGAAGCGCCCTAGTCACTCTTTAAGCACCCAGACTTGCTGTGTCAGAAGAAGCTTTCTCAGACACTTTTCTTAACTTAGTTATGAGGAAAGTGAGATCAGAAAGTCTGTCCTTTTTACCTGGACTGCTGGAAACCTACTCTTAAGAGAATAATCATGCCTAGGATAAGCTTGGCGTTAAAATAAAAGGTCCTTTTCATGGTGTTGCCATGGAGATCTACCATGGAATATACAATACCAGGAAAAATACTGGCTCGGAGTCTTTCTGTTATTCAATAATTATTCTCAGAGCTGAGTTATTTGAGTCTCCCCAGCTTAGTAGTCTGGTTTCCTCTTGTATATATGATTGCCCTCTAGTTAATGAAGTCTATGTGATTAGATTTTTGCAGGAGGTAACATGGTCTTTTATTAATAAAAACAAATTGCCTCTCTAAGTCTTAGATTTTCTTATTTTCCCCTTAAATTAACTCATTTTAGTGGGAAATTAAGTGAATTGCATATTTGTTAAATTTTAAATATTTTATTATTTTTAAATGTGTATTGGTGTTTTGTCTGCATGTGGGTCTGTGTATCACACATGTGCTTGATGTCCACAGAGGCCAGAAAAAGGCATTGGGGGTCCTGGAACTAGAGTTATAGAGGGTTGTGAGCCACCATGTGGTTACTGGGAACTGAACCCAGGTCCTCTGGGAGACCAGGCAGTGCCTTGAACTGCTAAGCCATCTCTCTAAACCTAAATTATGTTACTGTTAATGAATGTAAATTTATACTGTGTAAATGTCAAAGTACTGTGCCTTGCTACAAGTACTAATGTTTAGCAATAACACAAATCTACTTTGGCCCACACAACAACAGTTCTACTCTTCTTTCTTGCTAATGCTAAGCAGAAAGTATGATGTATGTTGAGAAGTTTTAAGCTTAATTCTTAACACTGTGTGTGTGTGCGTGCGCGTGTGTGTGTGTGTGTGAGTGCATGTGTGTGTGTAAGTGTGCACGAGCCCATGCTAGGGTTGTATGAATGTTAGGTAAGTGCTCTACCACTGAGTTACACCCCCAGCTTCAGGTCACCCTTTTTAATTAGCTCTCTGCGTATTTGAGTCTGAATTAACTGAAGCTGTAAATCATGTGTATCCCAAGGCACAGCTCTTCTCTCATGAGCATTGACACCACAGCTGAGATTAGTTGGGACAGCCAGGCTTTCGTGGGAACAAGTGAGGACAAGGCTGAGTTTAAGGAAGGTGCAAATGTACACCTCTTGCCTCTGCAGTGCACAGGAAGTGACAGGTCCACAGTTGAGTCTGTGTTTCTCCCATTTTCCCCAAACAGAGGCAACCTGCCAAGGCTGATGAATCAACTGTTTTCCTGGATACTTTATTTTCTCTTAGTGTCTCCTGTGAGAGCATCCAGCATCCTCTCAGAGAGGGAAATAGCTTGTACCAATCCATTCTAGCATGTAAGCTCACAGCGGCCAAGCATAATTTTTCTTCTCAGCTTTTTGGGAGAAAAGCTGCTGCCACATTTGCGTGGACTCCATTTGTGGAAGTCAGGGTGCATCAGCTTTTAAAAATGTGCAAATATTTGTATTTAGGGCTTTAGCCTTTAGAAATGTGTCCGCAGGAATGCTTACTTGAGGGAACTAGGATTTTTATTGTAACCCTGTTTCTGAAAGAGAGAGAGAGAAAAAAAAACATCTCTGAAGACAGAGGAATGTCTGTCATTAGGGCCTTAAAGTATAGGATATTTGTACCAGAGGATACTATGCTGGCAGTCAAAGAAGTGGCTTATATGCTGAGCACAGCATGCCCATGATGGCTGGTTGAAAGGAAAAAGAGAAACAGCATATTTTATGGTACAAGTTTTGTAAACTAACCTATTTCTATGAACTTATAAGTGTGATATGAATGTTTTCTGCATACAAAGAGGACCCAGAGGTTACACAGCAGTTAAATGTAAAATTAGGTATAGATTATACCAGAGAGATTGGGCTATTTGTTTTACATACTTCTTTGAGGTTTCAAAACCATCCCACTTCCATAAAACATCCTATACTATTTAAAATATAGGTCACAGGGTTGAATGGGGGGGGGGGGAGGATGAAAATGTTGGAGCTGAAAGGTTGGACGGAATTACATTCAAAATGCTTAAAAGGTAGACTTTATGTCGTGCTCACTTATTATTTGTGTTATTGCAACGAAACATATATGATGCTATTTCAAGGCCATTGCCATTGCATAAGAAATGGACAGTGTGCAGCTGAAAGCTAAGAGGCGGGGCTGTCTGCAGCACACTATGGGACCTGTGAATGCAGTGCCCGTGTCATCAGTGTGCCAGGGCCTCTGATAATCTAGAATTTCAGGTGATGCCTGCAAGCTCTGAGGCGCAGGTCAGTCTCATTCTGCTGTGGGTCTCACTAGGGCTTCCCTTGTGAGACAGATGTTTGGACGAAGCTCTTCCGCGCTGTCTCAGTCTGGGTTCTTTTTCACTATGCCTTTCTCCCAGAAAAGATTAACTTTGTTCCTTCTGAAATTTGTCTGTGAGCAATAGCATGTATAGCATGTTGGCATTTATATACATAGTTGCTTTAACTCATTTATCCTAACAGACATAGACTAGAATTCCTTACAAGTCCACATTCCATTTTCTGAAAATTTAATTGTATATAATTATAATGTTCAGAGTTCACATGTATCATGTAGTTGACACAAGAAGCCGTTAATGGCCTCTATTAAATCAGATTTTTAAATATTTATTCTATTTTATGCATATGGGTGTTTTGCTTACATGCATACCGCACGAGTCCTTGGTGCCCTCAGAGGCCAGAAGAAGGTGTCTGATCCCCTGGAACTGGAATTACAGATGGTTATTATCTACCATGTTAGTGCTGGGAGTCAGAGCTAGGTTCTTAGAAGAGGAACAAGTGCTCTTAACCACTGGGCCATCTCTCTCCAACCTATTTATTAAATGGAGAAAAATAAGGATCAAGGCGTGTTTAATGTTATGTTAATTATGTATTTATCAAGTGCCTACAGTGTTATGGAGGAAGGACACAACGAAACAAACTTAAGAGCATGATCTTGAAGAAGTTCACAACCTGTGAAGGAATTAACTGATGCATAAGGTACTGAACTGAATTGTTTTGGACTAGAGTGGATTAAATTGGACTGGACTGGTTTCTATGTGATTTGATACAATGAACATTTACCTTAGGCTAAGATATCTTTTCCACTGCACCGGGCAGCATGGTTTGAAGGAGAGAATAAAAATACAGATATAAAACATGTCCTCTTTCTTACAAAGAATGGATGTCTGAAAATTCAGTCATCATGATAGAATAAGTTATATTCACAGACTTGTAAGAAGAGCTAGTCTATCTGCTGATCAGCGTGGCCTTTCTAGAATAGTTTAACAAACTGAGAAATGAGAGGGATACTTGGGCTGAGGGAACAGCTTGAACAAAGGCCTGGAGAGGGGAGCATGTCAGAACATTCAGGGTACAGAGGATGGGCGGTAGGTAGCATAGCAGACAGCACAGGCACAAGGCTCTCTGCACGAGATGTATTACGGTGGGAGCATTGCCCAGAGCCATGGGCCAGTTGTGAGGATTTGCAGCCTACAAGTCCAGGGACTCCGGAGGGTGAAGGGAATTTGGAACTCTGGGAGGAGAGCTACAGGCTCCACAAGTCTTCACTTGTTTCTAGGGTCACTGCCACCGACTTAACTGTTCTTTTTCTCCCCATGCTGGACCCTCCCCACACAGACCTCACACAACAGCCAGGCAGGTTTGAAGGAAATGTCAGATCTGGTTATTCTGCTGCTCAGGTTCACTCTATCTCTTAGAATATGTTCAAAATGGCAACATCTCTGCAGGCGAGGAATTATGTCTCTGTGGCATTACCAAGACACTCTTTCCTCCGTCATGCCCCAGCCTTACTGACATGCTTCACTTGTTACTAGAGGGCTTTGATATGTCCTGGTGCCAGCTGTAAAACTGGAGCACTGCAGGTGCTCACTACACACCTTGGAGGCTGCAGGGCTACAGGCCGGCAGGCATAAGTGAGTGAGCAGACCATCTCTACAAGATCTTTCTCAAGTTCTTTTAGATTTATCATGGAAAACTTCCAAGGGCAAGAAACGATGCTCCTTACGTAGATAGCAGAAGGGAAGGGAAATGAAGGGATAAACATTGGGAGATGAAGACAAAAGAAGGCGAGGATGTTCCGCTTTTTTAGTATGCTAAGTATTGATTGAGAGGAAATATTGGGTTCAGGATTTGAAGCCCATAGTTGGGGAGAGAAAACTGACCTGGGCCCATGGAGAGTTAAACAGGAAATGAGGTCTCACTAAAGGGTTTGTGAAGGAGCTTCTGGAGCTAAGCAGGGAGGATCACTGAATGCCAAACCAGTGCTGGGGAAGAGGGAGGAGGGTTGGGGAGATGGGATTCGTCAGAACAGGCATAGAGCGAGACCAGCAGGACTTTACGGCAGAAAAGAGGCATCGACAGACTTGCCCTTCCATGGAGTCTTGAACAGGCAAGAGAGTACCAAGCAGAGGACAGATGACTGGGAACTAGGGGCCTGTGTTCTCAAGGGTGGGATTTGAGAATTTGAAAACGGTAGCTACATAGAAGGGAGGACATGTTTGAAAGAGAATTGCCTGGTGGCTATCTAGACTGGAGATGGAGGGCACAAGGCTCAAGAGGAAGAAACTGATGGCTCAGAAATAATAGCTAATCATTGGGCCCCTCTTTTACGAAACATACAATCCATTCATTCGTTTATATTTGTTCCTGTCTTTCACTACCCCACACTATGCTACACCCTTTCCATGGGTAGCAACTATAATGTTCTATGTGAAATCGCATGCCCATCATAGAGTACTTGAATGATGAATGAGTGAATGAATGAATGAATGAACAAGCAGACATGTGACTGGCCCTCACTGTCTCCTATCTACCCCTTTAAACTGTGAGGCGATTTTGCACACAGTATTTGTCTGATACAAGTGAAAAGTCTTGGTAATGGAGAGTCGTGAAGATAATTTTGCCATGCTGCTGCGCCCTGTTTACATGCTTCCTTAGCTGTTTAATTTATTCCCTCTACTCTGAAAGAATATATTTGAGGGATAAGAGCCAAGGTCTATATATAAAACATATGTAATACTCCCTTTGAGTCCAGGGAGCATCCAGAAAAACACTGGGAAAGTCATAAGCAATACGGAGCAGCCTCCAGGGAAGTTTTATTCTTAAATAAACTTTTGTAGTTAGCATCCTCACCAATGATCTTTAGTAATTACACACTCATGTGCACAATAAGGACAAAAATCAGGACAGGACTCATAGGGCAGCTGGCAATCTAAAGTGAGATAACTTATATAGCCATTTGTCAGAGCCAGGGTCACTATATTTCATATATGATAACTGGACAGCAAAAGAAAGTTTTATCTGCTCTTTGGACAGTGTAGTCTGCACTGAGGGCTTGTCATTGTTTTTGGCAGTAACAAATTCATGCTTTTCTTGCTAACTTGGCTGGAATGGGCATTTCCCTTCATGGTTTGCTTAGGTAGCAGTGATCTCCCCTGCCCCCACCCCCAGCCATGCCTCAGAAGCAGGTTGGTCTTCCTGCTCCCCTAGGGGACTGAGGGCCTCAAATGATTGGGTCAGGAGTGTGTGGCTCCATGCTTCCCTCTGCTGGTAGCAATTTAGGCTGCCTCTTCCCTGTGTGGGGCTTTCTGTAGTTCTGACATTCAGGTATGAAGAACTGATGAAGAAAGAACAGCAGTAATGGCAGAGTCAGGAGATGACAATGTAGTGGAGAAAGAAGCACTCTACTGACTGTGCATATGACTCGTTTCCTCTTGTGTCCTTGTTCCCATGTCCACCTTGGGCCATCAATTCAACTCACTATCCCCAAGGGACCTGGAACTCAGACAAGAATGGTCAGAGACTCTCAGAGAAGCAGGTTCCAGCCTGAAATTGCACAAACAAACACAGACTTTGACTTCACAGGTTTTCCATTATGATCATCTGGAGACCACTTCAGTAAGAGTAGTCATCCTGCTTCCTGTAAAATGCCAGTTATTTTAAGAGGGCACCCTCGATGCTTGTAGCATTGGCTGGTAATGGAGCCAGGAGCCATCTTCCTATCCCCACTGCCTTCACACTCAAGAAGCACATGGCTCTTTGGTATTCTGTATCATGTGTCCACCCACTGTGCTCTGTCTCAACTGCTACTAATGGGCACTGTTCCTGTCTTTCTCTGATGAATCAGTTGTCACCTGAGGGCTGTCTCTGCTTCCTCTCTCCTGTGGACTTCTTCAAATTCTCTCTACTTCCAACAGCCAAAAGGAGCTGATGGCAGACCACAGATCAGTCCCAGCTAAACCGTTCTCATTGTACTTTCAGTATCCCAGCCCCTCCTTTGGCCAACACATCTCTGTGTGGCCCCCATCTCATTGCATATTCATGTCCCTGGTTCTCCACATTTTAACCACCTTGATCTCTCTTCTGTGCCCATTGCCTTGGCAGTCACCATTCTCTCTGTCTATGTTTACTCTCCCCTAAGAGCCAGCTCTTCCATCTTTCACATCAGTAGAGATATCTCAGAATAACCACCCTATCTAAAATAGCCTCATTCAAAATGTCATCCTTTTTCTTCCTTAGTCTTCATATGTTTGTATTAATTTCCTTGATGAGAGCAATCACTGTCATTATCTTGTTTCTTTGTGAATGATAGTAAACTTGAGGGAGGGTGGGGATTTTGCCTTCCTGTTACTGTGGTCTTGGTGTCTGGTACATTATAGATGCTCCAAAATTCCTTCCTGGGGAAAAGAGCAGCAGTTTATATCTTGTGCCCTTTGATAACTTTTCATAACCCAGCCTCATCTGCACCTGCTCTTCCTGCCACATCTGTCTACGTGTAGCTATATCGAGCAGATCATGGCCTTATGTTGGTTGGCTGAATACCAGAGCATATATAGAGAACTCAAGTTTCCTTGGGCGGGCATATATATGCTCATACATACATACATACATACACACACATATATATGCATATGTAAGACCTTGAGTATTTATGTGAGATCCAAGTTCTTCCATGGAACTTATAATAGTAAATTTTAACTCCTTTTCTTAGCCATTGTAAGTCTGGGTAACAAGACTTGTTACTAAATGTCACCTCATCCCGTGAACACATGCTTGATATGCTGTTTATTTGGTGATGGTTTCTTCTTGAAACTAGGCACTCAGGAGTTATTTCCAAGAAAAATAATTGAATAGGGAAAGGGCTGACAGTTGCCATTAAAATTAAAACTAGAAATCATTCTCTGTATTATTCTTCTCTGCTTCTATCTCTAGCAATGGCTGGAATGAGTTCCTCAAGGGTGAATTAAAAGAACGGATGTCACAAGAGTCAGAAATAATGAACCAATATCTTGTCAGAATCAGAAATAATGAACCAATATCTTGCATAGTCTCTACAGAAATAAGGTTGAAGAAAAATAAGCACATGCAAAAAAATAAAAAAGCATCTCACTGAAGAAACATGCAGAGGCCCCCCTGGTAGGCATACTCGGCAGTCACCCTATCTCCTTTTGACTCAGCACCAATAATCTGATCACACAGACTAAAGTTTCAGTTGTCACTGCCTTTTGATGTGGAAGATGCTGAATAACTCAAGCAGGGGAAGCTGCAGATAGTCAGCACTCTCAAAGCAGCACTGAGCTAAAAGAATTACAGTCTTGCTCACTACACACACCTCGCTTGATTGTGCCAGCTAGCTTGTAGAGCAGACCTGCTCTCTCTAAAGCACATGGCAGATTACCCTTCACAGACCATTTCCCTTCTATCTGGTCATCTTTCTGTATGTGCAAAATGGACAGAGGGGTGTCCAGTAGGATATCCAGAGGGGTTTCCAGAGAGGTGTTCAGAGGGGTGTCCAGAGAGGTGTCCAGAGGGGTGTCCAGAGAGGTATCCAGAGGGGTTTCCAGAGAGGAAGAAGCAGTGATTAATAAAATTCTCATAGATGCCTTCATTATTCTATTTGGTCGTTTAACTACACTTGGGTTTCATTCTCTGGGTCTTATTTTATATTCAAACTAAAAACATCTAGATTTTATAGGTGGCAGTACTGGCTCCATGTCTTCAAACAGACTTGGCCATTTATGTAAATGTCTACTGCTTCATATGTGAGGAATTAAAATGTTCTGTGAAGAACTCCTTCAGAGCTGAGTTTGAGAAGACAGGGGAACTAACAATGGAACTCAAAGTTAGTAACCACATGCTAAGTTTAATGAGATATTTGAGAGATTTTTTTTATTGTTCTCTTTGTTTCTCTTTTTCTTTTATTAATTATTTTATTTATTTACATTTCAAATATTGTGCCCCTTCCCTGTCTCCTCTCTGCAAATGCCCCACCTCATCCCCCCCCCTCTTTGCCTCTAAGAGGGTGCTCTCCCACCCACCCACGCACTCACGCCTCACTCTCTAGCATCCCCCTTATCTGGGGCAACAAGCCTCCACAGGACCAAGCGCCTCCCCTCCCATTGATGCCAGATAAGGCAGTCCTCTGCTACATATGTAGCTGGAGCCATGAACCCAGCCATGTATACTCTTTGGTTGGTGGTTGTTTTGGTGAAGAATGTGGCTGCTTTTGCCATTGTCTAAATGGATTGCCTGAGGCTAAGGTAAAGAGATTTATATTAATGGCATTGATAAAGGAAGTCTCAAAAAAGCCCAGCAGAGACTTTATTCTCTGGTTAAGTCCCATGAAGAGTGTTTTGAACAAGCATAGCAAGCTTAGAATGGAAAAATATAAAATATATGGTTCAGGTATTAAAGGGGCACCAGGAAGTGAAATGAAATTGAATCTTATGTTCTAGGAGATAACAGATTAAGGGACTTTGGGGGCAAGATCCTACCCAGCTAAGTTTAGATCCAGGCATGGTGGTACACACCTTTAATACCAGAAGATAAAGTCAAGCAGATTTCTGAGCTCAAGGCCAGCCTAGGACAAGGCAAGTTCTAGCTTAAGTTCAGGTGTGGTGGGACACATATTTAATCCCAGGAGACAGGCACACGGATCTCTGAGTTCAAGGTCAATCTACAGAGCAAGATCCAGGACAGCCAAGCTTAGGCAGTGAAGGAGTTGGAAATCAGTAAGCCGGTGATATAACAAGGGGGCCATGTTCCAGCTCCTGCAAACAGCAGAACTCGGCAGCTTCCACCATGTGGCTCTGGCTTTAGAGTGAAAAATAGAAGGGACTACTGGGACAATTGATGCTGGTTAGCTGGAGCTAATTAGTGGTGATTAAGAAGAGACCAGCATCACTGAGGTGAAATCTTCTGGGAAGTGTTTTCTGAGAGCACAAGAAGCTGTGTTCCAGAGATAGCCAAAGTTGTACCTCCTGCAGCAGCAGCTGTATTTAGTAATGTGTAAGAGTCATCCAGGTGCTACAGGTTTTGAAGGCATGAAGAACAGCTGAAGCTTGGCATTGTGAGAGGCCATGGAAGGCCTTTGGTGAAGTTATAGTTGATGGCCCAGGAATGAAGGGGTCATGCAAAGGATTTGAGGCTTGGCACCGTGAGGAGAGCCTATGAGAGGCTATTGGTGAAGCCTAGGTGCCGTGGAAGACCCCATTGTATTGGAGATGCCAGGACCATGGGATGATCACCAAGAACAGCAGCAGCAGTGGAGTGGATCAACCTGAGCTTAGAGTGCTACAGAGGGCAGAGCTGGAAAAGTGATGCCAGCCCTTTGGAGGAACCCATAAGGTCATGTGTGGATCCTAGACACTGGAACAAGAGACTGTAACATTGAAGTTGCCTTGGAAACTCCAAGATGTTAGAGATGCCAGAGCTGTGAGATATCTACTTAGGAAAACTGCTAACAGAGAGTGGAACCAGCCCGGGAGAAAGAAGTTTGTTGCAGTCAACAAAGATGAAAAAGGAGTTGGAGATCTGAAGACTGCTTTGACATCAAACATGGAGATGAAGAGTTTGGAGTTTGCCCAGCTGGTTTTCTGTCTTGCTTTGGGGATTACAGTTAAGTTATTAGATGAATCTCAGAAGAAACTTTGAACTTTTAACATTGTTGAGACTGCTATAGACTATGGGGACTTTGGAAGTTGGACTAAATGTAATTAGCATAGCATAATTTTGCATTATGCTATGTTTAGGTATGGCCCCTATAGCCTCATATGTTTGAACAAGCCTATGGGGACCAGGGAGTAGAATGTGATGGTTTGTATATGCTCGGCCCAGGGAGTGGCACTATTTGGAGGTGTGGCCTTGTTGGAGTAGGTGTGTCACTGTGGGTTTGGGCTTAAGACCCTCACCCTAGCTTCCTGGAAGTCAGACTTCCACTAACAACTTTCAGATGTAGACGTAGAACTCTCAGCTCTGCCTGAACCATGCCTGCCTGGACGCTGCCATGCTCCTGCCTTGACGATAATGGACTGAACCTCTGAACCTGTAAGCCAGCCCCAATTATATATTGTCCTTATAATGTTGCCTTGGCATGGTGTCTGTTCACAGCAGTAAAACCCTAAATAAGACAGTGGTTTAGTCCCTGGGAGCTCTGGGTTGTCCAGTTAGTTGATATTGTTCTTCCTATGGGGTTGCATTTCCCTTTGGCTCCTTCAATCCTTCCCTATCTCTTCCACTGGGGTCTCCAGGCTCAGTCCAATGGTTGGCTGTATCTGCATCTGTCTTAGGTGCTGGCCGAGCCTTTCAGAGGATACCTATAGCAGGCTCCTGTCTGCAAGCAGTTCTTGGCATCAGCAATACTGTTGGGGTTTGGTGTTTGTGGATGGGATGGATCCTAAGGTAGGGAGGTCTCTGGATGGCCTTTCCTTCAGTCTCTGCTTCAGTTTTTGTCATTGCGTTTCCATTAGACAGGAACAAATCTGGGTTAAAGATTTTGAGATGGGTGGGTGGCCCCATCCCTCAACATGGGCCATGTCTATCTACTGGAAGTGGTCTCTTCAGGTTCTATCTCCCCGATGTTGTATATTTTGGCTAATGTCATCCCAATTGGGTCCTGGGAGCTTTTTGCATACCTGGTGTCTGGAACTTTCTAGTGGTTCACCCTGTTCCCCAGCCCCACTGCTACATATTTCTATTCATTCTCCTGGCCCTCTGGACTTCTCTCCTGTCTCTTCCCACACATGATCCTGACCTCACATTTTTCCTTCCCATCCCCTCTCACACCCAGATCCCTCCCTCCCCCTCTGCCTCTCATGAAAATTTTGTTCCTCCTTCTAGGTGAGATTAAAGCATCCACACTTGGGCCTTCCTTCTTGTTAAGCTTCATATTGTCTATGGTATCATGGGTGTTCTGAACTTTTGGGCTAATATCCACTTATTAGTGAGTACATACCATGTATGTCCTTTTGGGTCTGGGTTACCTCACTCAGGATGATATTTTCTAGTTCCATCCACTTGCCTGAGAATTTCATGAAGTCATTGTTTTTGATAGTTGAGTAGCACATTTCTGTATCCATTCCTCTGTTGAGGGATATCTGGGTTGTTTCCAGCTTCTAGCTATTATAAATAAGGCTGCTATGAACATAGCGGAGCATGCGTCCTTGTTACATGTTGGAGCATCTTTTGTGTATAGTCCCAGGAGTAGTATAGCTGGGTCCTCAGGTAGTACTATGTCCAATTTTCTGAGGAACTGCTAGACTAATTTCCAGTGTGGTTATACCAGCTTGCAATCCCACCAACAATGGAGAAATGTTCTGCTTTCTCCACATCCTCACCAGCATCTGCTGTCACCTGAGTTTTTTATCTTAGCCCTTCTGATTGGTGTAAAGTGGAATCTCAGGATCTTTTTGATTTGCATTTCTGTGATGACTAAGGATGTTGAATATTTCTTTACAATCTTCTTGTATCTGTTGAGATTTGTTTTGTGTCTGATTATATGGCCAATTTTGGAGAAGGTACCATGAGATGCTGAGAAGAAAGTATTTTTTTTGTTTTAGGGTAAAATGCTCTGTAGATATCGTTAAATCCATTTGGTTTATAACTTCTGTTAGCTTTCTTGTGGTACTATGGAATTGTAGCTACCAGAAGTTGAAACTATTGTAAACTAGAAAAAGTGTTTTTTACTTTCTCGTTACTGTGTATGATTGAATACCCAACAAGAAGCAACTTAAGGGAGAGCAGGCTTATTTTGTCTGACAGAGTGGAATTTCTGGGTCCCATACAGAAATCATTTTTAACTTTGTAATCAGATGAGTTTGTCTGAGCTGTGTGCTTACACCTCATTGCCAGCACTTGAGATTGTCATTGTCTTTAATTTTAGCCATTCTAATAGGTAGACCATGGCATTAGTTTGTGTTCCCGCTAATGGCTAGAGGTGTTGAAAATCAGAGTTTCAAAGTCTATACTTTCTTTACTGAACAACGATTCTGAGCAATTCATGCTATTTTTTAAATTGAGAAGTTGGTTTTCTTTAAAAGTTTGAGCCTTCTGCATGTATTTTAAACACGACATGTGGGGAGGTTATGTCCTTTAAATTATTCCTTTCATTTTCTTAGCAGTGTCATTTGCAAATAACTATTTTTAATGTTGATGAATTGAAATGCATCAATGTTCTCATTTATTGGTTGTGGCTAAGATTATATTATCTAGCCTGAGGGGATCATGATCTCCTGTTTTCTCCAGAGAGTTCAGAGGATTTATAGCTTACATTTGTATCGATGATCCATACCAAGTTCTCCACACAAACTGTGGGGTTCAGTTTAGGTTTGTTCTTTCTGTGCATTTCCAGTTGCCTCATTACCATCTATGAAAGAGAGGATTTTACATTTCTTCATTTAATCACTTTTGCACCTCTGTCAAAAATTTCTTAGTCACTTATAATATATCGAATTTGTCCTAGAATATGTTTTAAAAATGGATGTAAGTGAAGACTTAAAACATTGTACCAATGTGAACTTTTTAGTTTTACAAAAGTACCATGGTCATGTAAGATGCTAACTCGTAAGTCAAGTGGCTTAGTGGTCCATAGACAGTATGTATTATTTTTGTAACTTTTTTATAGGTCTAAAATTATTCCAAAACATAAAGTTTTTGCTATAGGAAAATTGGCCATATTTTGTAGACCTTCTGGGCTTCATATTTGATTCTTTTGGGCTATGTCACTCCTTTCTCCAAGTTCATACCATCGAGGTTACTGTTGGAGCTACCCTTTTGCTAGACAATTAAACTTTGTACATCCCCCTTCTCTGGACCAGCCCTTGGGCAAAATTGTAGAAGAAAATGCAGGCATAACCTGGAGGCCAGCCTCCTTGGCATACTGCTCTTCTAAATAAGAAGCTTGGCACACCACACTCTTGAATGAGAACACTGAATTCTGAAGTAGTGTGAGTAGCTAGTAGGTGGTCTTCAGACAAGTCTGCACTCTCCATGTGTCTTTTAATGTTCTTCTTCTGCATAGAGACCCTGGTGGTATGAGAGCTCACTATCCAATCAGAGGTGGTATACTAACCAATCACAGTTGATAGGTTTCCACTACATAAGTGTTTGCTTACATACAATAAAGCAAACACTGTTTCCTGAATCTGGAGTGGTTCATAGCCATGCCCTTTACTGACCTATTTGAATTGCTCACTTATGTGTGTAGTGGAAGATGGCCAGAGGTGGCTGCCCCATGGCACAGAAACAGGTGCCTCTGATAAACTATCAAATCCCTCATAGCATGTCTGACATAGGACACTTTACACTTCTCTCCTTCCTTCCTTCCTTTGTTTCTTCCTTCCTTCTTTCCTTCCTTCCTTCCTTCTTTCCTTCCTCCCTTCCTTCCTTTCATATTTTTCCTTCCTTTATTTCTTTTTCTTTTCTCTTTTCTTTTCTTTCTTTCTTTTTTTCTTCTTTCTTTTTTTTTTTTTTTTTGTGGGCCAAATAAATCAAAAAGTGATAAAAAGGCTGAATGACTCAATCAATCCCATTTGGCTGTTCTTCATTCTTGGGTCTATCAAACTTCTAGGAATGTCAAAGAAAGAGTGGAGAGAGGGAGGACAGAGGAGATGTGGACAGGGCTTTCTGTAAATCCTCTGCAGAGCTGAGAGATCTCCACTGTGAGTCCTTGTGTTTGTCAGCTTTTCTCATGTCCCCTCTGAGCATCCTCCCTCACTGTCCTTTTCACTCTGCCTGTTCCTTCCAGCCTTTAGAGCCTCTGCCTTTACTGCCAAGAATTCCAGGTAACACTATGCTCAGAATTTAACATACTCATTTGAAGATCATGTAGGCAAAGTTTTTAGCATCTGTCAGAGTTTGCAACATGGTAAATACTCAGCTTTTTCACCATTAAAAATGAGAGATTTAAATTTTTCACTTGATCTTCAAAACATTATTTTACTTATTTATAGTTTCTTCATAAAATTCACATCTGTTTGCTCTGTTACAGTCTAGACAAGAAAGTTATAGACCACCGTGCACAAAAGGCCAAATCAGAGTCTCCCTAATTTGAGTCCTTTATTTAAGACTGCCACCAAGTGCAGGATCGTGCCACAGAATACTCATGGTACTGAATCTCTGGGGTCTAGCATTTCTAAAGGCAAAAATTATCAAAACCAATGATGACATCATTGTCAGACATGGGCTGAGGGGAAGGTGGTAACATTTGTTTTACCTATACATTCAGCAGATGTTTTGGTTATACATCTGGGCCATGATTAGGGCCATAGAAAATCCTCAATGTGCTGCTAAAGGCAGATGTGACTGTTCAGGAGGTTAGGGTCTGAAAAGCTCCCAAACAGACTCAATAAGGAGTGAGATTAAGATCAGAACATGATGGCATCACCTCAGTCACTTCAGTCAGTCTGTAGGTACTTGTTTTCCTAAGCCACCTATTTTTCTAGGAATGGAAATATACCAGAGAGCATCCCCTTTTCTCCAAACATCAAAACTCATTACCCATAAATCCCTAGTCCACATGGGTATGCACTTTATCTGGAAGAAAAACTCTCTTCTTTACAAACAAGGAAATAAAGAAGATTGTCTGGATCCTGACAATGTAGATCTGTGCTAATTTGGTATCCTTAATAATGGCTTGTGATTGTATATATTGATTTCCCCTACCATCACTGCTTTCCCATATGTTCTATCTCGACTCTGTAATTGTCATTTAACACTCTAATGGTTTGTAATCCCTTCCTTCTGATTATGTGATCAAGTCTGATTTTTGCCTTGCTCTTTCCATATGGACTAGGAAGAAATAGAGTTATGGACCGGAGGAAGCTAATCAACCCCTTTCCTCTTTGGCAATCTGCCTTTCATCTTGAATACTTTGATCTCACTTGCTCTGCAGCATTAGCTAATTAATAGCACGACAATTAAGAAGCCGTGTTGTTGGTGGAGAATAAAAGCAGTTTCCCAGCACAGCCAATGTGTTGCACGTAGGCAGTCATGGTCTTTGAAACCAGTTTCCTGCAAAGATTAATAATGCAAACCACTTTTGACTCTCCACCTCGCTGTTAACATTGACAAAAATCTTCCTAGTGGCACATCTCTCTGACCCTTGTACACTTGTAGTAAACATGACAAGCTGTGATCATTCTTGGGAAGCATAGCAGCTCAAAAAAAAAAAAAAAATGCCATGCTTGTCTTGTCAGCTCCAGGATTACACATCCACTGTGTTTTTTCTGAGACATTTACAGAGAAGCAAAAGAATAAAATAATCTTAGGAGCACTGTGCTAATATTTACTGAATGTCTACAGAGCCATAAATCAGTTTAGCAGGCATTTATCTTCTTTATTTTACCTTTAAGGAAGGCCTAACCTTAAACACTTACACATAAGTAATAAGATCACCCTTTTCCCACTCTACCTGCAAAATGCATTGGCCATAACTTATTTTTTATTTGGTTCACATTTCATTTGAAGTCATATCTGCTTTAGGTGTGGAGAACGTTATATTACTCAGAGCATGTCACAGTCACAACACCAAATCACGTGACTTGCCAGTGAGGAATTATCATGTGTGGGTAAGGACATTAAAGGACAAACTGTGCTGGATGCTGTGATTTGTTGGCTGGTTCATTCATCCACTAACTGATTTCTTCCAGCAATTACCTATTAAAGATTGTATGTTAGGCACTAAGCCAGTCATTGGTTTGCTGTTGAACCACTGAAGGTAAACCCAAGTGAAAAGTATGATCCTTTATCTTGGGATAAAAATCCCTAGTTTATTCTCTGGCAATTCAATTACCATACAGCTAACAAAAGACCAAGTGTTTTATGCTCATCTCTTCGCTCAGATTTAAAATCTAATACTAGCTGAGGCATACGGTGTTTTCCTACCTAAGCCAGTTTCTAAGCAGGCAGGTAAGCCTATGGAAACTCATGCAAAGTGAATTGCAGCCTTACTGAAGTTTGGTGATTCCTTGGCTCAGTGTGCTAATGAGTACCTCCATGGCTGGATAGAAAGAAAGCAGTTTCCAGTCAATTAAGCAACCAATTGGCAGTGTTTGCCGAATGATTACTCTGTGCCTAGTGCTGTGTTTGGCCCTTTTCTTGTCTCTGAAGAATGGGTGGACATTGTGAGAATCTGGGTAATTGCCCGTGAATGTGCAATGTGGGATAGTTAATATAGTAAATATGGGTTGAGCCCAGTGAAGCAGAGTGGACGCCTGTTCTCTGGATACTTATTAAGAAATGGTACAATAGGCACCTATTACTACTGTGTTTTATGAACAAATGGCTCGTCTAAGAGTCCTGATTGCTTCCTATGGGTAGTATTTTCTTCCATTTTGCCTTTTAAATATTTTTCATTGGCTCACAGTGTTTAGCTTACAGTGAAATGGGAGCTTTGAGCTGCTAGAAAAATAATATAAAATTTCACCTAGTTTAAGAAAGGATATTTAGGGAATATTAATAAAAAATCTTTGCAATCTACATAGGGATTTTATTGGACAGAGGGATTTTTTTATTGGACACAGGGATTTGATAGTTTTTCAAATAATGTCTTCTCTAGGAACTAGAGTGCACTGTTGTCGAGATGATACACTGTTAGGCAAACACATAGCTACCCATTAATTCCACTTCATTATAGCAGTTGTTGTATACAACTGCTGCTTTAAAACCCACTTTCTGCAGGAGAGGTCTCAAAGGTAGTTAATTATGAGACAAACTATGGTTTGGATGTGGAGTGCTCACCAAAGTCTCTGAAGTTGAAGCATTCATCCTTAGCCTTTGATGAGAGGTTTGGAACCTTTAAAGGATGAGTCCTAAATAAGAGGTCTTTCTGGGTCATTGAGAGCTTGCCCCTGAAGAGGATAGTTCAACAGATTCCAGTTCCCCCCTCTCTTTCTCTCTCTCTCCAGCTCCTGGCCATTAGATAGTTTTTCTACACTGTGTACACCTGCTGTGATGTGTTGTACCCTAACCCAAACTATAACCTTAACTAACCCTAACCCTAAGGTCTATCTCCAGAAACCTAAAAACAACAGCCCTGACCTACTGCTCACAGGCTGACATCTTAAAGCTGAGTCCAAGCAAATCTTTTTTCTTTATATGATGATTATTATACTAATTACTTTTCTTATTGTTGCAACAAAATTCCTAATAGAAAATTTTATCCAACAAACAATTAATTAATAGTACTAAAACTTTTGCTTGGGGGCTGAAAAGATGGCTCAGAGGTTAAGATGGCTGCTCTTCCAGAGGTTCTGAGTTCAATTCTCAGCAACCACATGGTGGCTCATAACCATCTGTAATGACATCTGGTGCCCTCTTCTGTCCTGCAGGCATACATGCAGGCAGAACACTGTATACATAATAAATAAATCTAGGAGAAGAAGAAGAAGAAGAAGAAGAAGAAGAAGAAGAAGAAGAAGAAGAAGAAGAAGAAGAAGAAGAAGAAGAAGAAGAACAAGAAGAAGAAGAAGAACAAGAAGAAGAAGAAGAAGACAAAGAAGAAGAAGAAGAAGAAGAAGAAGAAGAAGAAGAAGAAGAAGAAGAAGAAGAAGAAGAAGAAGACAAAGAAGAAGAAGAAGACAAAGAAGAAGAAGAAGAAGAAGAGGAAGAAGAAGAAGAAGAAATCAAACAAACTTCAAACTACTTTTGGGGTTGGTGAGATGGTTCAGCAGTTAAGAGCACTGGGTCCTCTTCCAGACATTTTGAGTTCAATTCCCAGCATCCACATGGTGGCTAACAACCATTTATAAGGGGATGTGATGCTCTTTTCTGGCCTGTGGATATATATGCAGCAGAGTGCTCATACATTAAATAAAATAAAAAACAAACTATTGCTTGTAATTTGAGGTACAGTGGGGAGTTACATGAGGAACACAAGGTCACATTGTGTCTGCAGTCAGGAAACAAAAAACGATAAATGCTGGCTCTTGGCTCCCTTTTGCATTTTTATTCAGTCTGGCACCTCAGCCCATGAAGTAGAGCTGCCCACATTTAGAATGGGTCTTCTCACCTCAAGTAATCCAATCTAGATACTCCCTCATCCGGAGGGCTGTTTCCATGGTACTTCTAAATGCCAACAATTCGGCATTTAAGATTAACTCCACACTGTCCCAGGTATTGTCCCACATTGTCCCAGAAGTATGCTGAGTGTTAGGGAAAGGAATTGGAGACAATGTGATGGCATTCAAGATTCCAAAAGTTGCTGGGCAGTGGTGGCGCACACCTTTAATCCCAGCACTTAGGAGGCAGAGGCAGGTGGATTTCTGAGTTCGAGGCCAGCCTGGTCTACAGAGTGAGTTCCAGGACAGACAGGGCTACACAGAGAAACCCTGTCTCGAAAAAAAAAATTCCAAAAGTTGGGAGTTATACAGGGCATTTCCTGCAGCCCTTTGCTCTGGCTTTTATGATGCTTTTCTTTGGCACAGTATACTGTTTATTGTCAATTCGGGGGCAGAGGAGGGGCTTCTGTCTTTTTATTTAGTCTCATTTTTTTTCTTTTTCCTTTTTTTCTAGAAGCAATGTTTGCTAATTCTCCATAGAAGTCAGCTCTGTGATATCGGAGGCCTCGTCTTTCAGAATAACTGTAAGGACTCGAGTGGGGGAAGGAATGCGTGGGGATGGTGCTAATAAACAATGTCTGCTTGCACGCACTGTGCCGTGCTTGCTGATGATGGAAAGCATGCTTGCTTCCTGTCTGGGAGCATCTAATAAAATGTTATGAGCTCAGCCTCAAAGAGGTGAAGATTGATGGGGTACTGCCAACCCTCAAGTTTCCCAAGTGCTCTCCTTGATTTCCTGTTGCAAAAGCTCAAGGAAATATATTTGTCTTTGGCTGTTTACTGACTTGCGGTACAGAACACAGTTGATATTTTTGCCATGTAGGAAAATAAGATAAAGTCGCTATGACCCAGTTTGGTACTTATTGGACATCACTGGAAATAAATGAATCCTTTATCTTTGCCAGTAGAGAAGAGTCAAACATCATCTGGAAGTCTCAAAAAACCCAGTTATTTAACTGTTCTTTGTTGAGGAACTGACCCATAGATGGACTGTCCTCCACTAAAAATCAGGTCTCGGACCTATTAAGAACAGCAAGTCGCCTTGTTGGCCATCAGTGGGAGGAGAGACCCTTGGGTCTGAGGGTGTTAGATGCCCCAGTATAGGGGAATGTCAGGGAGGGAAGACGGGAGTGGGTGGGTAGGTGGGGGAATACCCTCATAGAGGCAGGGGGATGGGGGATGAGATACGGGTTTCTAAAGGGGAGACCTGGAAAGAGGAAAACATTTGAAATGTAAATAAAGTATCAAAAAAAAAAAAAAAAAAAGAACAGCAAGTCTTACACTGTTCCAATGAATAAGTCTCTGAGATACAAATATCTAAAAGGGTCACGTTGGCTGAAAATGGCTCTGGGGTCAAACCTATGTGTACTGGGATCTAATCATTAATAAACTTCTGAATATCCTTTCCTTTAATGTAGATCACACTATTGGACATAGTATCTAAATGCATTTAGGTGTGCAAAGTGCACACAGTGAGTCCTAAAGCACCTGCCAGGGGTGCACATGCCCAAGACTCTCAGATCCATTTCTATTCACAGATCTACTCTTTCTGATGCCATCACCCCTAAGTCAGTTCAGTAATCATTTTCTCTGAGCTTCAGCTGCCTCCTCAGTAAAAGAAGCTCCACATGGTAGCTACCTCCAAAGGCTGTTGTAAGAATGACTTATATCACACTAACTGAAAGTGCAATTCATTAGCACCCTTTTCTGTCCCCAAAGTGCCGCACCCAGGATCAGACACAGAAACCACTTTTAAGTAATTGACCGAGTTACAGTTTGAGCAAAAGCATTTTCATAAATATTATGCAAGTGGACTGCAGGATACTAATGGGAACACATTGTTGGCTGGGGGTGGGGGGGGGGACAGAAGTTGGGAAGCTTGCACTTCTGTCACTTCTTCTTTTCCTGAAGAGATGATGACAAGAGGAAGCTTAGTGCTGTGGCACCACCAGGAGACTTTAACATTATAGAAACGTAAAATCAAAGACTTGGCAGCAAGTTTTCTTCCTCCCCATTGAGTCCAGTTTGTATTGCCCAGGTAGCCATGGGATTGGGAGTGTGTCCGCCACCAAGGGGTCATATCATTTAAAAAGGAAACACTCAACTGTCCCTTTCCCAGGGGAGATCAAATACGAATAGCTCCTCAGTTAGTGATAGGTTGCATGTCTATCTTCCAGCCCTTTATGCTGGAATTTTGTCTGGCTGGAACTTGTACATGTCTTGTTCATGCTGTTATAATCACTGTGAGTTCATCTGTGTACCTTCCATGCTGTGTCTTGAAATTTGTTTTCTGCCACCTCTGGCTTTCTCAATCTTTCTAACCACTCTTCTTCTGCAGCCTTGAGGTGAGATATGTCTAATTTGGGACTTAGCACTCCATAGTCTTTTATTTTCTGCATATCGAGTAGGTTGGAAGTGGAGATGTCTCTGTTTAATTGCTATCTATCTCAAGGTGGATCTTCTCTAATGAGGTTGCAGGGTACTCTGATCTGTGGTTATAGTAACAGATCATTGGGAGTCATTTTAATATTATATCCATTTAACAGAATCTATACCCTATCTAGACACAGGTTCTTGGCTCCTTTCATAGTACAAGGTATGGGTTCTTATTTCATACAGTGGGCCTTTGATCAGAAAGTGATTAGTTACTCCCGGTCATGCCACCATTGCAACAGTGAGTTAATCTTATCATGCCAGTCATTCTTGCAACTTGCAGATTTCATAGTTGGTAAAGATTGAACTTCTCCTCCAGCAACACATTATAATAAAGTTATTATTTTTTTACTTATAAAAACGAGTTGACTATAAACAGCATGATATGCCAGCAGCAACCTTACTCACAATAATTTACCATGTCTCTTGATTGGTAAAGAAAACATACCCCAAATTTGATGTCTTACATTTGTTTAAATACAATCTATGAAGCCCACATAATGATGACATTCCCCAGTGGTTCCCCATTTCTCAGCTTCTAGAGGTTAAGCAAAGATATGAGTGCATGCCAATCTTTCTTAAGAATGAATGTTTGTCAGATAGGTCTACTTGGCTCTCATAGGATGTTAATGAGAACATCAAGTGCCCATTGTTTCCTGGATACATTTGAGCATATAAAAAAGATATCAACTTTATTCTTACCTGAAAGTGCTCTGGGTAATGTTTTGATAAGGAATCAGCACAGGGCCCAGCAATAAAAAACAAGGATGTATTTTCAGGCAAAATTTTGCTATAGAGCTGGCTTCTCTACCCCCTGCAGGACTGCATATAAAACTCTCTCTTATGAGACCATCTGGTTCTAATGATCTGATTTCCTCTCTCTGGAGCACTAATGTAGTGTAAGCACTGTGAATCGGTGTGTGCCGAAGGTTCTTTGAATGGAACTACCTTATTTTAAGGTCTCTTTCTTCTGCACACCCTACTGTGTGATACTGTAAAGAGCAAAGAGCAAATGCTTTGGAGTCAGTTAGATGGGTGCAGATGCCCACTTGACCACTTTCCTATCAATGATCTAGACTCCAAAATTTCTTCGAGCTTTTGCTCATGGGTACCGTGGGGAGCTAACATGAGAAAGGCTTAGTGGAGAGTTGCCACATAATAAACACGCAATAAAATCTATTCTGAGAGTCTACATCATAGTTTTGTGAGTGAACTAAAACCTGGTTAGAGTATGAATATTATAGATATTTGGAAAATCTGAATCAGTTGTGGTATATTCATTCTCACTTCTAATGTGTAAATCTTCGGGGAAAATCTATATATCTTCATGGCCCTGAGATAGACATTCTCTGTGTTAGCACTTAGTAAGACAATCTTGTTCTCAAACTCTAAAACAACTTTAGCTCTTTGGAACAATTTTATTTTTTTTATGAAGTTTTCATACATGTATAAAATGTATCTTGATTATGTCCATATCTCAGGTGTGTGTGTGTATGTATATATATTTTACCTACTGAGTCCAGCAGGGTTATCTACTGGGGCATGGGGAATCTACCAGTGGTCAGAGAATCAAAGAAAAGTGACTCCCCCTTCCTCAAGAACTACATGCTACAAATAGCACTTCAGCTAAGGATGTGGCTTTGGGAGGACCTCCCCACTCTATGCTGAAAATTTTAACTGGTTTGATCTTTTGTAGGTTTTTTTTTTTTTTGCCAGTTACACACAGTTGCTGTAAGTTTATGTGTAAGATAGTTACATCATGTCCAGAGCCATTTCATGGCTCTCCCTCTTCTTTTATTTTTTAAAACAAACGTGATGACTAACCTTGACTACATCTGAGATCAGCTATAAACCAAACTGTTGAGTAGGCATGCCTGCGAAGAATTTTCTTGATCAGATTATTTGAGCTGGGAAGACCCACCCTAAATCTGCCTTCTAGTGGCAACCCACATTAAAGAATATGATAGAAGGAAGCTTTTGCTTTTTGCCTGCCTGCCCTTACTCCAGCTAGCAAGTTCATCTACACTGCTGCTGAGACATTTCTTTACCTGTATCTAGTTTTCTAACACAGAGTGAAGACTCCCAGGTTTCCAGGACTCCTCTGGGACTCCACACTAGATTGGGAATGAGGAGACAGCCTACCTCTTAGACTGAACAACTAGCAGATTCTTGGCCTTTCTGCATAAGAAAACACTACCCAGATGCTTTGGCATCAAGGGGTTAACAGAAATTAAACCAGCATTTCTAAAGAGTTTGTATGATGTTTAAGATTATTTTTGCTGCAAAGTGCTGGTGAATTATCAGCATAAAAGCTGACAGTGATCACTCATTAGTTTACTCTGTTCCAAGTTGTTTAACTTATTTCATTTGACAATGTCACACATATAATATTTTCAGGTCACAAGAATGCCTCCATTCTTTCTTACCCTCTTCCCACCAACCTCTCTCAGTCCTTCTGCCAAAGGTTCATCCTGCTTTCACATCTCGTTCTGTTTTTGTTTTTGCTTTGTGACTCACTGGGTTTAACCAAGGTATGTTTCTTGGGAATAGGCATGGAGCGATCCTCTAGAACATGAGTAACTCAGTGCATTACTGAGGAAAATTACTCCCCCTTGCCCAGCAAGCCTTCCTTGACAACTAATAGCCCTCCTGATTGAATGTTTACAGGTTCAGTCGGAGGTGGGCCCTATGCAGCCAACCGAAGCGCCTGTGAGATGTAACTTATGCCTGTGTTATGTCCATACTGCCATGTCTTACATGCACATCAGACAGGTATTTCACAACCCTCCTCCATATTGTCCAAGTCTTGCATTCTTTCTTCGACCTCTTGCATAATGGTTCCTGCACCTTGGAAAGATGATATATGTGTTCTGCTTGAGGACAAACACTCAACAATCACTTTTTCTCAGCTCACTGACCATCAGAGGGTCTCTGTATTAACCACCATTTGGTGCAAAGAGGAACTTTCCTGATCAAGGCTGAGGGCAGCACTTGTGTATGGACATAAACAAATATTTAGGAGGAAGTTTAACAATTTGTCCATTTAGTAAAATAAAAGTAGTAAGATCACCCCTAGTGCCTGTGACTTCCCCCATCCATAAGCCTTTGGCCAGGTCTATAGCACTAGGTAGGAACTCCTTCCTGTAGAGTAAGGCGCAGATTTGAGGAGAAAGCAGTTGGCTAGCCCCATAAAACTCATGCCACTTTTGCACGATTTGCCTGAAAATGTGATATTTTCAAACGATTATAGAACTATTCAGTCTTGTGATTGCACAGACCAGTTTAATAAAACTCATCATAAACATACACATATACATAAAAATACACACACAGAGACACAGACACAGACACAGACACAGACACACACACACACACACACACACACACACACACACACACACACACACACTCATTACTGTTTTAAAAGACCTGGAAATTTGGTATTGTAGCAACTAGGTTCTAAAGCTAGAAAAGATCACTGCTGAATTTTCTCTCCCAGATTTCTGCATAGCAACTTTTAGCGCTGTGACAGGCTGTCTGATTTGTGATCAGTATCACAATTTTGCAAGACAAATATGGGTAAATATCCTCAGAAATGTTAAATATTTTGCTCCAGTTCACTACAGTGACTTGTCAGCCTGACTATATAGAAGAATTCCTGGAGTACTGGTAAACACACTCCAGAATAGGTTATTTAAAGGCACGTCTTCTGATTCCTGGCATGCGAATAAAAAAACCAAGCTGAGGGGACATGTCTTTAAAGGTGGCAGTGTCATCCAATAGGATAAAGGATGAAACAAAAAAGTAGAAGGATGAGGAACTTTTCCTGTGTGTATGCAGACTGCACATATCTGTGTTGCTGGCATTACCCGTTGTCTCTCTAGAGGACATATAAGCCTTCATTTGGGGCTATACAATTCGACCCTCTTTTCTGAAGTCTCTAGCTCTTTAGTATCAACTGATTTTGAAGACTATTCAGTGTGCAGATGGTCATTATGGAACTATTTCATCTTCTGGTTGTACAGACCAATAAAATAAAACTCTCTCTCTCTTTTACACACACACACACACACACACACACACACACACACACACACACACACACACACGAGACACACGTTATCTATTCTGTTTTAAGAAAACTTTGACTAATATAGTCACAAAACCATTATCTGGTACAAACAATTTGAGTTCTATATTTTAGAACTTAACTTCATTTTCCAATGACATCATTTAATATTAAAATATCATTATAAAACAGAAAAAAATATTCTCAAGCAATTCTTAGAAGGGAGAGGAGCAAGGAAGGCCAGGGTGTAGGAAAAGAGGTGGCCATAACTAATCTCCTTTCTGCATCAGGAACAAAGGGAGAAGTCAGCACACCTCTGCCTTGTCAGTGTTGGCTTGTTCTACGGTGCTGGGCAATGAACTCCGGCCCTAAACATGCCAGGCATGGGTTGTCCTGATGAATTATATGCTCAGCCTTGATCTATTATCTCCCATGCCTAATAAAGCTCAATTGTCTGCTATTGCTTAACTGTCCCCAAACATAGTAGCTTAAAACAGCCTTTTCAATTTGCTAATGATTTTATGGGCCAGGCGTTTAGGATAAATGTGGCTGTGTGCTTTGATTTCTGGACTACTGTGTTTTCCAGAGGGCAGCTGGAGCCACTTTAAAGATGGCATCTTCATCCACTTCACTAGAGTTTCTTTGCACATTGGGGCCTTCTCTATGCATTTCTGTGCTGTCTTGCTTTATGTCAACTTGACACAATCTCGAGTCACTTGGGAAGAGGGAATCCCAATTTAAAAAAAAAATGTTCCCACCAGACTGGCCTGTGAGGGCATTTTCTTGGCTGCTGATTGATGTGGGAGCATCCAGCTCACTGTGGGCTGTGCCGATCCTGGCAGGTAGTCCTGAGTGCTAAAAGAAAGCAGGATGAGCAAGCTAGGAGGAGGAGCAAGTCAGTAAGCAGCACTCACTCCTTCATGGCCATTACTTCAGCTCCTGCCTTGAGTTCCTGTCCTGACTTCCCTCTTCAATGGGCTGTGATGTGGACCTGTAAGCTGGAATCAACTCTTTTCTCCCCGTGTTGCTTTTGGACATACTGTTTTATCATAGCGATAGACACTATAACTAAGATAGTATCTCATTATATTGTCCTAGCATCCACAGATCTCCATATGCTTTGAGCCTCTTACAACAGTGTATATAGAATACACATTTTTGCCAACTTCTCTTATAAGGACTGTTCTAAAAGGAAATGTTCCAAGAAACCTGGAAAGAAGCCATGAAGCTTTCTAGGACTTATTACATTGGCACAAGAATGTCATTTTTCTGCATTTTGTGGGTCATTCCTGTGAATTCAGGCTCGGGTCATGTGAGTAAGGAATGGGCCTATTATAAGATAGTGAAATGCCATGTGACTACAGGAAAGAACAGACTCATGTAGACCTTATTGGAAATGGCTGCCTTAGACAACTCCCCAAACCAGTCCATCTGAGTAGCAAATGCACAGATGAACAGTTTGAGCTCCTTGCTCATGTTCCTTATATGACAGCTTATCGCAAAGGACTCTAATAATACATAATAGCCATGTGCTGAATGTGAGACCCTGAGTCGCGTATTTTGCAAGCATCATTTCTTTTAAGTCTTATAGCAAGAACCAAGATGATCTAATTATTCACAGTATCACTGATGAAGAAAATGCCTGGGGAAGTTTAATTTATACTTAAAGGCACTTAGTAAGTACAGCCTTTGAGATTTGATCGAGGCTTTGTAGATTGAATAGTGTGTGCCCTTAACCAGTCACTGAGAAGGTGGGTTCATAGATGGAAGAGATTTCAAGTAAAGTAAGTAGGCTGAGTATAAAAAGAGGAGCAGGAATTGGTCTATTGGATGGTGAAGGAGAATGATGACAGCTTAGAACAAGAAATCCAGTGACTATGGAAACCAGGCAGGGGATCATCACTCCTGAAGCAGGGAGTGAGGTAATCCATGGCCACCAGTGGAGGTTCCTGAAGCCAAAGCTTAGCATCTCAGTTGATTGCCCTTCTCTTCTTTAACAAAGACTCAGTAATCTCATCTTCAAAAATTGCTCCAGAGAAGCACAGTGAGAAAACTCCAGTTCTCCCTTTCCTTAGGACTGACAGCATTTGGAAGCCTTGTCTGGTAAGATGATTTCTAGACCAACTTTCGCTGTTGCCCCAAACAGATGGTAGAATCAATAGTGTCTTAGGTAGACATCTGGGATCTGACCTCTTATACACTGGTTAATGAAGCAGAGTGGTTAAGGACAATAGCTTCAGAGACACATTGACCTGAGGTCAAGTGTAGCCCCACAGATTGCTCAGTAACCTCAGGTGAGTCACTTACCTCTCAAACCCCTATGGTACTTACTTTAAAACTGAAAGAACAATACTAAGAAGAGAAGGCAGGGATTTAAAGCATTTGTATTGTGTCTTCTTGGGACTTGGGGTATGGAAAGTGCTCAATGCCTGTGAGTCATCTACACCGGGTCTTAGACTCCCCGACACCTGACCTAGCCCTCAAGGTTAGTATTTGTTACATTGCACAAGGCTAGGACTGAACCATCAAGATCAGGTGCTATGATTATTCATCAGACTCAGATCTCTGTAAGAATCAGGGCTTCTGACTAGTAGAGGGATGCAGGAGGAAGCTGAGTCAAAACCTTACTCTGTCTTGTATGAGCATAATAATTGGAAGTATGACACTACCCCTCTTTAGGAGTCAGTACAAAGGTTAATCAATGATAAATTATATAACTATGCAAGTCATACATATGACTGTCCTATGGTAAACAGTCTTTGTATGTTTTCTATTGTTATTAGACCCTCAAGTGTTTGTTCAGTGGCTCCTATGTGGCAGGCACTGCCTAGACCTTGGGCCTATGCCCAGAAGATCCACTCCTGGAATAAGTCCAAGAATTGTTTTCTGGTTTTTCAGTCTCTGGTTAAACTTATTGGTGAAGTACATGCTGCTTGTCTACACATGTGGTCATGGCAAATCCAGCAATAAGGAGCTAACGCAGCCTGGAACAGTTCAAGGTAATAACCTTAGTCAGTGTAGATGTCTAGGAATGATTTCTATGCATTACTAGGGCATGGTACAAGCTGGGCCATCTGATTTAAAGTAATTGGCTAGGATCAAACTCAAATGATATGCATTTTTAATATGAGATTTGAACCTCCTAGGTTTTTTTTTTTTTTTAATGAGGTCCACGTTGAGATACTAGAGGTTTCTAAAATAGAAGTTTGAAGACATAATTGATTACTAAGCCATTCTTACTTCCAACTGCTTCCTGCAGGATAAGCAGGGTTGAAAATTGTTAACCTTTAAAGAATACATGTGGGAGACAAGTTTCATGCAAAGCAGCAATCAAATGACAGTAACATGTTTAATTCAGGTTTACATTACAAGTGGACATTGTCATTGTCAGTCCTGGAACCCTGTTTGCTGAAAGAACCTGCAAAGGGTGAATGAGGTATGATTCCCAGGGTCTCTGTGTACAAGTGGCTCATGGAAACTTCAGCCCATTGCCCACACTAAATGGTAAGCAGAAAGGTGAGAACAAATGTCTTTGAGGTTATCTTGAATTTAAATGCTCTCTATGAGTAAAGCAGGAGTCTGAGTTTGGAGGTATTGCTCATCTATCAGCAGTGAAGACCTTGCCTCAGAGTGAGAGATGGGAAGCAAATGATGAATTGTTTAATTGTTGGCCAACAAGCCCTGATGTCCTTCTGTGAGGTGATAAGCAAATAAGCTGTAAACAAAACTCCAATGCAGACACATAGCACAGAGCAAGCAAACCAACTGTCTGGTGCTTAACCTTTTGGCTTGTCAACCAATTGAGGGCAGTGTCTGCCTATTGCAGACTCTTAATGGACTCTAATTGAGTTGTCCCTGTTTCCCTAAATAGCCCTTCCTGGATTCCCTCTAACACACTTAGCTCCTCTGCCACTCATCCACTTCTCTACCTTCTGGAAAAACACTAACTCAGATAAGCCTCACCTGCCTTCTCCGGGATTATAAATGAGCTGATGAGTGTTACCAGCTAAGCCTGCAAGAGGACATGGCTTCACTTTTATGAGTATTAGTCTTTCATTAGGTCCCCAGTACCCTCCAGCACCCACCCTGCTTCTGCAGGAGGTTTGACTCTAAACTGTATTATAGCTCAGAATACTGTTTTATGCCTCCTCCCATATCCCCATGCCTCACATATTCTTGCACTGCAAAGAACTCACCTCATGCTGCATTGAAAAATCAGAAGCCACCAACATCCAAAGGGCCAGATCAATCCAGACTTGCAACCTGGAATCCTCTCTTAATTACCTGTGGTCATGGTGGGGATTGTGTTCTGCATGCCAGTTAACTGTAACATCCCATCTCTCCCCTTTCCAGTAGTGCCTCCCCGTCCTTTATCCTGGCTTACGTCTCTCAGTAATCAAACAGGTTCCACTCTACTCCACCATAAAATCAACAGAACCAAAACTTTTCCTTGGCCCATGTACTCTTCTAGATGACCCCATCTCTCTATTTTCTTCTATGCTAGGCTTGTCAAGAGTTGTATGCATATTCTGCTAACTAACACTTCCTTTATCTTCATTCCTCTCTTATTAATTGACAATATGCCACTTAAGCTGTCAAAGTCTTTGGTGACTTGCATTTGACCAAAGCAATGTCATTATCATAGTTGGGGTCATTCAGCGGCATTCAACATGACTTTCTTTCTATGTAGACATACTTTCTCCTCTTGGCTTTCATGATGTTGTCATCTCCTGGCTTGTCTTCTTCTCCATAAAATACTTTCTTAGTTACCATTGATTTCATTTAAATACCATGTTTATGCTAATCATATTCAAATGTGTGTCTCCAGTCTAAATATTTTGTAAGTTCTTTTCACATATTCATGTTGACTTTATCATTTTTGTTCACCCACAGGTATCATAAACTTAATTAACAAGATGGGAATTTTTCATTTTTTTTCCATTTCATATTTGTTTCCATCCTCACTTGGTCATCCATATGTCAATTAACTGTAACATTATCTACCTATACAATGATTTTTGCCAAAATTCAAATCATTACCTTCCTTCCCTTAACAAACTCTTTGGAAGTTGGACATTTTCATCCATAAGAACTTCCATCTGTTCACCATCACTGTCTCAATTGATGTTATTTACCCCAAGACATTATAACCTCTCATTTGAATAACTTCATCCATAGGTTCCCTCTTTAGACACTCTCCATGTAGCATCAAAATGGACTTTAAAATAAAGCCACCCAATGGTTCCAGTTACATGTAACAGAAATAACAGATTTTCTTCTCCTCACTCTCTTCCTCCAGGCATCCTATAAAACCTTCCTCCTCGGCTGCTGTGCCATGGCCATGTTGGGAGAAGGATTTCAAAAATGCCAAGCTCTCTACAAGCATATGGTTTTGCCTACGCTGTTCCCTAAAGTTTTGCTTCACTTAGTTATTTATCTTCTTTTAGGTTTCCATCTAAATGCTACCTTCTCAAAGAAACCCTTCCAAGCCACTCTTCCTCCAGTGAAATCTGTAACCTCCAGTCCAGCCTCTTGCTTTTGTCCTTCATGAGTCTAAGTGAGGTCAAAGAAACCCTTAGCAACAAGGGCCACATTTCCCTGGGTATCATTGTGTGGTCAGAATTTAGCCAAAGCCAAAAACAAAACAAGTGATTAATGCTTTTTGAAACAAAAGGGGAAGCTATTTTGGGATCTAATCTACACAGTTATGAATAGGAACGAAAGCCCCAGTGTTTCTTTATGCCCGGGGTACCACTTACGAAAGAGGGCTTCACTGTTCCTCCAACTTCCAATTTGCAAAATGATGTCTAGCCAGCTCACCTCAGTATTGGTGACGGTGAAGTTATATGCCCATTCCTTCTGAGCTAACAGTTGTAGAGTTTACTTTGTGGTAGAATCTAGACTGTGCAGTTTAAGTATATTTTTTTTCATTTAAAACTTCAAATAATCCCACAAAGCAGGTGTTATTGATCACCATCACCTCCAGCATATATGTGAGACCTCTGCCTAAAATTTCAGATGGCTTGTAGTCTTCCTAAAAGCCTATGGATTCTATTAAAGAAACCCAACACAATCATAATAGTGTTCTTCAAGGTATAATACTAAATATTTTAAGTACATAAAGAAAATATTGTAGTATCGATTTATTTATCTACAAATAAAAGTGTTTTAATACTTGTAGTATGCATCAAACATACTGATGTCTCTTGTCATAGAGCATGGGAGACATTCCAAACATCGAAGAAAAGGGGAATTTGGATTTAGCAATGGAACTCATATGTTTATTTTACCTCCAAAAGAGATGAATGACTTTAATAGATGCTTCTGAGAAGTATTAAGACAATACTTAATGCAAACACAAGTAAACAAGAAAACATTGGTCACTTCTTGTTGTAGTGTAAGCGCTTTATCAGCATTACAAAATTAAACATCTGATCTGGTCCAAAATGTATATTTCTGCTTTCTGATGTTGCAGCTCTACCCAACAATAAAACTGTACTTCAAGATAGTTCTTTATATAAGCAAGCACGGTTAAATGAAATTATAATAATAAGCATGTAATTAGAGAGTACTAGATCTTTGTCAAAAGCATTCCACCTCTCTCTCTCTCTCTCTCTCTCTCTCTCTCTCTCTCTCTCTCTCTTTCCTTCCCTCATCATACCTCTCTCTGAAGAACAAAATGAAAAGTCAACTGTCTAGAATCTAGAAAGAGGAGTCCTCAGCAGGACTTCACCACACCAGGATTTTGACCAAAGACTTCTAACCTCTAGAATGCTCAGGAAATATGTCTCTGTGTTTAAACAATCTAGTCTACAATGACCAGAGTGATGGTTCTAATATAAAGTTCCCCTCCTTTAAATAAAAAACACATGAAATACAAATTTGTAAAAATTATTACCTATGATCTTAGTCTGAATGTATTTGAATAATGCATGAGTGATCAGCTTTAGGTTGTATAAGATTTTTATTAAATAATCAAATAAGATGCTCAAAACTATGTATTCAAACATGACAAATTAACTTTTAACTAATGTTTATAGCTACATTACTCTGAAGCTAAGAACTTACGCAATTTTACTAAATTTAATAATCTTTAATAGTCTTATTTGAGGCTTCTTCACTGATAGCTTTAGCAGAGACTATGTCTATAGTTACAATCCCATTCCCTCTTTCTTGTTAATATTAAGACTCTAACGTATAACAGAGAAAATTACTGCCTGGATTTGGTAGTCCCTGGCTTCACTTCCAGTTGTATATTCTTGTAACAGAGTTCTACCCACTGACAATCCATGTCAACACTCTTGGACTTCCAGAAATGACCCTTAAATTAAGGAAGACATGCTGGCTTCCCTCTTTTCCCTTTCCTGTTGGCTCATACAATAGTTACCCTGAAGATTTAATAGCTTAAAACAATACCATTTACTATCTCATAGATCCTACAGTACAGGAATCCGGGTATGGAATAGGTGAGCCTTCTTATTCAGGATCTCTGAGAAGGCTGTAATGAAAATGTTTATGAGACTGTAGATATTCTGAGGCTCCTTTATAGAAAGCTCTGATTTCCTAATCCACTCACACTTGCATTAGCAGGATTATTTACCATGTGGACTGAGTCTGGCCCTTGTTGGCAGCCTCAGCTCTTTGCCATACAAGCCTTTCTAAAGGGGAGCTGTTATCAGGGCAGCTTCCTTTGGTAAAGCAACAGGAGTAGAAAGCAAGGGAGGGAAGAGCAGTAAGAGAGAGCCTAGCAAGTTGGAAACTAGAAGCCTTTGCCACCAAATCATGGTTGAGATATTCCTTCTCTTTTACTGTATTCTACTCCTTGAAGCAAGTGTCTGGGTCTAGGCCATAGTAGCATGGGGGTCTAAGCATGAAGAGGTGGGGATCGTCAGCATGTGAGAGGCTGCTTATGCTAGCCGGAACACAATGCATAAGCAGAGTCTTGAACTGGGATTTTAAAGGAGGCTAAATAAGAGAAAGCTAAAACGATAGAGGGTCATGAAGATCTGTACCAACCTTCTCTGTCATTCATTGAGTCCATTCATCTTTAACTGTGGTCATTGTGACTCAGGGTTTGACTGTTTTCTAGTGACACTCTTAATGTCATGGGATATAATCACGAAAAACATAAAAGTCATAGAGTATTGAAAAACCTTGTTTTACAAACTGGATCCATAAAGAGGACCCAGCAATTTGCTGCATTCAGGAAACACACCTCCGGGATAAAGACAAACACTACCTCAGAGTAAAGGGCTGGAAAACAAGTTTCCAGGCAAATGGTCCCAAAAAACAGGCCGGAGTAGCCATTCT
>CM052715.1:26744681-26813908 GCA_028551405.1 Uromys caudimaculatus
TATGTATCTATGTATCTATCATCTATTTACTTGTATGTGCATACGTGTATCAAGGAGAACATATGGAAGTCAGATGACCACTTGTAGGAATCACTTCTCTCTACCATGCAGACCTAGGGATCAAATTCAGGTCATCAGGCTTGATGACACATGTACCTACTGAGCCATCTTGCTGGCCCACTTTCATTGATTTTTAAGTTTATTTAACGTATTATATTAAGATAGGATAGGCCTCAGTGGAGGAGAAGAAAAGAATTCAGTATAAAATGCCAGTGCCCCTTCATTTATAGGGAGGAGATAGAACCTGGGAAAAATGAGTAGCAAAGCATTGTAAGGCGTCCCAGAGCATATAACGTAAGGAGTTCCAGGGCCTCAGTAGTGTATTATTCCACTTAATCTATAAATAAAAAGGGGAGTCAAAGATCCCCCTGCTCGGTGGAGGAATTTTTACATTAAATACAGAAGACTGACTGTTTGCAAAGTGAGAGCAGACACTCTGAGATGGGCCACAGCTTGGCGACTGCAAAATCTATATTAAACTACACTTCAACTCCCTGTGTCCCATGAACCTGGGCTCCTGTGCCTTGCAGGTAAATGTAGACTAATTTTTGAGTGAATTAAATGTTTTATGAGGAGGTATTTAAGTACATTATAAAAGATGATGATGAATCTTGAGTTTTGTTTCTGAAGCTTCTTTAGGAATGTAACACAGATAATAACACCTATGATGAATTTGATTTATTGCATTGTTTACCGGAATCATAACCATGAGAGTACAGATGGGTACACCAATTTCAAAAATTAAATCTGAATACATTTTAAAATTAAAAAAATTAAAAACTGTAGTGGAACCAGTTTATCATTTCATGAACAGATGGAGAAAGACAATGACCCCATTGAGTCACCGTTTAGGAGCTCACTAAAAGACTTTTGAGACCTCAAGAGACACAGTTGCCTTTCTTTTTTTTAATTAATTAATTTATTTTATTTATATGAGTACACTGCAGCTGTCTTCAGACATACACTAGAAGAGTGCATCAGATCTCATTACAGATGGTTGTGAGTCACCATGTGGTTGCTGGGAATTGAACTCAGGACCTCTGGAAGAGCAGTCAGTGCTCTTGACCACTGAGCCAGCTCTCCAGCCCCACACAGTTGCCTTTCACAAAAAGCAAGGCATGCACTTGTTGATCTCTCTGTAATGACAGGGTCTAGTTTCACTTTCTAGGGCAGATTTAGATATAAGCATATTTAGTCTATTCCTTCATTACACTTTATATTTCAATAACGTGTGAAGAATAAACTATTTGGAAGACCTATTCTGGATAGAGCATTTGCAAAAGAGATGTCTGGAAGTGTTCCCATTGTCTTCAGAGCCTGCAGCTCAGCATGGTCACGTGCCATCTGTAAAAAAATTCTGCACACTTAAAACTGAGAAGCTGAGCCTCTGAGCTTTATATTGCTGTGTAATATAACATTGCTGTGTTGATTTGCAGCAGCTGAGCACAGCATACACGTTCCTTGCCTTTGTGTCCCACAGTCAGCAATGTGGATGAACACAGTTTAATGGCTACCACCGGGGCTCTCATGAGGCAAAAACTGAGGTCCCAGATGAACTGTGTTTTCATTTGGAGGCTCAATTAGAAATTAGTATGCTTTCAAGTTCATTCTGCCAGTACAAAAATTCACTTTCTTTGAGCCATGTGACTAGGGGTTAAGGCTCTTTGCTGGCTGCAGGTCACCTGCACCAAGCTTCTAGTGGTCACGTTCTTTGCTCTGCAGCTCCTCCAATATGCCAAGTACTTTCTCCATGGTAAGTAGCACCTCTCACTGCAGTGTGCTAGAACAATGCCTTAGTACCCAAGCAGAAGTTTTTTAATTAGTTTGTTAATCTTCACAGTGTAGATGTACGTAGACTTTGAATACACACCTTAGAAGTATAAGAAGAAAATTGCAAGCACCAGAGACTGACAGCAGGCCAGTGGAAATTTCCTTTCAGAGTTGTTACAGAGAGTTTTAAAAGAGAGTACTAAATGAGAATTTAGAAAATGAATATGATTTCAAGTGCATCTAGAAATGTGCTCATTAATTCACATCAATTTATCTTTGGGAAGAGTTCTAGTTTTCAACTACGACAGACATTAAAACAAGGACTATAAATTCAAGGAACAGTGTCATCACTTCAGTTTGCTTAATTATATGTAAGTGTGAAATCAAGACATTCAGCAAGAACAATGCTCTTTGGTCCCATTGTATTTATTAATAGTAGTAAGAAAAGTTTTAATCGGTGAATGAAAAGTTCAAGGGATGTATTTTGTCAATTTCTCATCTCAAGGTATTCTTGTACATTTACAGAATACATATATATTAGAATATCCAATGTGCAAAATTTTGAAAGGAGTATGCACCAGTAATATTGGGAATGCTTATTTATCTTTGTCTTCCAGTTGGCCTGCATTCTAGAATTGGCCTTGCCTGAGTGCCTGTGGTTCTCACTCTACCCTGCCTTGTGTAAGGTCATAACTGCTAGTGACATGTCGAGAAGGAGATGTGATAGCCTACAAAATACTTCCCAGAGCAGTGGTTCTCAATCTCCCTAATGCTGTGATCCCCCTTAATATAGCCCCTCATGTTGTGCTGACCTCCAAATCATAAAATTTATTTCATTGCTACTTCATAACTGTAAATATCTGATATGAAGGATATCTGAAATGTGACCCCCAAAGGGATCACAGCCAAGGTGGAGAACCACTGCTCTAGGCTTTTTTGGTTCCAAGGAATGTGAAATAGCTCAATAGAGAACTTATATTGATTACACACGAAGAGAAAAATATTTTAAGTATGTTGGAGTAAAGGAGATACACTATTAGAACTAATTTCATCCTATTTCTTTTTGTTAACATTTTAAAGTGGATCCTAAAAATTAAAATTACTTGTGTGACTCATATTATATTTGTTGTATGGAGCTATCCTAGTAGATTGACAAAAAGTTAGAAAAAAAGGACACAGGTAGAATAGTTTTACTTGTATTTTTTCTTTTTCTTTTTCTTTTTCTTTTTTCTTTTTTCTTTTTTCTTTTTTTTTTTTTTTTTTTGGACTAGGTGATGACAGAATTAATTCAAATGATGGGTGAGTATGATATGGCCTTAGTTGACCTGGTTTTTGTTGTTGTTATCATTTGCTTGTTTCGTGTGTGTGTGTGTGTGTGTGTGTGTGTGTGTGTGTGTGTGTGTGTGTGTTTTCTGCTTTGATCCTTCAGACTATGTTTTCCTTTACTCATCAATAGGTAAAGACAGGATGTTTTAAATCTCATTAACAGTTGAAGTAAATGGTGAAGGATTGAATTTACTTCCCCTTTGAGTGCACCCACTCGTCTTGTCACATTGCCAGACAGCTAATGGTATATCCTCTGATATGGTTTGGTGGTTAATTTTAATTGTCAACTTGACAAAATCTAGAATCAGCTGAGAGATGGGTTGTCATGATTGGGTTAATTGATGTAGGAAGACCTGTCTTAATTGTGGGCAGGTGCATCAGTGTGCATTTGTTCATTGTTGTCTGGACTTGACTGTGGACATGATATGACTAGATTCTCCATTGTGATGGACTATCACTTGAAACTGTGAGACAACAAAGCCATTACCCTTAAGTTGCTTCTGTCGAGGTATATTATCATAGTGATAGGAAGAGAAACTGAGCTAGACAGTCTGACTTGAGATTCAGGATTAACTGAGAGATGTTCTGATGATCTATCTCTCTCCATCTCTCTCTCTCTCTCTCTCTCTCTCTCTCTCTCTCTCTCTCTCTCTCTTTTTCTCTCTCTCTCTGTGACTATATTCATATCAATGCAATGTAATGTGTCTCTTTACTATTAATAAAACTGTACCAAGATAGAGCACAGTATTTTTGCGCCAAATGCTTGAGTTATGCTTTTTTTGAAAGCTTGCATTAAAACTCTCTCATTTAAGCTGTATATAACTCTGTATGGTTCTGTCTTACTTAGCTCTAGTCATTTCCTTTGCAAATTGACTTACTTCCCACTATTTTAAGGACTATATAATCTTCACATTTCTTCCAAGTCTCAGAAAGGGTGCCTTCTCATAAAGGCACCTTCCTTGGCTTGCAGTGTCTGCCTTCTCCATGTCCCCACACGGCCTTTTCTCTGTGTCTACATGTCTTAGAGCAATCGTGTTGATGAGGCAGATCTTGTCTCCATTTTGTTTTCCAGGAGCACTCATATTTAGATTTTATGGGAACAAACTGCCAGCTGGCTTTCCCCTGCAACTGCGCTCTCTAAGCTGCTCTTTAAACTCCAGAGGTTTATAATGTTTATCCTGAAGAATTACAATAAAGTTTTGTTGTTGGCTGAAGGTTTTCCTAATTTGTCTATTCTCTAATTTTCTACAGTTTTGTCCTTGAAGCTGCTAGGAATACAGAGAGCATACCAGTGCTGCTGAGAATTCTAATACTTATTCTATATTCTCTCATCTGGATTACCCAAGTCCTCAAAATGCTCTCTGATTCCTTAGACTTATTTATATGTCTGAGTGTTATATTTATTCCTATTATTGCTATAACAAGATGCCATAGCCTGGGTGGCTCAAACAGCAGAAATTTATTTTCTTATTCTGAAAGCGGGTAGTCCCAAGACCATGGTGCCAGAGGATTGGTTTCTGATCTCAAACCTTAAAGAATGTTATCAAGCCAACTGGCATCTAGAACCTAACCCAATATTATTCATTAGGCTAAAGCAACACAAAACAGACAGGGATGCATTCCTGCTTCTTCTACCCATGTCCTATTTATTCAGTCCAAGAAACTGCTCACTTGTTAGGATGGCCGACACAAAACAGCCTACTGTTAGATGTCCAGTCACTTCTCTCTTGGTGTCTGTTGTAACTTTTCCATTTCAACCCCAGACTGAAAGCTAAGCAGAACTGAAGGCAATATCTTGCATTGTAATTCTTGGTAATGCTATACTCTGATAAACACTGAGCATTGTACAGAAGAAAAATTTTGCTGGTTGAGGAGGCAAACTCCATGTTAGTGTTATCTGTGCAATTGATTGATATTCTGCTGTGGGTATTTCTAGCTTTTCAATGCCTGTTTAATAAGGAGCCCACATTTTCATTTTGTACCAGATCTCACAAAATTATGAGACAGACTTTTAAAAATGATCCATCTTTTTATAAAGGATTGATTGGACTACATGTCCAAAGACCTGAGCTTTACCCCAGCCTGCTACAAAATAGGAACTAAATATGATGTTCATCCCTAGTTTATTCCCCACCAGAGAGACTGTCTGTATCTCTCAAAGTGCTATAATCTGTTTTAGAAAAGGAATTCTTCTTATAGAGGACATCTGCTGTTTTGCCTGCCAATGGCCTTGCCCCAATTTTTTCCCAAGGTCCTAACTCTGTCTTGTTAATTACTAGATTCAAAGAATGAACCTTACTTAATCTTCTACCCTAATCCAGGGTATGGGTCAGACATGATCTAAAATATATTTCTACTCTTCAACTAAACTGAAACTGATTAAGAAATGTGCTTGTGGACTAATGCAGGACCATGAGATTGGATCACAGATCTTCCATGGACAACTAGGGATTGTGATTCTGCTCTCTGGCTCTGCTGGAAGAGTGGGGCTCAGAGAGGCTGGTGGTCACCTGGTCTCTGTGAGGTGAAGACAGAGCTAATACAGAAGAATGTCAGCTGTATAGTATGGTAAATCCAAGTTCTGGGGATATGTGTAAATCCCTGAGGATGCGCTGCTGTGTCTGTAGTCTATAACTAAATAGTGTGCTAGTGCCTGGGAGCCAAGGATGTACTAATGAGAGTAATGTGTGGGTAAACAGGGAGTGTGTACCACTGGATCCTTGTTGCAGAGTAGAGTGCTTACCCTGTAGTAGACACTGAGTTAATGAATGGAAGACGACATTGTCGTGGAAGTCACTGTAAGATGTAAGTGGAGTAAAGTGATGGGTTTCCAGAAATATGCAAATCACTTTCTCTGTTTTTAGATATATCTCAGAGTCTCAGAAGTCATTAGCAACTAGGAAACATAGCTCACCAGAAAAAGCAGTTCATGCCAACAGGGATGGTAAAAACTAAGACAAAGTTCAGGCAAATAGCTTTCAAATTTGGGGATTTGGCTTAGATATGTTCTCTTTATTAAAGTAACATGGAACAAAGGACATGGAGGGAGTAGCAGCCTCTGCTGAAGGGACAAATGGAGCTAGAAGTGTTTTGCTATAGTCTGCCTTTATTCTACCTGATATGCCGTTGTTTATGTTAGGAGGGATTGAAGCCTCAATTATTGACACCCTTTTAAAATATGTCACTAGAGATGGACATTTTTGAGTTGGGGATATGTGCTCCTTGGAGGGAACACTGGGAAAAGGGGGGTAATTGGTCTATGATGATGGAGTGCTTTAATTCTGTAGGTCTTGGGGCAAGTATTGGGAGATTCTAGAATACTAACTTGACAGTATGATCCATGTACATCTTTCTGGTGGCAAGTGTAAAAGGAAAATTCCAGCATCTTTGAAAAATTCCTATTAGTAATGCCCATATCCAGCACTGTGACTGCCTTGAATTGCCACCCCTTTCTCAAAGCTAGCGGATCTATTGGCAAAGGGATCATATCCATTAGCTCTTAGATGATTGGTTAAACTGGTTAAATAAATGAACAGAGGTTATAATCCTGAGTTTTCCTAAGTTTATTTTTGCTCCATATTTATTGCATAAACCACATTTATAACATCTCCTAGAGTATTGTACTACTGGGCTTGATCCATGGTTTATTTTTTTAATTCTCATCAACTGACATTTTACCTTCTAAGATGGATCATGATGTCTCTGATACTTTCATAGGCCCTTTAGTACTTAAATATTTAAAAGATAATGACAGGCTTCTTGGATGCCACAAATAGTTGGCAGATATTGTCTGTCTCCTCCTTATAAGGCTCGCTCTGCTGAGGATATCACACATTCTCCCTTTACAGCCTAGGCTATCTACAGTGCCCCAAATCACTTCCCCCTGTCTTTGCTGTGTGAATAGAATCATCGCCAGCATGGCGTTCCTCAAAATCAGTACAACTGCAGAAGGATTAGTGGATCACTTTAAGTAGTAGCTGAGGTGGAAGAACGTAGAAATGGTTTAAGTCGAGTCCTTCAGTTTGTCTATGAGAAACCAGAGCCAACTCCTACAGAGAAAATGTTTGTTCAAGGTTGCTGAGAAACAGCAGAAACTCAGAATCTTGATCCCAGGAGCTCTACTTCTGCAGGTGTGCCTGGCCTCAGCATGGCTATACATCTACAGTGACTTTGTTTTTCATTAGCTGGGGTTAAATTCTTAGATATTCCTTTTCAAAAGCCCCCATCGGTAAACACAAAAGAAGAGAGTTTGCATTGAATGTGAAATGCCCAGAGGATCAGGTTTTCCTTTTCCCACAGATCAAATAGATGAGAGACTGGTGTCAGGACTTGTACCATACAAGCCCTTTCTGAAGGGCTGAAAGGATGCTCCTTGCTCTCTGAACGTTAGTACTGGATGTCAAAAAGAAAACTGACAAATATTTCTTCTTGAGTTTAATGACACCAACTAATCATGCTCTTGCTGTTGAACTCCTGAGATAGACCATGAATATGTTGCACGCACGAATATCAGTTCCTGGCTGGATGCTGCGGCTGGTGGAGAATATGTGCAGCTCCCCCTCGGCACTTGAACTTGACTCTACAGTTCTGGTCTTACATCACCATTAGTGGTGTAGGTCACAGCTCCTGTTCCTTCTTCTTGTTAATTTTCTAGATATGAAATCATTCTAGATCCCTCTCCTACTCAAAGTCCTCTGATAGCTTTAATATTAATTCAAATACAATCAGACTTTCATGTCACATAAAGTCTACCTTCATGGGTTCAATCAACAATGTACTGAAATTATTTGAAAACAATTGCATCTGCTCTGGGCACATAGAGAGACTTTCCTTTGTTGTCCTTTAAACAATAGAATAGAACTCTTTGGATGGCACTTAAACTTATACTTGGTTTATGTACTATAAATAATCTAAAGGTGATTCAGGGTATAAAAGAACACATAAGCAGGTTCTATGCAAACATAATGCTATGTCCAATAAGGGTTTTGTATATTTATGGGTTTTGATGTCTGTGTGGGTCCTGGATCCAGGCTTGCATGGATACCTGTGTCCTCTTCCTGGGCCTCACACATGCACCGCTTGCTTGCTCAGAGTCCTTGCCTGTAGTGACTTCTGTAAGAGTTTGTCCCAATATTACAAGTAATGATCACTTCTTGTGTTTGAGGCATCTGTAATAGCCCACCCTATCATAGTCATGACATTTTATTTAGTTTACAGTGCATTTCAACAACTGAAGTTATTTTGGGTATCTACTTTTATGTGATTTGAAATATATGCTCTGTGAGACTACAGGTACCATCTTGTTCTCTATTGTTTTTCAGGTCCTAGAGGACAACCTACATAGTGCATGGAATACGCAACATTCCATAAACAGTCATTTTTACAGAGAAAGAGAAAAAAGTATACGTTTATTTTCTAAATGAGATTCTGTAACTAGGAAAGCCACCCATACATGGCTGAGGGAAAGGTAAACTCTTGGCTAATTAATTGTATCTTTAAATCTCACTGCTACTTCTAATGGTGATAGAAAAAAATCAGAGATTGAAGTACCCATCCTCATTTTTTGTTTGCTTTTTTAAGATGGAGTCTTCCTCTGTATCCTGGCTGTCCTTGAATCTGACGTTCTCTAATATATCATCATCCCTTGTGCTGAAATTACAGGTGTGGACAGGTAAAATAGTCCATTTTTTTAACAGATGCTTTTGCTTAATTTACAGTTAGAAACACCAATAGTAAGGAAATTGAAAACAATGGATAGAAATAACAAATGGTTTCATAGCATGTGTGTGACTTTGGAGTGATGGTTAACTGCTGTACAAGGCCCTCCTTAGAGGTATTCCAAGAATAAATTCCCTATGTCGGCTCTGACTCTGCTTAGAAGTGGCTATGTAACAGTGAGCTCTAGTCCTTCCTAATTCTGCAGTAGACTGACACCCTTGGAGAGTGTGTTTCAGTTGAATTATAAAACTATCTAGGTCAGACAGGATGACCACTTTGTCCTCTGTGCAATGATAAGCAAATGGTGATGGCTCCACCATTTTTAGCTTGTGAAGTGGAACAGACAGAGAGCATAACATCTCCAGAATTCAGTTCTCTCATTCTTAATGTGGCTGAGACCATTAAGGGTGCCATTATAAAGTCTAAGCAAAACCCATTTATTTATGCTATACAAATACATGGGTGTTTGTAGGAATCTGTCAGTCTTCAGACCATATGATCATTCCCTGTGAGCTCTAAATCTTCTTGGTTTTATTCTTAATACTTCTGGCAATTTTGGGGTTGTGAGGTGGCTGCCCAGCTATGAAGAAGGCACAGCCTACAGAGCACACATCATGATTCTCCATGTTATTTTTTTCAAATGACTTGGCTCATTCTAGATTTTGCCTAGAATTGGGTCTTAGCTAAAGACTGTTAGATCAGAGGTTGGTAGACATATTAGCTTAATGCAGGAAAGGTAAACAAGTTTCTCAGGGACTGAGATGTCAGGCTTTGAGGGGACTATATGTATTTTTCTATTTCTAAATTCATGTATCTTTCATCTTCTGGCCAATGTTCAGATGTGTTGCTGGTTTTTCATAAAACATTCAAATGCCAAAGAAGGCACCAGGGAAACAGAAGCTGAGCAAAGTGGTAAGAAATTCTTTAAGAAGTCCAGGCGCCACAAGGGAGGGAGCGGGAACAGGGAAAAGGTTGTGCTGACTGACAAGTGATGGAAAATCACTGAACCATAATAGACCTCACTTGTATTGACATGCGCTAGCTGAAGTGAGCAGCTGGGTAAAGCTGCCGAGCGTCTTATTTTGGGGTTTGGCAGTGGACTAGGCTCTATTTGTGACGCAGACAGCTATGACAGGATTTTACAGGTCTAATGCTGAGCAAAAATGTAGTTTGTTCAGCCCAAGGGCAGGCGTCTTGCAATGGATCATTGCCTTTGTCAGACATTGCTGTCAAGGAGGGGACACCCCGCAGGCTCTTCTTCCACATTGTGCCACGAGAGGTGATGTGAGCTTGTAGTTGCTTAGCATGGTCAGGCATCTAATTTAGCAGCATAATTTGGCAGGTGCAGTGCCAAATCTGGTCATTTACACACACAACTTGAACCAGAGAGAGGACAGGGGAGGGGAAAAGAGAGAGGAGGCTTTACATAATGGTGCTTTTTCTGAAAGGGGAACTGGAATACTTACTCTGTCAACCACTGGGCTAAATCTTCCATTTACTTACTCTGTGTAATTACCTCAAGAATCCTCTGTGACTGGTTCCATTATCATCCCTTTCTCTCTTTCACAGGTGAACAAACTGAGGCTTGGAGACATGAAGTCATCTTCTCTGAAACATAATTAGCAAGTCACAGAGCCAGCTCCACAGCATGACTATGCCCGGCGTGCTAGCCCGTGCTCCGCCCAGGTCCTACTGCTCTACATTAACCACATATATCTCAGAAGCTGGGGAACCGCTGGATCCAGTTCCACTCTGGATAGCAAGTCCTCAGTCTTAGTGATGGCTACCTTGCTCTCATTTGCCTCCAAATGTTATAAATATCGCTGTAGTTTGGACTTTTCCCACTAGTAGTTGGGTCACTTAGAGTTTGTTAGTGATTATTCTTCGACGCCGTGGGAAACTACTTACTGGGGGTTAGATAATTCATAGAAAGAGAAAAAGAAAAAATGGCTTATTTCTGGTCCCCATAATCTTAGGAGGAAAGTTAAATTAATGTGCCCCATGGAGAGAACAAATCCAAAGGAAGTATCATTCTGCGCTCTCTTCCAAAGCAGGGACTAAATACTCAGCCCTTACAGGGAGTCCCACCTCTCTTTCCTTTTGGTCTTGTATATATAGGCTGAAGAAAATTAGACCTTGGTTTTCATGCTGTCGTTACTTTTATCACTTCTGTGACAAAAATAACCCAGGGAAAAGAAAGTCAAGGAAGTAGAGGCTTATTTTAGCTCACGGTTCCAGGGGACATCCACCGTGGCAGTGAAATCGCGATGGCAGAAGCTGGAGGCAGCTGTTCAGATTGCATGTGTAGTCGGACACAGAGAGTGATGAATGCTTGTGCAAGGTGGCAGGCTTTCTCTATTTAAATTCAGGCTAAGGACTTCAACCCATGGAATGGTGCTACCCACAGTGATAGTGGATCGTTCCACCTCAATAAATTTAATCTGGATAATGCATCACAGTCTTCTCCAGAGATTTGTCTCATAGGTGATTCTAGATCCTATTAAATCAACCAGTAACCATTACACATACTTTAATTTAGTATTTCATGTAATTATAAAATAGGCAATCAGTCACAGTTTTATAAGCAGTGTCTACAACCTTGTTACCAAAGGAATCTCACATTTTCAGACTATCTTTAAAATATTGTAAAAATATTGGAAATCATTTATTCTGATTATTATTCGAAATTATGATAACCATTGGAACTTCTTTGTTCTTATTAGTGTCTTATTTGTGTCTGTGTGCTTCTATCACAATGAAAACATTTTGATAATTATGTTATTTTGAGGATTGTGTTTAAATATAGTTGATTTCCTTTTAAGCCATCACCTTTAATTTACACACACACACACACACACACACACACACACACACACACACATACACACACACATTTTACTGAAAAGAGGTGGATTCATTTTGCAGAGACCCAAAGGAATGCGTACCATTAAAACAAAACAAAATACAGAAAACAAAAAACAAAAAGCAAAATGGGAATTCTAATTCAAAAGAAGAGAGATCCGCTGTCTCATTTAGAAATATCTTATGGATGTCATCACTTAATCTGCAATCTATCACTTTGAGTAGAGTAAGAGTCACTATTATTTTCCCTGCTTAAAGTAAGAGGACACTAAGGCATCATGATTTTTAGGGGATTTTCCAGGGCAAATCTACTGTCGTGTGCTGACTATACTCTTTGTGTGGATTCTCCTGTTGCCAGCTCAGCTCCATGGTTCTCTATGAATCACAAAGAGAAAGGCTGGAGATCACAGAGTTCTGTCCTGTGGAAGCCAGGCTCCAGACAAGGTCCTGTAAAAAGAAGCACCCTATGAGCTATTGACAGAAGGGAGGGAAAATCCCTGGCCCTTCTAGCAGAAATAGGCTCATGTGCAGAGAGTTGGTTGGACTTAAGTTTTGTGGCACTGGCTTCAGTGAACTAAAATGTGGCTTCTTCAGTTAGCTACAGCTGTCTACTTGGCTGCTCTCTGTGTAATTTCTGTAGCTTTCTAATCTTTGGAAAGCCATGATTTTCCCTGCTTCTCCCCTGGTTTATACAAAGATTTAGTAAATAGTTGAGCTAAACCCCTCCCAGTTTCAGAGCATCTTCTACCCCAGAAGAACTCTATGCTTATGACAGACCAGGAACAAAGAATTTAATAGCAGAGTTGGGGTTCTTATAAAAAAACAAAAATGGCGAAGCTATGCACAAAATTCTGAGATACTACTAGAAAAAAATGAATAAGGCATAATGCCCTAGGCTAGACCTAGTGGGGCAGCCCTTACCTTCCCAGTGGGAGGAGCTAGAGAGGGTTAGTTACAGAAACCCAGAGAGAGGTGTTTCCTTGCCAGAGCTCCTCTGTGCGGGGTAGGAACTAGAAATAAACACTGTTTCTCAGCTCTCTTGTGGCATTATAGCACTCTTCCTGCTTTCTTCAAGAAGCCATAACAAGGAGCTTGGATTAGTGAGCAGGGGAGCGTCACAAAACGGGAGGAAGGTGGGAACAGGGCGTTGATAATGGAATGTGCTCAACAGATGAAATATTTGCCTACAAGAAAATTTAAATGAAATAAAATGAAATAAAAATTCCTTCTGCTATATTCAAGCCTTGGAAGGGAAGTAAACCAATGATAGCTACAGGTAGGCAAGCCAGGTTAAACATTTGACAGTCTTTCCTTCTCCTGCTTTACAAAGCGAATCAGTCTGTTATGTGCTATGTGCTAATACCTTAAAAAACAACAAAACAAAACAAAAGCGAAAGCAAAAAAACATGTAATATACTTCTTGAATTTAAAAATATTTGATACAATTCAATTTAGTGAATGCTGCTGCTGCTTTGATTTTTGAAGCCTCTTGGAGACAAGAAGAGCTTTGCATGATCTCAGATACTTCTGCAGAGTGCTGGTCCTCTGTGCCTAATGGAAATTGCCCAGAGTACAGAAGTCCCTGGTGACTCCAGTCTTGATCTCTAGCCTTGAGCATGTGCCATCTTTTGTGGTACTTGCACCAATATCAAACCTCACTTTCAAGGGCAGTTTTAATGAGGTGGATTGGACTGGGTGTTTCAGGCCATGTTTTTCAACTTCTAGCATCTGTAATTAAGAATGATAATCACTTACAAGAGAATAAAGATGAGCTCAAACATTGAACACATGTAGATGTTTGGGCTACAGGGAATCAATCTGTCCATTAGAATGCTAATGAATGCAGAATATCCCCATTCTTAATGAATTGGTTAACTAAACAGAGAGGCTGGGGTGAGACACAAGCATGATTATTTAACATAGAAAATCAAGAAGGTTGGATGAATAGCAATTACATAATTAAAAAAAATAAACAGCATTTGAGTCTCAATTAATCCTTATTGGTAGTTCAGAAACATCCACCCGAATCTATTCCAATTCATTGCAAACTGAGCCTTTCAAGCTAAAACAATTTTAACACTTGGTCTCTAATATAAATCTCCTAATTAAAAATGTTCAAGATCAAGATGATACATTGAACTAGAAGAGCGAGGGCAATTAAGAAACTAATTTGGTCAAGTGAAAGTATATTATTCTTCTTGTTCAAATATAAAGGTTCTATTGCTTGAATTCAGTATGTTATTCTGAAATAAAAACAAAAACAACAACCAATTTCTATTCTTGAATTGTAATGAAGACTTTGAGGGTAGCAAATGAAAAAAAAAAAAACAACAAACCATAGTCCTGTTAAAAGTACGGAAGACTGAGTATAGGACTATGTTCGCTAGGAAAATAGAAGCAATAGGGTTGAGTGTGTGTGTGTGTGTGTGTGTGTGTGTGTCTGTCTGTCTGTCTGTCTGTCTGTGTATTCACCTATCTCTGTCTCTGCTGAGAGGTTTATTTTAAGGAATTGGCTCACAATTGGAAGCTGACAAGTCTCACATCTTCAAGGTAGGCTAGCAGGCTAGGGAACCAGGGAAGACTATATTGCAACCGATGGTCTAAAGCAGTGTAAAGGCAAAGTTGCATCTTTTCCTGGGGACCACGGTCTTTTCATTTAAAACTGTCAGCTCGAATGTTGGAAAATGTTGGTAAAATGCTTGCCACACAAACACAGAAACCTGAGTTTGGATCTCTAATACCAACGTGAAAAGCCAGCCATGGTATTGTACATCTGTGGGGAGAGCATTTCCTGCCCAAGTATGAGGACCTGAATTCAAACTCCCAGCACCTATTTTAGAATCTAGACATGGCCAAGTGTTCCCTGTAGCTCCAGTGCTACAGGGGGTGGGGGGAGTGGAGGCAGTATTGTACCAGTCTGCTGGCTACCGGCCTGGCTCTCAGTTCAGTGAGAAACCCTGTCTCAAAGGAATAAGGCAAAGGGGGTTAGAGCAGGGAAGTTAGTTATTCTGGACTCTACACACACACACACACACACACACACACACACACACACACACACACACACACACACACACACACACACGCACACAGGCATAGGCACCCCCCCCCAACACATGCTGCTGTCAGTGACTGGGGGGGCTCCACCCACATTGTGGAGAGGACTCTGTTTACTCTGTTGATTCCGTGTTGATACATCACAGTAAAATCTACACTGATGGTTGCCAACTCGGCACTTTGGCCTAAACAATTCGACGCAGGGACATAATCAGTCTGTGATGCGGATGAGGCATTAGAGATTTTATTTTATTTTATTTTTTTAATTAGTTAATTTATTTTTTTGATACTTTATTTACATTTCCAATGTTTCCCCTTTTCTAGGTCTCCTGTTTGGAAACCCCCTATCCCCTCCCCCTCCCCGCCTCCATGAGGGAATTCCACCTCCCACCCACCCGCCCACCCATCCCCATATTCCCACCTTGACATTCCCCTTTACTGGGGCCTCTAACACCCTCAGGCCCAAGGGCCTCTCCTCTCTCCCTGATGGCCAACGAGGACATCCTCTGCCACATATGTGGTCCGAACCATGGGTCCCTTGATGCGAATTCTTTGGTTGGTGGTCCAAACTCCAGGACGACGGGGGGGGGGGGGGGGGCCGGCCCATTGACACTGTTGCTCCCTCCATGGGGCTGCAAACTCCCTCAGCTCCTTCAGACCTTCCTCTAACTCTTCCATCTGGGACCTCATTCTCAGTCCAGTGGTTACTGTTAAGTGAAACTTGGGTACTCTGAACTTTTGGGCTAATATATCCACTTATCAATGAGTACATACCATGTTCGTTCTTTTGTGACTGAGTTACCTCGCTCAGGATGATATTTTCAAGTTCCATCCATTTGCCTGCAAATTTCATTAAGTCATTGTTTTTAATAGCTGAGTCACCAGGGTTCCATAGCCAGGCATTGGAAATTTTAAACCACCTATCTCAGCTAACTAGTCTTCAACTTTCCTCCTCATTCCTGCCCTGAATTCTTTCAGAGTATAGCCATCCTTTATCTGTGGTCTCACTTTCTGCTACTTCAGCTACCTTTGGGCAACTATGTTCAGAAAATATTGAATAGAAATTTTTAGAAATATGCAATGTGCACATTTTAAATTGCATGCTGATCTAAGCAATGTGGTGAAATTCAGTAGCGGGTCCTGGTCTGTGTGGAGGTGGATGGTTCCTTTGTCTTGTGCATCTGTATTGTTTATACGACCTGCCTGTCAATCCATAATGTCTGTCTTGAGTATCAGCCTGGGGCAGTGTTGTGTTTAAGAACCCTTCTCTTACTAACTAATGCATAGGAGCAGAGATGCTGGTAGTGCACATGAGCCAGAGAGAAGCCCAGGTATATCTTTAAGGAAAAAGATGAAAGCACTCATCTTGAGAAATGATAAGATTGTGTATTGAGATGGTGTGGTGGTTTGAATGGGAAGTGATACTGTGAGGAGGTGTGGCCTTACTGAAGGAAGTGTATCACTGTGTAGGTGGGGTTTGAGGGCATCTAGTGCTCAATCTCCTCTCGGTGTGGAAGAGTCTTCTCCTGGCTGCCTTTAAATCAAGATGTAGAACTCTCAGCTTCCTTATCTAGCACCATGTCTGCCTGAGCACTTCCATGCTTCCCACCATGATAATAATGGACTGAACCTTTGTAACTGTAAGCCAGCCCCAATTAAATGTTTGCCTTTATAAGAGTTGTTTTGGTCATGATGTCTCTTCACAGCAATAAAACCCTAACTAGGACAAGTGGCTAAGAGCAAATCTTCTATCTGTAAAATTATAAAGAAGGAAAAATGAACTGAATTAGTTTTGCCATTGCATCTCAGACTTTTAACGTTAGGGCTATAGTACATGATGAACACTTAAGAAGAAAAAGGCATTAATCATAGGGGCCAAAACTACCTGTGGCTTTCCGGATCCTTTGAAGAATCTCTGAATGCACTTTCCATCCATTCCAAAACAAGAGGAACCATTTTATAGCGACATTTGAAAACCAGTGCCCAGAAGTCTGGAGATTATGAATCATTTCTAAAGTAAGGAATTTAAAAAAAGGAAAGAAAATCACAATCAACCTAGAGAAATTTCAAGACAAAAAAAAAAAAATCCCCAAATTAAAGGAAGTGAGAGCAAACACATGAACAGCAGCAGCAGCAGCAGCAGCAGCAGCAGCAGCAGCAGCAGCAGCAGCAACAAACTCTCCTAGTCAAGGAAAAGGTGAAATCTGGTATCGAACTTGCTCCCTTCCTCGGTCTTCCTAGGTTCAGCTACACTTTCAATTGCATCATGCCTGAATATCTCTGCCATTCTCTACCACCAAGCACTGGTTATTACCTGTTAGCAAATCAAACTTTCAAAATGTCATTTGGTTTGGTTTCATACTGTAATAGAGAAGAAAGGCTTAGGACAAAATAACAGTTCTCTAGATATTTGGGTGCATGGTTTACAAGCAATTCTGAGGGGAATTTTTGAACATTTTCTAGGGTGGGTCTGCAGAACACAGATCCTGGACTGCTCTTGGAAGAGGTTTCTTGTCTATGTTTTAGAACATGGTTTATAATTCTCCCCGTTGTTGGAGATTCATATTTTGTTTTGAGTAAATCTTGCTATTAAGAAACCTGTTTTAACCTGGTATTTCTCAGATCTACTCTGCTTTCCCATTTCTCTGTGCAATGTGTCTCAGCATCCCAGGGAGCAAGCTGCAGACAATTCATTTAAGTGATGATAACCTGAAAATAAAGTCTTTTCAATCAAATAAGATAACCCCTTGCTCTGCTATGCATTTAGTGAGCTAAGCTTTATTTAGTCTGGTTACTTCCCCACATCCTTGTCACCAAGCTGCCTTCTCAGGCTTGAAGGCCTTGCTGAAGCACTCACCCCTGAAATTGTGCAAAATTTGCTGCAGAGGACACCACAAAAAGAAAAAAAGTGTTGGCTGACTCTGCACAAACATAATTCGTTTCTTTCTTAAAATTTGATGCTGGAAGAATAACAAAACTGCTAAGGTGCTTACATCTTCATGGGAGAGACAGTAAGTGCCAATTTATACCTAAACCGTTTCTTAAATGTGTATCATGTTTTCTCCTCCACCAGCTCGTCCTCAGATCCCCCGTCACCAAAGTTTATGTTCATTTTCTCTGTCTCTCAAAATAAAAACAAAACACAAAATTAAAAATCAAAACAAACAAGCAAAAAGACCAATATACAAAAAAAAAAAAAAAAAAAAAAAAAAGCCCAGATAAAACAAACCCCAAACTCCATTGAACTGATTTGGTTTAAAGTTGCTCAAGCAGAGTTGCTGTAGTGGTCAATTATATCAGTTTGTTGGAGCATACCCGTTAGAACTGAGGGCAGAAGAGCCATTTCTAGCCCTCTCCATTACTCAAGGTGAGTTTTAAACTGGGAATTCAAAAAATAAGTTCAAGGGTGGCTCGTGCCTATGACTAATAATCTGGGGAATCCTTCTGCAAACTGTAAAGAGGCAACCCCTTTGAGCACACAAATCACAAAAGTGCCTCTACTCCTCTACTTGTGCATTTGCTGCAGCCTCTGGGATTTTTGCAGTCTCACACCTGGCCCAGGGCTTAAGACTACACCTGTACCTTCCCCGGTTCTCCAGTTGGAGCCTCTGTGCTCAGCAGTTTAAGCATAGCTATGAAGGGACAGTGCTGGGTTGGGCAGAGAAAGCAGACATCCTAGGCAGAGCTTAATAGGGAAACAAGTATAAACTGGGGAGCTCAGTCTTGTTTTAAACTTCAGTGAGCCTACCCAACATTAGTACATCCATAACCACTGGTAAGGGTGCAAGACTTGTATCTTGTTTCTTGGGGCCTAATTTAATTCTAGACCTAAGGTTTTCTGTAAAATGAGCATCTCTTTCCAATATAGTATTTTAGTATCAGAATACCTTGGATCAAAACCAGTTGTTTTACAAGCCAATATGTTGGTACATTCATTTACCCCTTACTAAACAAACAAATTGAGAGATTTCAAAGAGCATGACACTGTTCTAGTCCCAAGGGATACTATGGAACACAAATTTGTTATTTACTTTGCCTTTTTGAGCTTATGTCCTGGCAGAGGAGACATTGACATACTGACAACAGACTGGTGAGGATAAGGGGACACATGGGGAACAAAGGGATAGCTGTAGCCTTAGCTCTCAAGGCTAGCCCAACCCTAGTTCTAACACTAACCCTGACCCTGACTCTCATCCAACTCTCACCTTAACCTTCACCACGCCTCCAAAGATAGTCCTGATTTGACTTCCGTCAGCTATCCTAAAGGGAGATGCCTGAAAGCGGCAATGAAAGAGTTACAAAGAAAGCATAGCCGGAGAGAATCTGGAGGATCACAGGAGGAGGAAGGACTTCAAATCTGTATAATTGTTGAGTAGAGGAGAAGAGTGGTCTGAATTGAGGATAGATTTCCAGACAAAATACACATTTTCACAGGCTTTCAGCTGTGTTATGCGTTGCCATGACTACCGAGGAGCAAAACTGAAATTGAGTAGCATGCTAGTGTAGTCCGGGAGGAATACAGTGGTTGTAAGGATACAAAAGTGCTTATATTGGAAATCTAGGTACATGTTGGCGGTAGCTTGGTTAAATGGACACCCTTTAAGGCCTAAGCAGTAGGCTAGAGGGAGATGAGAGATAATACAAGGATGGTCCTAGATTTCTGGATAAGGCAACTTGGAAACCAAATGGTGCCATTGAATAGAGTGTGCAAGTGATTCTGCAGGAGCAGCAGGCCCACCTGAGGAGACAACAGAGCTCAGTTTGGATCTATTGTATCTGGATAGTCTATCAGGTGTTCAAGTAGAGGCTGAAGGGACCCCCATACTATGGAGTGCTCCCGTCTGGCACAGACCACATCCAAACATCAATTTCTAGGCACAAAGAGATCCTTCATTAAGCAAGGCAAAGAGACAAGGCAGCTGAGCATAAATCAGGCAGAAAGAATGACAAAAAGCTTTGCAAGTCTTAATTTCAAGAGGACGAGAAAGAGGGGTCTGTCTATGCTAGAATGAGCTAGTTTAGTTAGGGTAGCCAGATGGGGCTAGTTGGCTGCTGGACCTGGGTATTTTGATAGCTGGACCTTGTTTGTTAGCCTCAGGAATGACTTGGGCATAAGAAAGTGGCCAAATAAGGGACGAGACCTTGGTGGCTAGCTTTAGAAATATAATTTAATGGTTTAGCAAAGGAGAGGGAAAGAAAGGGTAAGACCTGCAGATGCCATGTCTGCTCTGCGCAGAGCTGCTAGAGCCCTTCAGAGACAGCCACGAAGAGGGATATGCAGTTAGGGAGTGCTACCCAGAGAGAGGATGTGCAGAGAAAGAAGATGAGTGACTGGGCTGTTCTTAATGGGAAAGAGGAATCTGCACAGGGATTGAGAGCTGTAAGAAGAAGAAGAAGAAGAGACAAACCAACGAGTCTGGTGACTCTGAACCCAAAAGAGGGAAGACCTTTGAGAAAGAATTTTGGCTGGAGTCTAATGACAGACAGAGATATCAGGAAGAGCTACAAATGCTCATCACATTTGACAGTTTTGAGGCCACTGCTGGCTTGAGCAGATAGTCTGCCAAATTGTCATTAGGACGGGATTCATGGATCACTGAGCCAGCAGAAGGAAGCTGGAGAAATGAGAAGACAAATTGGCAAGAGGCTGTAATGAAAAGGAAGTAGGCAGCATAGAGCTCCAACATGCAGGTGTACTGTGGGGTGGGGCGGCAGAGGTCCTCCGCCATTGGACTGAAGAAAAGAGCTGGAGAGAATGTGGATTTGATGACATCAAATAAAGAAAAAAAATAGGAAAGTTAGGGAGTGCAGGAGCAATGCTGTATACAATCCCTGTAGAAGTTCAATAAAATGGTTCACTAGGCTTTGGTAGGATGTCCTCTTGCCATGGAGGAGCAGAGGGGAGGACGGTGTGTATAAAGTGAGACGTAGTCTTTAGCAAAATTAAGGACGTTCTTCCTTAAAACTGCATTTTCCCTAAGGAAATCACTGAGGATAGCCGTCTAAGATGGTGGTCTCATGTGTAGTGATTCGTTACCACCCCTCATTGCGCTGACTCTCAGCAGTGTCAGAGCTTGGAGGTACGCACCGGCAAACGTCTCTGCTCACTTAGAACCTAGGAATTTCAGCTGGATTGTATAGGCAGGCTAGTGATCTGAGGAGAGTCTCTCATTGGTTCTTCGATGAACACATTGTCGCTATGAACAGAGGACATTGTGTTTCATATTGCATGGATTGAAAATTCAAAGTAAAGATCTGAAGTATTTCATGCAGAGAACAAGAACAGAAGGGAAAAAATCTACCAGGAAGTGGCTAGGCTTGCTCCAGCTCTCCTCCTTTCTGCCCCACCTTTTGCTCTCATTTTCATAAAGCATTCAAGTTAAAAATGCTATCTTTCATTCCTGCCCTCAGAAGGCATTCTGTTTGTTTGTTTGTTTATTTATTTTTCTTTTTTATCCTATCTAAGTCAAACACACATACATCAAAGACTACCCCCTCTTCTTTTGGTCCTAGGAAGTTGGCAAAACTCCAGTTGTTTTCAACCGTATAAAAGACCATTATAAACCACTGGCTTAAGAGAGCAATTCCTTGCCAATAGTTTTAGACTTTCCCATTCTAATTGGCTTTATGGATTTGAGAGCCCGACCTCAGACAGAAATGAGTCTGCTGACCTGCCTCCCCCCCCATGCATTAGGAATATTAAGATTATGTCAAGGCTGCCACCATAGTGAAAAGCTACCCAGATTAGGATTTCAAAAGTGCCCAAAATGACAAGTTGGCCTGGAGGAATGTGTGAGTGGAAAAAGAAAGAGAGAGAGAAAAACCCCAGAATAGCTTCTGTGAATAGGGTGACAACTTTATTACACCTCCTTTTCCTTTCCTTCCATTTCCTGTTCCTTTTCTGCTGTCAGTGAGAAGCCTTTTGGGAAAGAACAAAGTTGGCAGAAAGCAAAGTCAGTGAAATGCCTTCTGATGCTCATGGCCACCTTGTTTGGCCTCCTAGGTTTAACCGTAATATCTACCTAATCGTTTAGATTAACTAGGCACCCCCTAAGAAGCACTGCCATCCCTAACGTTCTGGACTTTTAAAAAATTACCAAAGAAACTCAGTGCCAAATACAATGACTTTTCAAAGTCCCCATTCTCTGCAGCCTCCATCTTCTCTCAGGACAATGAAATACTAGCTTGGGGTATTTCCTTCCACCCCTTTCTTACACCACCCACTGATCTTCCTTCACTGTGTTTTGGGCACGACACTCAGTCCATTTCCTTGGAGCACTGCTGTTATTTGTGCTCTAGGGAATGTGGGCACCGCTGGCTCACCTGTTCTTCTTAGGAGCCCCCTTCTTTTGGTTTTCTGTAGCCCCCTACTTCCCTGGATTTTTTTTTTTTTTTTACCTTCCTGGTCTCTCCTTCCCAATATCTGTCACTAGTCTTCACTCCTCTGTTTGCCTGTCAATTTCTGGGCTCTGTGCTATGCTTCATACATGAAATTATAGGAATTTTGGGGCAACTTAAGGAAATAGTCAGCACCTTCACTTTTCTTGGTAGTGAAAGCAAAGCACAGAGAGTGAGGAAGACATCTAAGTCACCTCATAGGTAGAGCCCGAGGAGAAACTGCCTGACTCAGTCTCCAAAAGATCAACAACCCACAACTGCTGTTTATGTTTTTGTTATTTTTTAAGCCTGTTCTTTTTCCTTTTGACTCATTAACAGCACAATAACAAAGTAAACCAATCTTTTTAATTAATTGATTTTTATTTGGGGGGCTATAATTTAATTACAGTTCCCCCTTCCCCATCCTCCCTCCAACCTCTTCTGTATACCTCTCCCCACTCTCCTTCAAATTCATGGCTTCTTTTTCCACTAATTGTTATTGTATACACATAAGTATTTATATTCATATATATTCCTAAATATAACATGTTGAGTCCATATAATGTAACTTGTATGTATATTTTTAGGGCTGACCATTTGGCAGGAGACCACAAATGTGTGCACTCTTTCCTAGGAAAGAACACCTCTTGCATTCCAAGTCACCTTCAGTTGTCTATAGTTCTTTGTGTAGGATTAAGGCCTCATGTACTTTTCCCCTGTACAGTTGGATTCCAAACAATTGGCATAAAAACTACAGTTCTCCTCTTGAAGGGACTAAGGGATAGCTTGTTGTGGAGCTATTTTGAGTGACTATGACCCAGATTTAAGTTGCTCCAAATTCCTTGTTCCAACATGGAAGCAGTTTCATAGATTTACAGAAAAAAAGAAAGTCATACATAAATCAAGACAAATTTAAAATATATTTGTGAGTACATTAGATGCAGGTACAGCGAGATGGGAAAGTTTTTGCCTTAGCCCAAGATGCTATCTGATGAATTTCTTAGCTTTTGAATTGGCAGAAACTAGTAGCTTGCTAAGTTAGTAAATTCCAAAAGGATTATATCTATTAATCACAAGACATATGTTTCTACACAGACGTGCAAGGAATGCTTTTCTGAAGGGCTATAACCAGGGAAAGATAACAGAATTGGCCTGTGGACTTGCAATTTTCCAATCTGCCCTCAGTATGAAAACTAGTCAGTCTCTCCATATATAATTCTTTTCAGGAATTCTCGTTCATAGCTCCCCCTATTGGCCAAGCATCACACGCACTCTTGCATCCATGATCCAGGAAACATTGAGGAAGAGAAAGATTTTATGAGCTAGAGGATTATGAAGTGTGCTATAAGCTTGTGTCCTAGAAACATCATCCAACATGACCACCCAAACATGAGCTGAATAAGAACAAGGACAGCATCAATGACCCAATATTAAAAGACCTCCGTGGCAGCCAAGTGTTCTGACTAGGAATTCATTTGAGGAAGTCAACAGACCACAGAAATGTTTTAATTATCCCAAGAACACAGGCAGCCACAAAGACTGGGACAATGATAACATGCACACAAAGAGAGCTCCAGTGATGAAGCTTCTCCCAAGGGCACTCAGGAAACTCCAGTCATGGGGAGCAGCAGTCTTCCAGATATAGGAAATGATGGACGCAAGCCCATCATGCCAGAGAGAGCTGAGGATCAGATGTGGCAAAGCTCATGAAAGAAACCACAGAACTCATTGGGTGACTTGCCTTCCCATGGAGTTCAGGACACTGAGGACAAACAAGCACATCGGAAGATGACAGACCAGCACACTGGGTGATATGTTCCTGCAAGCTACAAACCAGGGGCAGCATACACTTCAGTTCAGTGTCAGCTCCCACCAGGTGTTGGTACATGCCTGGACGTTAGGGTTGAATAATGAGTATTTATTGTGTCTAGACTTCCAGAGGAAGATGTTTGCCCTGGTTAGCAACACTTAGGAAGTAGGTCCTTGCAGTCTATCTTGGCCATCTTTAGGTATACAAGCTCCCAAACCACTCCTTATCTGACATAGGGAATAGGTCTTATTTCTTCTTCTGAGCTCCATAATAAATCCAGAAGTGACTCTTCACAGAGATAGACAAGAGCAAGCTTCTCCTCTGGCACAAAGCCCCCACAGCTCTACAGTACAGAGAGACCAGGCAGGTATGACTTGACTCTCATACATCTTTCCACATGCTTCTTCTGCTTCGCCTTTCTATTCTAGATGACCCAGTTTCCTTTTCCATCCTCTTATATCTCAGAGTCTGTGCACGTGGTTACCTCCCTGCCTAGAATGCTGGCCCCTCACCTCCCATCCTATTCCTCAGTTTACAGGCTAAGGCATATTCTTTTCTTAGAAATGTCCATGAGACATTCTTCTCCATCAAAAGCTGTCCCTTCCTTCTTTGATTGTCACCCCATTGTGTACCACAAAACACTACCACAGTGAGTTAAAGAGACCTGCCTTTCCATGTCATGATTGCATGCCTAAGAGACTCTAGAGACTTCACCACAATGTTCTTAGAATTAATAAGTACTTTAAGCAACATGGATGAATACAAAATTAACATACAAAGATCAGCATTTGTCCTATACAAAAAAGAGATGCCTTGAGAAAGAAATAAGGAAAATCTCATTCATGATTACACCAGACAGGTAACTTTGAGTTAACTGTAATGAAGACAGTGAAAGACCACTGACCAAAAACTTCGAAATGCATAAAAATGAAAATCACAAGGTACTAGAAAGTTGAAGGACCGCCCATGTTCATGGATGGAAAGATTTAACGATATGACGATGCCTGTACTGCCAAAAGCCATCTACAGATGCAGTGCAGTCCCCAGGAAACATCCAACACCACTTGTCACAGCAATAGAGAAAACAATATTAAAATTCATGTGGAATCACAAAATCTGGATAGTCAAGCAATTGCAGACAAGAAGAAAAGCTGTGGAGGTATGACCACATCTGACTTCAAGTTCACATGTATGCAACAGAGCCATAATAATCAACATATCCTGACATTGGTTCCAAAACAGAAATGTAGACAGATGGAATAGAATAGAGGATCCAGTTACAAACCTACACAGCTGAAGCAGCAGCTACCCAAGTTTTTAGAAAAATGCTAAATTATGCATTTGAGAAAAGAGCCACTTCAGTAAACAGTTCTGGGAACGCTGGATATCCACATGTAGGAGAGTGAAAGTACATTCTTATTTTTCACCCTGTAGGAGAATAATTCCAAGTGAGTTAAGGGCCTTAACGTAAGACCTAAAACTCTAAAACATTTTCTTAAGAGATATAGACATAGGCAAGAATCTTCTGAACAGAAAATAATTCTGACATTGACAGATGGAACCTCATGAAATTAAGTCATGTCTGCACCTCCAAGGAAACAGTGAGATGCCGGCAGAGTGGGAAAGAAGTATTTACCAGCTATATAACTGATAGACGGTTGGTACCTTCCAGAATGGAAAAAAAAAAAGAAAGAAAGAATGAAATAAGTTGGCAAATGAATAAACAGTTTTCAATAAACATGAAAATTATCACCATCACTAATCAAAGGAGAAATGAAAGTTAAAAATACACTGAGATTTCTTTCACTTTACCCCAGTGAGAATGTTGGTCTGTAAGAAAACAACAAATGCTGGCAAAGATGTGAAGAAAAGGGTTGGTGCCCTGAATATCCTGCACGTAATGTAAACAGCCAGTGTGGAAACAGTATGGCGATCTCTCCAAAAAAAAAAAAAAAAAGAAAGAAAGAAAGAAAGGAAGAAAGGAAGGAAGGAAGAAAGAGAAATACAAATCTAACATATGACCACTTCTGAGTATTTACCTGAAAGATTCCAAGTGAACAAATCACAGACACACTTATGCATCAGTGTTCACAATATTTCACAGCAGCTAAGGACTGCAACCAACCTATCTATCCATCAGCAGAGGAGTGGAGAATGAGAATTTAGCATATATCCACAGTGAGATTTAATGCATAAAGAAGAGTGAAGTCATGTTGTCTGCAGGAACGTGATGCAAAGAGAACCACTTACATTAAGCATATGAATAAAGTCAGTTTCAGAAAGACAAATAACACATATTTTCATAGTCATGGATTCTAGGTTTTAGTTAAAATACATAGAATCATATGTGTGTGTGTGTGTGTGTGTGTGTGTGTGTGATAAACGAATATGCTTAGAGAACCAGGAGGACCAATGGGAGGAGTGAAAATTGAAAGCGTAGTGGATATGAGAATGTGCTTGAAGTATTTTATGTACATGCGTGGAAATGCCCTTAACCCAGTACCATGTACAATTTATATATACCAATTTACAATATTATTTTAAAAATCTGCTTTTTACATTGACCCCAGGCTTCTTGGTTCTCCTTCAGTTTTGTTTCCTTAGCATTCTTCTCAGAGGCTGTCTCAGAATAAACAATTAATAGTTGTGGGTAAGTGATCAGTGACTACAGTCAGCGAGACCTTTCACGGTAGAGGTTGTAGTTAAGCACGATGCAAGCTCTAGAGCCAGAGCTACAGCAGACTGTCATTTGGTTTTCTGTGAAAATCTAGTATAAAAACTTTTGAAGACTTTCATAATGTAGATACTAATCTACTCCATGTAGAGGTTTGCTATTCAACGGACAAGATCTCACCTAACAAATGGATTAATGTTCATGCACACAATATTTGCACAGCTGCAAAATTGTTTGCAAACAATATGCTTGAGCTTCACTTTCTTTATGCAGGACATTTAGTGACCAGGGGACAACATTAAAGCTTTCATACAGAGCATGGGGGAATTGTGGAAAGTACCATATCCATTAAAAACCATTGTTTCTGGAAATCCTTTGAAGGGTTTGTTTCTTCATTGGGAGGGGGTGTGGGGAAGCACCCTTATTGGTTTAGCAAGCCCTTTAGCAACTGTCATGAGCCAGAGGAAATATCAGTCTGAATAGACAGGGTTCTAAACAATCGGTTGAGTATCTGATCACATGGGCAATCCCTGAGCAACTAAAACAAAGCCCTGTGGAGTTTCCCTGAAGCCTGTTACTTCAACTCAACTTCTGCATTCTCCAACCACCTTACCAAATGGAGAACTACGCTGGTAAATTTGAGAGAACTCATTTTATCCTACCTATGGGTGGAGAGACTGTAAGAGCTAGAGGTCAGGAAGGACTAGAGCAAAACAGTGTCCTCTGGACATGTAAGGAACACTGTGGTCATGGACTTGGACTCATGAACTTGCAATAGCTGTGCAAGATCTGATGAGTTATTGAAAGTTAATGGCTTCTGGAGAAGTCAATATTCTTTAACAAAATTATGGTACTCTAGTAGGTTACCCCATACTTGTGAATAAATGAACAGCAAAAATTGGATTCAGTGCATTATATAGGAGAAGGAGAAAAGGAGGAGAGGAAGAGGAAGTACAGGAAGAGAAAGTAGAGGAAGAAGAGGAGGAAGAGGAAGTGGAAGGAGGAGGAGGAGGAAGAGGAGGAAGAAGGTTGGAGAAAGAGAGTGAATCTGGGTGGAATTAAAAGGAGCCCTGAGGAGTGAATATGGTCAAACTACATTGATGTATGTGGTGGTTTGAATGAACTGAGGTGAGATGAAGTTTTCCTGACTGGCTTTGGAATGTTACCTTTTGGAATGGTAACACATATTATGTGCATACACTGAAAGTGTGTAATTTTCTTTTTGAATTTACAGGAGATTACAATTAAGAGATTGACTTGGGTCTCAGAAAAGACTTGGGACTTTTAAACAGTATTGAGCCTGTGAAAGACTATAGGGATTTTTGAAATTGGACTAAATGCATTTTTCATATGACAATGGGAATTTGGAGTTGAATGTGGTGCTTTGAATTAGATTTACCCCATATACTCAAGCATCTGAACACTTGGGCCTAACTGCCTCTGTCTGGGCAGTTGAGGGGATGTGTGCTTGCTGGAGGAAGTCCATCACAGGAGGCAAGTTTGGAAAGCTGAATGACTTGGACCATTTTGAGTTTGCTTTCTCTGTGTCCTGCTTGTGGTTTGAGATATATGCTCCCAGCTCTCAGCTTCCAGTTCCAGCTGCCACGTCTGCCACCTGCTTTTCTCACCACTACGAATCTTAACTCCCCAGAACTATAAACCCTAAAACATTTTTCTTCTGAAAGTTGTGTTGGTCATGGCATTTAATCAAAGCAATAGGAAAGTAACTAATATAATGCATGTATGGAATTCTCAATTATATAACAATTGTCAGTTATATAATAAATATATAAATTCTTTATAGTTCTTTAAGACCAGAGGATGAAAGAATTGGCCTTAGGTGAGAAACACTCCTGATGTCTAGTGAAGTGAGGGGGAGTGAAACCAAGGATTCCAGGTCAGCACTGACAGCATACAATACCCAAAAGCTCCAAAGTCAATTTCCGTCAGTAAAAGTATCTGAGGAGGTCCAAACCAACATATTTTAAATCCCCAATACTGAGAATTTCAAATGCCTCATAGCCCGAGTGATCCTCCATGCCGTGGAAGCTTTTAATACATAATGCACTTCTTTGTACTTCTTATGCATTTTTTTGATGTTGAAACTCCACAAAAATCATAGACAAGAAGTACATGAATAGATGTCTTGAAAGTCTGAAATAAAAAAAAATTAGGGATGGAAAATGCTTTAAAATTCAAGATAATTAAGCACACATCGAGAGCAACTGCAGGGGCTTAGTTGAGCTGCCTTAACTCATTCTCACATCAGAACCTTCGTTAGGCAAACATTATGCTTATATTGTGGATGATGGAAACAGACATTTAGAGAGGTAATTTTTGTTTGTTTGTTTTTTTTGGGTTTTTTTTTTTTGTTTTTTCGAGACAGGGTTTCTCTGTGTAGCCCTGGCTGTCCTGGAACCCACTCTGTAGATCAGGCTGGCCTCGAACTCAGAAATCTGCCTGCCTCTGCCTCCCAAGTGCTGGGATTAAAGGCTAGAGAGGTAATGTAACTTGGTAAAATCATATAGCTAGTCAGCGTTGATGGCCACACAGTCATTCAGTTGTTTGATGGGCAGAATGGTACCAGCCTCTCTGTCTTTCTCATCGAGGCTCAATGTCATCACCTGGCTATGTGTATCAGAGCTGGGATTCAATCCAAGGCTACCTGACACTAGAGCCTCTGCTTGCAAATAACTAAACAGAAGAGGTGTCTATGAACTGACAAACATTCATGTTAGAAACGGCAGCCAGGGTCATTTGACCTCTAATTACTATCTATTGAGCATTGCGCTAGTATGAAATTCTAGCATTTCATACTAGAAAAGATTGTCCTAAAGAATTCAGACTACCTTGTAAAGCTCCAAGGGTTTTACATGTTTGGCATGTATTATAGTGAGCTCCCAACATTTGCCAGTTACCATTATTTACTGAATTTTGTGCTGAGCATTGCACTAGGTACTTTACATGTGTTAGCGTATGAAATTCTCACAGCAGCCTCATTATTTAGATACCTATGCTTATTTTATGGGTATGGAAACCAATGCTTAGGGGAGCAATGTAACTTGGTTAAAAGAGCCCTCAGCTTGTCAGTGGCCAAGGCTCCACAATTATTCAGTTGTTTCTTGGAGTACCATGACATCAGCTGGGATTATTTTTCCTCACATAGAAAATTCCACCAAAAAGAACAGAAAGCCCAGCCATGGCAGAGAGGACTGACCTCTTCTTGGGTTTGGTGAGCTCCTATCCTTCCGGTATTTCTTGCCTTAGATTTGTAGGCAAAAGAATTTACCCCTCTGCATTTACAACTTTGAACAGATAAACTTAGAGCCTCAGCTGGAAGAAGAGAGAAAACACATACTTATGTGCACTTATTGAGCTCCTGCAGTGTTCTCCAGAGACACATAAAGTATCCCCATCTGAAGCTCCTTTCCAGCTGGCCCCCTGACAGACTCAGTCACTGCACAAACTCTTTCCTTGTCCCTGTTTTTCCTGATGCTCCTCCCATAATCGAGCTGGCACACACTGTGAGGAGCTGACAACTGGCTCATTAGTTTAGGCCTTGTAGATTATTCAGACTGGGGGTGGGGGTGGTAGGGGAATTCACACTGAATCTAAAAAAGTATAGGAACAAACTGACCATGCAGATTAAATAATCCCAATGACTTTGTGAGCTCTTATAAGAGAAAAATAAGTGTTTCTATCATAGGGTGAAACAATCCAGAGTTTGGAGGACAATAGATTGCTTTACCTGGTGTGACCCATTTCTTCTCATTTTAGCTTGGCTGGCTTAATTTGCTGTTCAAGTGCCAAATCCATCCTTCATTTGGGCTGGAGTCATACTGTGGTTGTTTTGTTTGAAGGCTTAAAAAGTAAGTGACCAAGTTTTAATGGTGGAGGGTGGCATTTGGATCAAAGGTTCATCAGCTCTGTCGCTGTCACTTGGGAGGCAAAATCAAAGCTCTTGTTTTGGGGAACACTGTTGCATAGGGTAATCTCCACATTACCAAGCTGCTTTTCACTTAAACTCACAGCTGATTTGCTGTGGCAGAGTCTGCTGCAAAGTGCTGGCACCATTGCTGCTTACAGAATGTGTGTGCCAAGCTGTTCGGGTGGAGAGTCATGCTGTAGTCTTTGATGGTGAACTCATCTGGCACAGAATAGACTGCACAGAAAAAGCCTCAATTCATCTTCTTTGCTGAACCTCCATGTAGCCCGAGTGAAGTCGATGTATCAGACCATCCTAGGAGAATTGGCCAGAGACATAACTGCTTTCTTCTCCATCACAGCTGCATTTGGAGGAGTTCAGCTCCAGACCCAGCACTTGCTCCTTAATACTTGAGCAGTAGAAACCAGGAAAATGGTGGCAGTTACCTCAGCCTCCGTGGGCTGGTGACACACTACTATCAGTAGGTGTTGGAAGCTCTAGGAATCATCATCAGTTGTGAAATGTGTTTGCCTGTTTGTTTCTGGAAGAATGAGTGTAAAACCAGAGGATCTGGGAAGAGCTGTGGAATGTGATTCTCTCTTTCTCCTGTCAAACCTCAAATTTATCAGTATATCGTATATTGTACTCTGTGGATGATGGCTAATCTACCTCTTTCCCTGTCTCCCTGTCTCCCTGTCTCCCTGTCTCCCTGTCTCCCATGCTCCCTCCCCCTCTCTCTCCTGTTCCCATTCACAGATGTCAATACATGGTGAAAAGGAAGAATCATGACAGCTCACACCATGCTGGCCTGCTGACAGGCCCACAGTCTCCAGCAGCATAACTTTGTGCCCAACTCCCAGGTGCCAAGGAAGAAAGCACGCACGTTTAGTAGATAAGGTACAGGTTAAAACTGGAATTAAATTATCACACTACTCCCTCTCTGAACTCTCATTCAAAAATTCAGAGTCAAGAGAAGTATTTCAATGTACTTCAGAGTTGCTTTAGAGAATGACTCTGTGTGTGTGTGTGTGTGTGTGTGTGTGTGTGTGTGTGAGAGAGAGAGAGAGAGAGAGAGAGAGAGAGAGAGAGAGAGAGAGAGAGAGGAGAGAGAGAGAGAGGGAGGAGGGGGACAGGGAGGGAAATGAAGAGTTTCCTTCTTCAGATTAGCCATAGATATTAACATAGTGGTGGGAAGGAAAGGTGGGGCTAAGGCAGTGGGTTAAGGGGCTGTGGCCACCGTGCATCTTTGGTCTCTACCCAAATCACTCACTCTCTTCAATCATGCATTCAGGAATGATGGCGATCTCAGAAATAAACATCCAGTGAGAAAAAAGCTCTCACTATGTAGCAGACACTGTACAGACAACCTTCTCTGTTTTGCACCTTCAGTCTTTACCAAACACTAGACTTAGCCCCAGCTTACAGAGTAGAGGGCAAACACAGAGTGGCGAAATGACAACAACAACAGCTTATCTGTTTCATGTAAAGCAAGGATGTGAACTGATTTCATCAATGGTGCTCTCTGTAGGCAATGCTCCAGCCCATGCTGCCTGAGGGCTCTACATGAGGATGGGCTCTCATCATTTCTGCTTCTAGTATTCTCATTGTCTTCTTTACAAGAATGTTTTGCGGAATGAACAAAGGAAGTGTCCTATGAGCAAGAAGAAATAGATGAGTCACACTAAAGGAGAAAGGAAGGATGAATGCTTTCAAGCCACACACACACACAAATTTGGTGCATAGGAGGGGGTCTCTGGCTGAATCATAGGAGAGAAATGGATCTTGTGAAGCCACACGGATCACAGCCTTGCATTTGACAAAGATTCTTCATAGCAAGAAAAATGATCTAAAGAATCCTGGGATTGGATTAGTTATGCTGTACTGTCTGACAGTGTGTTCTTTATGAAGTTGACCAGATGTCTTGTTTTTGGTTAGAGCTCACATTAGGCAGGTTCAGTTCAGTGAACTCTTTGAGTAACTGTATGTAGTTCTCTGTTCCTACAACATAAGCATGGGAGTTAGATAGTAAACAGTTAACCCTGACCTGTTCTCTGGTCCTTGCTGATGATTCATCATCCAGGTCCCTCCTCCCATTCTATTTAGCTGCTTGCAGACTGTGTATTAGTCATGTAATATAGTAAATAATTTTCAGGTATTGATGAAAATGTTGTAACTTGTTTCATCTCATCCACTTGCTAGCATCATTTTCAACAGGAGGAAACTGAAGCATGTCTTTCAACCCAAGTTTAAAATGATGTGCCTTAGGTAAAAGAATAGCTAGTTGTAAGTACAGGAGTCGAACCCTAGCAGTCTGCATGGTTTCAGCTTCTCGTAGGCACTCTTCTGAGAATATTGTCATTGTGGACAAGAAGACACTTTGGGGGGGGGATAAAATCTGGAGTGTAAATAAATAATTAAATAAATTTTTAAAAAGAGCATGAAATAGAGGCAAAGCTAAGAATAGGTGCTAATTGCAATGTCCAGAGTACAGCAAATGTACAAAGTTTTAAGCCCTCAGTGCCTCTGTGAGATCAATACCGCTATCTGATGAGGAAATGATGAGCCAGCTCTAGAGCTAGCCAATCAGTATCCGAATCCTGCTCTGTCTAACTCATTTCTTTTCTTGCATTCCTTGTGATAAGTACAATGGTAGAGAGTGAAAACAAATTTTTCTTTGCAAGGAAAAAGCTACAGTTGAGTTGAAGGAAGGTATACTACTACTACTTAATAAGAATGTTAACATTAGACAGTCATCCAGATTACACAGAATAACTTGTCACCAGCAGATCAGATCTCTATCTACATCCTCATGAAAAAGCTTGGGGACAGCCGGGCAGTGGTGGTGCACACCTTTAATCCCAGCACTCGGGAGGCAGAGGCAGGTGGATTTCTGAGTTCGAGGCCAGCCTGGTCTACAGAGTGAGTTCCAGGACAGCCAGGGCTACACAGAGAAACCCTGTCTCAAAAAACCAAAAAAAAAAAAAAAAAAAAAAGAAAAAGCTTGGGGACAAATTTAGGGATTAGATACAACAAGAGTGAATTTCATTTGTAAGCCTAAATGTTGATACAAGTGTTGGACAAACTGAAGATATCATGAGTCTCTTCATTGGCTGAGTCTCTGCTAAGCAAGCACCATCTTTAGTTAGAGACTGGCATTTTGTATTGTTTGTCCATTCCACTTAGATCATAGTCTTTTTCATTAGATGAGTGTGTGTGTGTGTGTGTGTGTGTGTGTGTGTGTGTGTGTGTGTTTCTTGTTTTGTGGTTGTTTGTTTGTTTGTTGTTTTGTTTTATTAAAGAGAGAAAAGGGACTGGGAGTTGAGAAAGTAGGGAGGTCAGGGAGAATCTGGAAGGAACTGGGGACTGGGGAACTTTCATTAGAATATCTAATATGAAAAATTGTTTTTCAACTAAAAATCACAATAATATGTGAATTGGTTCATTTAGTTCACACAAATCTCCCAATGAGACAGCCCCATATAAGGGTAGTAGTTCATTTAAAAACGATCTATGCTGTACAACCTACCTGTGGCACAGGGACTTGACTAGGACTCAACCATGGCCTGATAGACCCTTCAGCCTGTTTACTGACACTGCAGTTCCCTGGCTATGACCACATACCAGCCTCTGTTAAACCAAGCAAAAATGCTCTTGATTCATTTTGAGTTTGGAAGTTTGTGGATAAAAGAGGAAATCCCTATTTTCTGTAATCCTAAAAGAAGGTTTCTGGGCTTGCTTTGAATTTTGCAAGCAACTTAAAAATCAAGCACACAACCTGCTACTCTCATGTATTTGCCTACTTAGTGGGAACCATTTCTGAAGAAAAATACATGTGTGTAAAGAAGTGTGGGGCCTGTGTGTTTGAGTGCTGCTCGTTCATGTTAAATGCTCTATCATGAGAACCAAGACATGTGCTTGCCACATGGCAAGTGACTTGTGAGCCACCATTGATTCAGAATAAATAAGTTTAAAGAGAGTCTACATGCTTATATCTTACTTGGACACATATGTGTCTATCTCCCTCAGAAGATTATACCAAACCCATTGATGGAGCATCTAGATAAAGACAACAGAGGCAGAGTATTCTACAATCTGGGAAAACCTTTATATTTATTAAAATGCTCGCTTATCCCTAGCTGAGAAAATGTAGTTCCTTGACCATGTCTCTTCAGTTGTTTTAGAAATAACACACACACACACACACACACACACACACACACACATACACACACACACACACAGAGAGAGAGAGAGAGAGAGAGAGAGAGAGAGAGAGAGAGAGAGAGAGAGAGAGAGACTGAGGTGAACAGTCAAAGTCATGAAATATAACTCTATTAAAGCTTAAACCATGGCCCATCTGCTCTCCTCCATCAGAAATTTGAAATGTAAACATCACCCCAAAAGGAATTGTAATGAGTTGTGGCATCTTTTAACAACATATGTGACAAAGTTATTAAAACCATCTGCTTTTTGCTTTGAACTCAGAAGTTCTTGGAGCCTCACATTATCTCATCTGGTACCATCTCCTTTTTGAGGTCCATCTCCCTCATCCCCATATTGTCTTTCAACTCAAAGGACTCTGGGGGCAAGCAATTGCCCCCTTCTCAGGACTCTAAAGACTATGGAACTTCCTTCATGGTTTGTTTGCCCTATCTCCTGACTCAGCATTTCCAGTGGAAGAATGCCCACGTGGGATAAGGAAGGAAAGAGGCCATCAACCCTCACGTCTTTTATGGACAAGGAGGAGGTAAAAAGCTGTGGAGATTCCTGGACTGATGCTGTTCTTCCATGTCATCATAAGATGACAGCTGAGAGAATTGGTTTCTCCCAGTTCTGAAGATACTCCTATCTACTAAAATCCTATGTAAAAAAAAAAAAATCTCATTCCCCAAAGAAGTCTTAAATTTCTAGACAGTTATGGCTCTGCCATGTCCATATTCAGGCTTGGATCAGGGATCCTACAGCTCTTAGGTTTCACATCATTTTGTATTTTATTTACTGATTTAAGTTATTTTGTATAGACTTCAGCTAATATTTTTCTCCTCTCAGCACAGCCCACTTGGTTGGTGCCACATTAAACTGAGAGTGCTTGCTTGCGTTAGCCTTCCTCCTGTGCACACCAAGACTTCCCCTGTCACATTTCTGCCCAGATATTAATAAACCTGAGTGGGAAGGAGAATAAAGGCGTGAAGTGCTGCTAACTGGTTTTGCTCAGCTTGTGGATTGTCCTCATCTGCTTCAAAGATGGTTGAAATTGCTTAGAGCCTAGTGGTCCGGGGGAGGAGGGGGGTTTCAAGAGGAGATGACCAATTGAAAAATACAAATGTTAGATTCCAATATGAAAACTTACTGGGAGCAAATTTCTGAGCAAATACAGTTCATCCACAATAAGCAGGCATGTCAAGGTGACAGGAGGCAAGTAGCTTTCAGAAAACAAAGACAGCTGCAGGGCACTAGTCACGTCTCACAAACTCAGGTAGAAGTCTATCTTTGAAAGTCTGTTTAGTCTTCCCAATTAAAAGGCAAGTAACCACCAAAAGGCCACTGATCCCCTTCTCCCCTTCTCTTTTTAAATGAACAATTGTACATATTTATGGGCTACATTATGATTTTTGAAATCTTTCCAAGTAGCTCGGGATGATCTTGAACTTTTGATCCTTCTGCCAAGACAAAGTGCTGAGACTACAGGTATGTGTCACCACATCCTACAAAGGCTATTGTTTAATATACACTATGCTTGTGTAATGGTAAAGTCAAGATAATCTTCATACTTACTGCTTTAAATATGTATCACTTCTTTGCAATTATAACATTACATATGACTCTTCTGGTGTTTTTTTTTGTTGTTGTCATTGTTTCTTTGCTTTGAGGTGTCACTGGGCAGGAACCCTCTATGTAGTCTATCTAGGTTGACTTTTAACTTCCAGCCATCTTCCTACCCTGGTGGGTTGAGTGGTGAGATGAGAGGCATATACTCCCATGCCCAGCTCTCTTTAGCTGGACTGAAATATGCAATATATTATTGTGAACTGAGGTCTCCTTGCTGTGCCCTGTCTAGCTGGAACTCTCTACCCCACCCTTACCTTCCCCTACCTCCTTAGCAGTAACCATTATTCTGCCTTCTACTTTTATGAGAAGGATTTTAGGTACCACAAGTAAGTGAGGTCCTGTATTTGCCTTTTTGTACTGGGCTTGTTTCATTTAACGTATTGTCCTTCAAGTTCATAAGTGTTACTACAAAAGACAGGACTGGATGATAATAATTAATTGACCCATTCATTTCTTGAACTGCACCTTGTTTAATTTGGTCCCTAACTGTGTCTTTTTGACTTGCTGATTCGGTCCCTAACTGTGTCTCTTTGACTTGTTGATTTTACTTTTTTTTTTATTTTTTTATTTTTGGCCTGGGAGTAAGATTGTTGTTTCCTATGGCAATTCTATTTTTTGAGCTTTTCTTTTTTCTTTGCATGTGTGTGTTTTAACTCATTTATTTATTCACCTTACAACCCAATATCAATCCTTCCTCTCCTCCTAGTACCCCTCACTCAAGTCCTCTTCTCCATTCTACCTTCCCCTTCTTTGAGAAGAGGAAGCCCCACTCTGGGTGTTACCCCCACTAACTACCCCCCCTTTATATCAACTCACTGTGGGATTAGGCACATCCTTTCTTACTGAGGCCAGACAAGGCAGTCCATTTAGGGGCATGGGATCCACAGGCAGGCAAGCAACAGGCTCTGGGACAGCCCCTGCTCCATTTGTTGGAGGACCTGCATGAAGACCAAGCTGCTCATCTGCTACATATATGCAGGGGCTTAGCTAGGTCCAGCCTATGCTTACTCTTTGGTTGGTGACTCAGTCTCTTAACAGAGCATCACTAATAGTGTCAAGGATTCATTCTTTCCCGTGGGATGGGTCTCAATTTGGGGCAGTCATTGATTGGCCATTCCCTCAGTCTCTGCTCTGTCTATGCCCCTGCACTTCTTATAGGCAGAACACATTTTAGATAAAAATTTTGAGGGTGGGTTGGTGTCTTTATTCCTCCTCTTGGAGTCCTGCCTGGTTATATGGAGTGGCCATTTGAGAATCCATACCCCCATTGCTAGAAGTCTCAGTTAGAGTTGCCCCCATAGACTCTCTGGGGCCTTCCCCCATCCCAGGTGTCTGGCCCATTCTAGAGATTGTCCCAGGGCCCCAGCTTCTCTCCTTGTATATGATCTCTCTCCCCCAACTCCCCTCCTTATCCCCTCTTCCACTCATTTCTCTTCTTCCATAGACCTCTGATATCTATTTTGTTTCCCCTTCTGAAAAAGAGTCAACCATCCTCCTTGGGTCCTCCTTGTTATTTGGCTTCTTTGGGTTGGTTGATTATAGCATGGTTATCCTGTACTTTATGGCAAATATCCACTGATAACTGAGTACATACCATGCATGTCTTTTTAGCTCTGGGTTACCTCACCCAGGATGATATTTTCTAGTTCCATTAATTTGTCTGTGAAATTCATGGAGTCCTTGTTCTTAATGGTTAAGTAGTATTCCATTGTGTAAATGAACCAAATTTCCTTATCCGTTCTTCAGTGGAGGGACATCTATGTTGTTTCCAGTTTTGGACTATTATGAATAAAGCTGTTATGAACATAGTTGAGCACATGAACTTGTGGGATGGTAGAATAGCTGCTTTCACCAGCAATGGAGAAATGTTCCCCTTGCTCTAGAACCTTGCCAGCATGTGCTGTCCTTTGACATTACAACTTGTCATTACAATGGGTGTAAGGTAGAATCTCAGAGTAGTTTTTATTTGCATTTCCCTGATGACTAAGAATGATGAACATTTCTTTAGGTGCTTCTCAGTCATTCAAGCTTCCTCTGTTAAAAATTCTGTTTAGCTCTGCTAATTGGGTTATTTGTATTGTTGGTGTCTAACTTCTTGAATTCTTTATATATTTTGGATATTAGCCTTCTGTTAGAGTTTGATATTTCCTGCTGTCTACTTTTCCTGGGTCTTCTTCTTCTTCTTCTTCTTCTTCTTCTTCTTCTTCTTCTTCTTCTTCTTCTTCTTCTTCTTCTTCTTCTTCTTCTTCTTCTTCTTCTTCTTCTAGTCGGCATTAGTATGAGAACTTTCCAATTTCTTTATGAGGGCATTTCGTGCTATGAACTTTCTTCTTTGCCCTGCTTTCATAGTGTCCTATAAGTTTAGGTATGGAGTGCCCTCATTTTCATTGAATTCTAGAAAGTCTCTAATTTCTTTCTTTCTTTCTTCCCTGACCCAGTGATTCTTGAGTAGAAAGTTGTTCAGTTTCCATAAATAGGATATCTGTTGTTTTTGCTGTTGTTGAAGTTCAGCTTTAATCCATGGTGATCTGATAGGATGCATGGGGTTATTTCAATCTTGTATAATGTAAATATATGACATGCAGGATATCTGATATGTGACCCCTGTAAAAGAGTCATTTGACTCCCAAAAAGGTTGCAACTTACAAGTTGAGAACCACTGAACTATGGTTAGTGATATGGAGCATTTTTCATGTGGTTGTTGGCCATTTTTTAAATCTCCTACTTAGATATGAATATTCAAGCCTTTCCCCCATTAAAATGCTGAATAGCTTGTTTTTTTTTTTAATTGTTACTAAGATGTATGATTCCTTATATGTTTGAGATTAACATTATCATAGAGATTTTGTAAATATTTTCTTTTGGGATTTTGTTGTTGTTTGATATTTATTTTGCAATAGGTGAACATTTTCTAAGATGAAGGGCAACACACTTCCCTTTCATTTCAGTATGGATATGATGGCTCTGCTTTAGTTTTCTGCACTTCAGTTTAGCCTTGGCTGAGGTGGCAATTGCTCTTGTGTTCTTCATTATAACTGGAAGGAATCTTTTGCCAATGTGTCAAAGTCACTTGCAATGAGTGTTTCTTGGTTGCGAAGTTTCCACTGTGCTGGCTGGGCCCTGTTTCCTCTCTCCTGAGTAATCTCACTCTTGCTGCTCCTAGTTGGATTTTTTTTTGTTGTTTTATCCTTTGTTATCATGGAGATTTTGGTGAGAATTTTATATACATGCAGATGTATCTTCAGTGTATGTTTTTTCTTTATTTGACAATCTGTAATACATTTATAATTACCTGCCATGGCATTAGATGGTTATGAGCATGTTTATGTCATTTTACACTGTATTTAATGAATTGAATCTCCTTGATCCCCCTAACACATTTGTGAGACCGGAATCCAAAATGCCCCTATGTCACATGGGGAAATAGGGAGATACTATTTAAAGTCTTTGTAATTAACTAGCTTAATGAATTTAGACAACTCACAGCAAGTCAGAACTTAGGCCCACCCCACTGCTGAAACCTAAACCTCCAACTATAGTCTGTCCTTCTCCAAGTTGGATCTGAATTTTGCAACTATCTACATTCTAAATACTTAGACTGATGTCTAAAATCACAGCTTGTACTTAGCTTTATATCTACTGAGCCTAAGTTTTTATTTTAAACTATTCTCTTGGGATGTATAGGGCACTATAAAGTTTGAAAGCTACTGGAAAGAGTTTATATATAAACTGAAGAGCAAGGCTGAGAATAATGATGTGCAGTGAAGCCTGCTTCCTACGAGGATGCTAGATGAGAGCCATCCTAAACTATCAGTCTCAGTCACTGGAGAGAAACTTGAGCTGGTCTATCTCATTGACATGTCCCTAAAATTCATACTCCCTTTTGAGGACATAGTAACAAAAAATGCTTGTAGGTAGTCTGTTACTGGGTTATTTCTAGAATTCTGTGTGTCTTTCTGTCTTTCTCTGTCTCTGTCTCTGTCACTGTCTCTGATTCTCTCTCTCTCTCTCTCTCTCTCTCTCTCTCTCTCTCTCTCTCTCTCTCTCTCTCTCTCTATGAGCTTTCATGTCCAGAGTTCCCAAGTGAGAGCATTTAAAGACGACAATAAGATTAGAAAGCTGAGAGACTTGGCTATTTGTCTGTTTGGTGGGGGGATGTTGGTAAAGATTAAAAGCCACTTCTCAGTTCCCACAGTAGTATGGCAGTTGCTGGCTTGATTTGATCAGATAGTGATTGTCCAGCATCATCTGGCTACATCAAGAAGACGAGTTAACTCATGTAACTGTGATGTTTATACTTCTGTTTTGGAGATGGAAGGCTCACATTGCAGGTACAACCCCTTAACAATAAATATAATATAACAAACCCCACCCCAGACAATAAACAGTGAAAGCTTCTGTCAACCTTTGCTAGGGCTGAAGTGAACAGGATGAGTCCCTGCTCCTCAGGAGGCATCTCTGTTCTTCCGCCCTGGCAATGGTGAGTCACACCAGTGTCAGCATTATATGTGAAGGCCCAGATGGTTCCTGCCTGTGACCACTCCATGTGACTTCAAACATTGTTTACATACAAATCCACAATTCCTAAAGTACTGACAAGAAACTGCCCCAACCTTGCAGAAGGGGTTGGGGGGTGGACCTCAATTCTTTTTAAAAAGTAGAAAAGCAAACCAATAAAGAAAAGTTAAACTGTGGACACTGAACAGTTAACACTCTGTTATTTGAAGAATTTATTACATTGGCTCCCTTCCTTTCTTCCTTCCTTCTCTCCAACCTTCTCCTTTTTTTAGACAGAAGGCTAACAAGAGAGCAGCAAGGCTTCTTAGACTTCAGTACTTTTCATTAGGTTCCTCAAAGATTCAAGATAATTTTTATTAACAACTTGTTAAAGCCAGCCACCTTATGACTTTTGTTCCCATATTCATGAGGTTTATTAGATCCCTTATTCTGAAGCTCATAAAAGCAATACTATTTGCCTTCAAGGATGAGAGAACTCTTTTTTGCTCTTTTCCAGAACAAGGGTCAAGTGTACTGACCTGCAGACCTCAGGCTTCATTTCCCAGTTTTCTGCCAGACTGCCAACTGCTGAAGCCTGTCTGTGGGGCCCTCCAGGACACCTCTCTTCCCCTCCTGCCAGGTGCTGCCTCCTCTCTTTCATCCCCTTTCTTTGCTGTTGTTGACTTTCCAAACTTTCTTCTCTTTCAGGCGTGATAGTGTTGATAGCTGGAGCAGGTGGCTATGGATTTTGTCTGTCTATCATTTCTTCTCTGTCCCTTGTTAGCAGAACTCCTCTTTTGCATTTAGTAGGCCACTTGTGGGGTTTAGAACAGGCCATTAATAAAATGGAAGTTGGACATACAACCCAAGTCAATCAATGAGCATAACTACATTCCAGATGCAAGGGTGTGCTCAGAAGTTGTCAATGAGGGGTGTAGAATGGACAAGATCTTCTATGGAAGGGACTGCTCTTTTCTTGGAATCATTGGTCATTAAGGATCAAGTGCTTTTTGGGATGAAGACTAGTTTCTTTCGCTGGAAATTTGACATGTAACAACAAGTCTAAAGATGTGATCGTGTTCACTGTCATGGCAACAGAGAGGCAAAGACTGATACCCTTTGAATTTTTCAGTCATGTCTGAAAACAACCTCTCTCATCTTAGCGGCCAACAAAATATATTTTAACTTAAGCTGATCTGGCTTGAGTTTCTATTATTTGGGACTAAACAGTCATCTTTTTTCTGCTTTCAAGAACATAGCCAATCCAGTGAGAAAATCACCAGCTCTCAGAGGACAATAGATCCTGGTGTGTTCATGGGGACAGTAGTACAGCCATCACTCAGAGAGCATTAAACAAAGAGGATTTGCATCCCAGCTGAGGATGGTGAGAGACATAGTAATGGGCAAAGACCCACCCTGCAGAGTCAGCCACTCAGTGGCGGTCAGCAGGCGAGCCCCAAGGACATGATATTGACTTAGATTAGCAGTGTGAGGAATACTCTGGGAGGTTCAAGGACTGGTGAGCCCTTGAACGTGCCTGAACCTTGGATATGTGGGTGCCCTGGATCAGGTGGTGAGTAGGTAGGATCAGATCATGTTGTGTTGGGAAGCCCTTCACTGAAGTGACGCTATTGTGCTGTCAGCAGCGGAAGGGTCTGATGCTTTCTTTTCCTGTCAGGATCAGCATGATTGAATCTCTGTTTTAGGAACACAATGTTGAATCTTTCCCTATGCTTAGTGGTATTTCCTGGAAGATGGCATTTTTAGATGCTCTGATTAAATACATTGGCCCTATTATCTATTCTTGACATTACATGCCCTTCAGACTGGAGGCATGGAATTTGAGTGATGTGTTTTTTTTTGAACAATTCTGAGACTTGATGGAGCAAGATCAGTGAAGCTCAGGCGTGTGACTTCAGATATGCAGGCCTGACTTTTCCCAGGTACCTCACACTAGGTTAAGGCACCCAACTGTGTTGGTGGTGACAATGGACATTAGTAGCTAATAGCTTACAACTGCCCCCTTCCAGTTCTGACAGAATTCCAAACCTTGCCTGCTGCCAAAGATGGACTGATGCCAGGAACACAAGTGCTGAGCCCCATGCTTCCTGTAAGTTCAGCCTCTGGTGTCAATCATGATCTAGAATTCTCAAAGGGTCCCCTTATCTCCCTCTTCAATAAATCTCTCACACAAGAAAACCCATCTGAGACTCTGTTTATAGTGAATTTGACCTAGTATACTTGATCTTATCTGCGAAATAGAGCTGCTTTAAGGATTTCATGTTAAATTTATAAACAAACAACAAGATTAAGTAAATAAATAAAATTGGATAGGTATTAATACAAGAAAACCACACATAGCTGTTTATTATATGCCAGGCCACTGATCTAGGGGTGAAGCAAGGCAAATGACTTGAGGTTCTTGCCTCATTGACCACACAGGTTACTGCTACTCTACCAGAGGGCTGGACTAGCCTACGGACACGCCACTAGTCTCCTATAATCTTTCTTTTATCTCTTTAGTTCATTTCTGTTCATCATTACCAGGCCTGAAACTGACATTCAAGATAACCCAAAGGCTCCAGTCTACTGGTTTTAGAATCTAAATAGTGAGAAATCATTACTGTATAGAAAGACCCTCTAATAAAGCTTTACTATCAATGATGGCCTTGTTTACTCAATAAAAGCACTTCTTTCCCTGTAGAGATATTGAAATGCTCATATTTCACAATAAATCTTGTTAAATCATAAACTGGCATAAAAGTCTATGCCATGAATTTGCAGTACTGAGTCACCTTGGGCAAATTAGTGTCTTCTTTATGTCATAAATTTGGCATGCCACCCTATATGTGTCGTTTCCCATGTATGGGGATATGGCCAGTGAGATGAGCCCACATGCTGGATGTTAGTGGAGCTAACAGAGGGATCTGGAGAATAAAGTGAGCCGAACCAGTTATGTAAACAATTCATTCAATTCTCTTGATCTTTAGGAATAAAAAAGTTTATTTTATTTTATTACTTTAAAAAAATCCTGCCTCTTTCAGTTCAAGTTCAGGGCTTTTATAGCTAACTGGGTTCCTTTTGAGGCTTGTCATAGTTTAAAACATCAAGGAAGCTGAATTTAGAATTTCTGCAGGATTCCATCAGAAAGCAAGCAAGGTCCTTAGTGAATCTGCTGTGAATTGTTGGACCTGGAAGTGGATTTTGCCCATCTCTCTCTCTCTCTCTCTCTCTCTCTCTCTCTCTCTCTCTGTGTGTGTGTGTGTGTGTGTGTGTGTACAATGAGTGCACTCATGCACGTGGAGACTACAAGTCCACGTCAAATGTCTTCTTCAATCTCCATCTCCTCCACTTTTTGAGACACGGTGCCTCACGGAACCCAGACCTTACTGATTTGGGTAGAATGGCTGTCTAGCAATCCCAGAGCACATTGACTACGTCTCTGCTCCCAGCACTGGGATTAGAGATGTGTGTTGCCATGCTTGGCTTTTTCATGGGTGCTAGGGATCTGCTTATGTCTTCATACTTGTATGGCAAGAAGTACTCAATTAACCAAGCCATCTCTTCAACACTGAATTCTTGTTATATTTATTTTCCAAGTTTATTTCATGCTTTCTTCACTTTGCAAAATGATTGAATAGTTTGAGTCACATGGAAAAGTTTTTCATTTGTTTTTTTGTTGTTGTTTGTTTCCTTTTACCAAATACATGACGGTAAGGTAAACAATGTGGCCAGAAATGCAGTCATGATGACTTTTCACATGATTTCCTGAGACTAATTATATTTCCTTTAGTCTTTTCAATCTCTTAAATTCTATTCATCATCACAATTAGCGTGGGTATTTAAACAGGAAGAAAACACTTATCTTTCAACATGAACTTCTTTTTTGTTTGTTTGTTAAGACAGGGTCTCCTGTGTAGCCATGACTATCCTAAAACTTGCTCTGTAGACCAGGTAGGCTTAGAACTTAGATCTGTCTGCTTCTACCTTGAGTGCCGAGATTAAAGGTCTTGCCATCATACCAACACAACCTGAATTTTTTTCTGTTTTCTTTTTTTTTCTTTATTTTTATTTATTTTTGATACTTTATTTACATTTCCAATGTTTCCCCTTTTCTGGGTCTCCTCTTTGGAAACTCCTTATCCCCTCCCCCTCCCCGCCTCTGTGAGGGAATTCCTCCTCCCACCTACCTGCCCACCCATCCCCATATTCCCACCTTGACATTCCCCTTTACTGGGGCCTCTAGCACCCTTCAGGCCCAAGGGCCTCTCCTTTCTCCCTGATGGCCATTGAGGTCATCCTCTGCCACATATGTAGTCCGAACCATGGGTCAATAGATGTGTATTCTTTGGTTGGTGGTCCGAACTCCAGGACGACTGGTGGGGGGGAGGGTTCAGGCCCATTGACGTTCTTGCTCCCTCCATGGAGCTACAAATACCCTCAGCTCCTTCAGACCTTTCTCCAACTCCTCCATCTGGGACTTCACTCTCAGTCCAGTGGTTACTGTTAAGTGAAACTTGGACATTCTCAACTTTTGGGCTAATATCTGCTTATCAGAGTACATACCATGTTCCTTCTTTTGTGACTGAGTTACCTGTTTTCTACTGATTCATGTAAGTAGATGGCTAAGCTAATAATAGGGCATCTCTACCTAAATTAAAAATAATATAAATTTTGGCTGTAGGTCTCTGCATCTGTTTTGGTAGGCTGCTGGGTGGAGCCTCTCAGAGGACGGTTATTCTAGGCTCCTGTCTTCAAATATAACAAATTATCACTAATGGTGTCAGAGATTGGTTTTTGCCCATGGGATGGGTCTCAAGGTGGACCAGTCATTGGTTGGCCATTCCCTCAGTTTCTGCTCCATCTTTGTCCCTGAACTTTCTGTAGGCAGGACACATTTTGGGTCAAGTTTTGTGGATGCGTTCCCATCCTTATCCCTACACTGGGAGTCTTCCTTTTTGGCTACAGGAGGTGGCCACTTCAAGCTCCATGTCCCCCTCAGCTAGAGTCACCATCATAGACTCTCTGGAGCCTCCACCATTGCAGGTCTCTGACATGTCCTAGAGATCCATCTCTCTCTTCCCTCCACCACTGATTTTCATTTACTTTCCAGGCCCTCTCTTCCTAGCTCTTTCTACACCTAATCCTCCCCCACCCTGTTCTTCTCCCCATCCACTTTCCTACCCAGTTCCCCCCCCCCATCCACTTCTGATGACTATTAGATAGAGCTCTGGGAGTCTTGTGGAAGAGTTAGGGGAAGGATTGAGGGACCCAGAGTACATAGAAACTCCACAGGAAGACCAACAGAGTCAACTAACCTGGACTCATGTGGGCCTCAGAGACTGAACCACCAACCAGGGCTAGACCTAGGCCTCCCTACATATGTAGCAGATGTGCAGTTTATTCCTCATGAGGGTCCCCAACAACTGGAGTAGGAGCTGTCCCTGACTCTGTTGCCTGCCTATGGATCCTGTTCCCTTAACTGAGCTATCTTGTCTGGCTCCAGTGGAAGAGGATGTGCCTAGTCCTGCTGTGACTTGATGTGCCAGGGTAGGTTGGTATGGGGGGGAGGAGGGTCTCCCTCTTCTCAAAGGATGATGTGAGAGGAGCATGGGGTGAAGGGGACTGGTAGAAGGGGGGCTGTAACTGGGATGTGAAGTGAATAAATGAATGAATGAATGAATGAATGAATGAATGAATAAATAAATGGAAAAAACAAAAATACAAAATTGATGGTTAGAAATGAATAAATAATTGAAATTTAGCAACATTTGAAATTTACACTTAATATTATTTACTCTAAAAACTCAAAAAGATTTAAAGGAAAGACTATGGTAATTATATTAATTCTAACTTTATAAATTTTCCCAAGCCTTAAAAGAGATTCAGAAACATTATATTTGGATAAATGAAAGGAAAGAAATAGATCTGGGGAATGCTTAACTTGCAAGGGAACTTGATGGATTAGTGGCTGGGAAGGAAACCAGAGCATGAGTATTCTAGGTTCATGAGGGTAACTTGTTCCTTAGCCTCTTCCCAAGGGAAAGGGAAAAGACTGTCTCTGCTTCATGTTTATCACACGTTTTAACAGAGTTGAACCAGCTGTGATGGCAGAAAGAGGCAAATCATGGACCTTCTTAGGGGAGATTAGGAATGAGGATGTTTTCATATGAGCACAGGGGTGTTCAGAGTGAAGCCACCTCTAGAGAGGTTTAGTGAGTTTCTAGAGAAAAACACCAAATGCCACCGGTGGTGGTTTGAATATGCTTGGCCTAGAGAGTGGCACTATTTGGACATGTGGCCTCGTTGGAGTAGGTGTGGGCTTGTTGGAGAAAGTGTGTCACTGTGGGCATGGGCTTTAAGACCCTCCATCCAACCACATGGGATTCAGTCTTCTTCTATCTGTCTTCAGAACAAGAAGTGGAACTCTTAGCATCTCCAGCCTCACATCTGCCTGGACACTGCCATGTTCCCACCTTGATGATAATAGACTGAACCTACAAACCTGTAAGCTAGCCCCAATTCAATGTTGTCCTTTATAAGTCTTGCCTTGGTCATGGCATCTGTTCACAGCAGTAAAACCCTAACTAAAACACCACCTGAATATAAAGCTATTAGGTTTCCACACTGCAAGTATCAAGAAATCAAGAGCTCTAGAAATCAAGAGCGAGCATGCATACTTAGAGATTTGGCTAATAGATGGTGCTACAGTTTGCACTCACCATGTGTGCTCTCAGCACTTCATGAATCCTTTCATTCTCTCTGGATATTTGTTGAATGTGGGGAAAATCCCCTGCTGAGTGTTGAGCCAGTGGGAGCTGCTTTTTCTCTGTTCAACCTCATTGCAATGTAATTGACAAAATCCTATATGTTGATGATATACAGCACCACAATTTTGTTTTGTGTGTGTAGTGGGGCAGAGAGGGGCATCAGAGGACAACTTAGTAATTTTTTTCCTTCTAACATGGATCTTGGGGATTGAAATCAGGCTGTCTCCTTTGGTTGTTGGTACCTTTACTGCTGAGACCTGATGGCCCAACATCCCAACATCATATTGTTTTTTCAAAAAAGAATAAATTATAGTGAACACACAATAATTGTTTATATTTGTATGGTATCATATATGAACTGAAATTTTCAGGAAAAAATAAAACCTGTGATGAAGATTCTTGGGCTCATTGAAACATTGTTATGGCAGAGAGCTAGACTATTGAAGATCCAAAGTCAAAGCTACTTTGTACTATTTATAGTCCTTTTTTTGGGGTTTTTTTCTTTTCTTTTTTTTTTTTTTTTGGTTTTTTGAGACAGGGTTTCTCTGTGTAGCCCTGGCTGTCCTGTATAGTCCTCTTAATGGAAATTTATTTTCTATTTCTGTATCTGGTCTAGCATTCTTTTGATTAACAGGTAGCTTCTTCCAGTAACAAGCTCATAAATCTGATGTCTAATCCCAAGTGGCTAGCCCTGGACACACATAAATATGAAAAATGGTAAATGAGCTCAGTAGGTTATATGTATGAATGCATATGTATGTATGTATGCATATGTATGTGTGTGTGTGTGTGTGTGTATTTGTGTGTGTGCATGTGTGTGTATGTAACAATAATAATTAAAGAAGAGATTATGGATTTAGGAGAGAAGGGGGCACAAAGAGAATCAAGGGAGGAAGGAAAAGAGCTATGTAAATGTAGTACTCATGTACGAATCTCTCAAATATTACTATTTTTAAAAGATTAAGTTGTATAAAGATACAAAGTACTATTAAATACAATTTATTCATACTTCATTTTTTCTCTTACACAAACAATATCATCAGATAACATCCAAGACCTATAGAAGACACTTATCTTCTTTGCTGTAACCAAACCCCAAATACTTTACAAATACTTTGACTTATGATTTTAGTTTCTTCTGTGACAATAAAAAGTTCATGTAAGCACTTTCATGTTGTAACATGTTATTCAATGCAGCCAGAACCTATGTTCTCAGGCCATGGATACTTACATTTGGTTTAGAACAAACTATTTCTTATTCCCTTTGAGGCAAGGTTGTGTTTTGCTTTGGGAAATGTTAAATTTCAATATATGTGTACAATGTGAAATAATTAAATTAAGGTAACTGGTACACAAATAACCTTAACTGTTGCTATTCAAATTTTCTTAAATGATTTTAATTACTTTTCGCATCTCTGTAGAAGTGGCATTTATGAGTGGTCTCTGTGTGTTGTATGTGAATGTTTGGTGTGGGCATTTGTGATCCTATGTATGCACTGAGGGCAGAGGAGTACAATGGGCATCCTGCTTTATCCCTCTCTGCCTTATTTCTTTGAGACAGGGTCTTTCACTAAACCTGAAACTTGGCTGGTAGTCAGTAGGCTACAGTGAACTGGAAGTTTCTGGATATGTCAGGTGATACAGTCTCACGTGGCGAGGCTGCCTCACATGGTGTTTGCTGAGTCAAGACCCATGGGAGGAGACATGATATTTGGAGAACGGACTCAATGAACAGTGACAGTGTGTTTGCATAGCTAGCTTTGCAATGCTTCATTGGTCTCTCATCTTCATCTTCACTGATCTTCACTTCATTGAGAGAGGCACGTTAGAGAACTTCTTCTTGAGTCCCAGCTGGTCCTGGTCACTCCCGATGACTTGTACTGACTTGGTGGAGGACTGGCAGTTTCTGCTACACCGTGCCACCACTGCTGATTTGTGTTTGCTATCATGAAACTACTGAACTGGACTGATGGTATCCTGACAGAGCTTGGAATCACCCCAAGGAACTACTTCTAAACAGGTCCACATCCCCTTGTCCTATTTACCATCTTTTCTTCCCTACCTTTGGACGGTGGGCTACAAGAGAGGTCAAAGCATTTGAGAACCCTTATTAAAAATTGGTTTAAAAAAATCTAAGCCTACACTACAGCAACCTTCTTGTCTTTACTTCACATAGAGTTTGGGTGTATGGCAATGCCCAGATTGTGTGTGTGTGTGTGTGTGTGTGTGTGTGTGTGTGTGTGTGCGCATGTGATGAAGATTCAAACTCAGATCCTACACAGAAAGTGCTCTTACCCACTGAGCAATCTCTGCAACCTTTGGATGATATTTTATGTGGACATTTGTTTTAGACTGAGTTATCTAACTGTGCTTGTTATCTAGTTGTACTTTTTAAAAATTATGATGAAAATATTATAATCATTATTATTTCCATAGGATGATAGAAATGGAAATCCAGAGATAGCCTTAACCAAACACAGTAAAAATTATCAACATCTATCATAATAATTGAAGCAATAGGGCAAGTTTACAATTTTAAGAAAATGTTTCAATAAATAACCTAAATACTCAAACTTTCAGTAAAATGTTGATGTATTATTTTATTGCAGGCATTTGTATTGTGTCTGGAACAATACATTTGACAGATGTAAAGAAAGGATAAGGTAAGTATAGGTTTATCACAACATAAAAACCCTAAGCCACCTTGTATGCACACGCCCGAGTCTGATCCCCGTCATTGTGAAAGAAGGGAGGGTGGATCAGTGGGTAAAAATGCTTGCTGTAAAAACAAGAGGACTTGTTTCCCCCGGGAAGCATGTAAAATCTATGTGCTGCATTGCTCACCTGTAACCATTTCTGTTGATGTGGTAAAATTAGTCAGAGCTCAAGAGTTCAATGATCAACTAGTCTAACTGATTGGTGAGAGCTCTGGGTTCAGTGAAAGATCCTGCCTCAAGCAGTACTGGAGAGACCACCCTGCAGTTAAGAGCACTTGCCACACTTGCACTGGACTCAGTTTCAATTCCTAGCTCCCAAATCAGGCAGTTTACAACCACCTGCAACTTGAGTTCCTGAGCATCGGGCACCATCTACTGGCCTTTTTGCACACTTAAATGCACATGGTCCATTTGCAATGGACATACGTACAAAAGTATGTAAATATACATTAATTATACATAAATATTAAAGAAAGATTGAAGAAGACACTTGATGTCAACTTCTTGCCTACACATGAATGTGCTCACACTCTGTGTGAACATGCACAGATATACACACATGCGCACGCACACACACACACACACACACACACACACACACACACATCACATTCATATACACAAAAACACTCTTTTCAGGACTTTTGGACCTGGTTCAGCCACTAAAGTGCTCATGATACAACCATGAGGACTTGAGTTCAGATGTTCACCACACATGTAAAAAGCTGGACATATAGCCCATACCTATAATTCTAGCACAGGGTAGGTAGAGACTGGACAATCCCTGGACCTTGCTGGCCAGCGAGCTAGTCTTGCCAAATTGGTGAGCTTCAGGTTCAATGAAAGATTATGGACTCTACCTTAAAACATGACGTGGAAAGCAAAAGAAGTTGACACCTGAGACAAACCTCTGGCTTCTGTGTGCATGTGCTCACAAGCAAAAATATAAACATCTCTTCCTTCTCTCATACACAAACACACAGAGCAGTGGTTAGGTATGTTCAGAGCAAGCATGTAGCTAGAGTAGAAGGTATTTGTTGTTTATGCTATATCATAAAGATGGCGTTCTGTTTTCTTGACCCATTTTATAGTTGTTGTTTTTTTTTTGTGGGCACCCTGGATTCAAGAAAGAATAGCCTCACATCATGCAACTTGTAACAGATAATTGTCTATAGTTGGTCACAAAAAGTGGGACATATATTAGAGAACAAAAGTGAAGACAGGACCTGATCCTTGGTCTCGCCAGATGTGGGATCTGGGACAAGTTCTTTTGCCTCCAATAGCAGAATAAACTTATGATGCATATGACTTCTGAAGTTTTCACACAAACGGAGATTGAATTCATTCCTTTTTCCATGAGGAAGATCTTCGTGCCATCCACATGATATGGCTTTGCTCAGTTAGCAGGGACATCGCCTGCAGTGCCTTGCAAGTGGAAACTGCCTTGGTTTTCCTCCTGCTAAGGAAGCCTAGGTCACTGTGAACCCAGCACTGGCATGACTTGCTCTCTGCTTGACACTGCCTGAAGCTCTTTGTCATGTGGACAGCTTGTTATTTTAAGTTTATCTCTATCTCTCTCTTCTCTTCTCTTCTCTTCTCTTCTCTTCTCTTCTCTTCTCTTCTCTTCTCTTCTCTTCTTTTCTTTTCTTTTCTTTTCTATGAGATTTAGTATTGGATTGGAAAGAGCAGCAATTGTTAAGGAAAGTGATTTGAAAAAGGGAGCAGAGTTATGGCAGGAAGGACAACTTCAGAGTTCCTTTGTTTTGGGTTTCAAGTGAAGTAGTGCTTTGAAAATGACCCAACAAAAGCTAACTTAAAACATTACTTGGCAAGAACATGGAGTGTGTGCAAAATCAAAACAGAATAAAAAGATCTGGGTACACCTTTGTTCCCAATAATTAAGTTTTGAGTGTGGGAAACAAAAACCATTTGACAGTTTTAAAAGGAATGCTTGAAATAATTTTTAATTACATATCATTTTTCATAACCCAGAGGAATTATAAACAGTTTGTCTCTTTGAAAAATTATTTCCAAAAATGATAATTTAAATTGTTAATGTCTAGCAGATGTAGATTTACTGACTAACAGCATCCTTGGCACACAGTGGGGCATAGATTTTCTTATATACCATATTTCCTATTCTTATTTATGTCTCAGACACTATTCTTCAAAAAATAGACTCCCAGTGCAAAGACCTGTTTTTCTGAGCTCTTTCAACAAAGGCCATGTTTACAAGTACCACAGGGAAACTAAGTACATCAAAAATATGGATGCAGTAATGACTGGATTGGTAATTAAGTGTTCACATTAATTTAGATCACCCAAGATAAAACTATACCATCCTTCCAACTGACTGAGAGACATTTAATAGAAAAACATTTCTATAATCACAAACATAAGAGTAATTATGGAAAATCTGTGATTCAATAGCAAAATATTATTTGAGATATATATGAAAGGTTCAACTAAACAGCTATTTAGGAGGAGAGAGAGAGAGAGAGAGAGAGAGAGAGAGAGAGAGAGAGAGAGAGAGAGAGAGATCTCTGCTCAGTCAATTGAGTTCAGTGCAATGGAGTTAGGCCAGTCAATTGGGTAGTCGGTGTAGTGAGTGCAGTGCAGTGGAATTGAGTTCATTTGTGTGTTCATGAAATTTAGTGCAGGTCAGCAGAGGCAGTTGAAGCCAGAAAATAAGAAGGAGCCAAAATATTAGAACAAATTGCTAGAGTTAGTTTGAGGCCAAGCAAAACAATTCAGTCAGAAGCTGAGAGAAGCCAGACTGAGTCAGTGTGTAGAGGAATTTGAGCCAGAACAGCTGAGTTGAACCAGCCAGAGCTTAGAAAGAACTAGAAAGAGTGAGCTTATTCAGCAATAAGCCTCTGAGATGACAATTAAATCAGGCAAATAAAAGTTACTTTTAAAAGTACCAAAATGCCAGAAGTAACAACAAAATAATTTTATGATTTGGGGTTACCACAACAGGGACTGTATTAAAGGGTCACAGCATTAGGAAGTTTGAGAACCACTGCTTTAATTGTTGGCCATAGATGAATCATTTGTAACTGTCTGTCCCCTTTGAAGATTTATCAGTATTATATGTATATTCACCCTAAGAGACAAGTCAAAGGATTGAGTGATCACATTAATACATTGCTTTCTAAAATCCAGTTTCAAGTGATGAAAAGGTAAGAATTGAAAACAAAAATAACAAATGAAGTTTTGACCTATTATGACTGTGTATTCAACAGTCGGCAGTAAATCCTTATTCTGAATTGTGTACCAAGTCAGAGATCCCTTCAGTTATTTTACTTGAAAACATTAACCATTTAATTGGAAACATCAGTTAATTACGGCAGATGACTGAATTTATGTAAATAGTTCATTGGAACTAAAATGGATCTGATTTCTTGGGGCCCCAGGGAGTGGGGAAGTCTGGTGAGGTGGAGGTGGGGTGGGGACATCCTCTTGGATATTGGGGGGGGAGGTGTGGGATGTGGGACAGTCAGAGGGTAGACTGGGAGGGGGATAAAGTCTGGACTGTAAAAAAAAGATTAAAGAATTTTAAAAATCCTGATAAATAAATCTAATAAAATATTTATATTTCAAAATAATTTTCAAAAAGAATTATGTTAAAAATGTTAGGGGAGGGAACAACAAAGAACTGGTGACATTAAAACTGAATAGAAGGTTTGTGTGATAGGGTAGGAACTCCTAGGCTCCTCTAAAGTTCAGAGGCCTGTTCTGAGTTAGTATCCCACTCCTTTAATCCTGGGATGAAATATTTAATAATTATCCATGGAATTACATTTTTGAGGAGTGGCTGAGTTACAGAAGGATTTTATGTGTTTTCTGAATCTCAAAGGAGCAGAGTCTGGAGGAAGACTACAAGCTAATCAGTCTCAGATTCTGTCTCAGTGTAAGGCAGGCTTTCTAATATTGGCTCATAACTGTGACAGCTTCTGTAATAGCAATGAATTATTAAAAGTGGAAATGAATTTCAATCAATAGTGGCATGGTTATTTTAGAAGTAATGTTTTCTCTAGGTGGAGGATTTAACCAAAAAATTGTATGTATTCTGTAAGAAAATTAAACTACTTTAAGGAGTTTTACATTGCATTTGTTACTTTTCTGTTGCTCTGATCAAACTACTCTGAGAAGAGTAGCTTACTAGAGAAGGCTTGAGTTTTGGCTCACATGTAGCCCTGTACTTAGTTCCCTTTCTCCTATTCATATAGCCCAGGATTCCAGCCCAGGAAATGGTTCCACCCACATTGGTGGGTCTTCCCAATTTCATAAGCTAATCAAGAGATCCCTTCCTTTTTTTTTTTGTTCTTTTTCTTTTTCTTTTTCTTTTTTTTTTTGGTTTTTCGAGACAGGGTTTCTCTGTGTAGCCCTGGCTGTCCTGGAACTCACTCTGTAGACCAGGCTGGCCTTGAACTCAGAAATCCACCTGCCTCTGCCTCCCAAGTGCTGGGATTAAAGGTGTGCGCCACCACTGCCCTTCCTATGCAGGCTTATCTCCCAAGGGATTTGACCTCATCAAGTTGACAATTGGGGTTAACAGTAATGATGTTTATCATTTATAAGAAACAGTATGTTTACTATTATTTCATTTTTTTAAAAACTCATCTTTAAGAGATGATGAAACATTAGCCCTTGAACGTATAGTTTGGGTTATAGGTAGCTTTCATTCTTAATGGTGAAAATGGGTTGTTGATTGGACAAGCACAGATGTCCAGTTTCTGTAGCTAGCTTAAGTTTGGGATGTAGTCTCATGCTTAGAAATATTCCTTAACAATTAGGCACTTCTGGGAACCTACACTCCATGAACTATAGTTCACTTTAAACTGTTCTGTCTACCATCACCATAATCGACCCCCCCATCTATTATCTATCTATCATCCATCTATCTATCATCTGTCTTCCACACCAACCCTGTACCCACACATCTACACAAAGACATGCTGGCTGGGTTTGCTTTTCCTCTTGGGGTATCCAGGCACCACTGTGTATCAGGCTGGATGGGAAGAAATGAAACTTATCCAGGAGAGTGAATTAGATGGAATCTCAGTCATTGCAAGGCGAGGGGGGGGGGGAATCTTCTCCAGACATGGCTTTCACTGAAACAGCTCTTCTTATTAGAGGTGAACAAAGGCTATATAGTCCTTGGGTAGTGGATAAGGGTTTTCAGGGTGAGTGTACACTATGGGCTGGTGCCAGAGGTGCTTGGAATGCTTCATTTGCATGAGGAGAAATGCCAGGTGCTTGCTGGACATGTCTTTATAAGGAGAGAGAAAGTTTAACCTGTAGTCTGGCCACCAAGCTATGTGACTACCTTAAGGGTGACAGAGGTGGGGCTGTAAGGCTATATGTGCAGGCACATGCAGGCCCAGAGCAGGGAGGAAACAGTCCTCCTGCAGTCCTTGAGATTTTGGGGGTTTGGATACATCTTGACCTCCCTCTTGATTGGGACCAGCTCCTCTGCTTCTTAGCTTCCCAGCCCCACAAGTCACTGGAGGTCTCAAAAGCATTGGCACACTGCCCTTAGAAGAAGTGTTTCACACTCATTTTCTTCATCCTTATTTTTCTCATTCAACAACAAATCATGGTTTATGGATATTTCTAACTCTTTTTTGTATGAATGTATATATTCCATACTACAGGTGAGCTGTAATATATTCAGTAATTAACTTTTTAAATGGGAACTCTGTTGTTCAATTCTTTGCCATTTAAAACAGCTACAGTAGACATTCTTGTATATATGCATCTGTGCACATGAGTATGTGTGTGTTTAAATTTTTTGTTTCCCCATAAGCTGCCAGAGAGGGCAGACCTAAGATGTTTCTGAGATTTTTTATGACAGGTCTTCATCTGATAGGAGTTTCTTTGGACGGGACAAAATGAGACAACTGCTAAAAAGATGAAGCTTGTCACCTCAGCTCTTAGAGGGCATGGGGCTTTGCTGTAATGTAAACTGACAGAGACTTTTAAAAACGTTTCTCATTTCATCTTGTGGTACTGGGCACACCATCAAAGAAAAGTAATCAAAACAGAAAACAAAAGCTTTCTCTTCATGGAAAATATAAATAGAGACCTTGAATGAGTTGCAAGGCAGCTGCCTCTTGTTGGAAAAAATATTATTTTACTACAAAATAAATGAAAGATGTAATGCTCTAGTTCTATTTGGAGTGGGACATGCTTTAAGGCATAATTTCTCTTGGTAATCACAAACTTGGGATCCTTGGTGCTTCACTGTATTGGAAGAGAAAGTTCAAATATCCAACCACCTCCCTCAGAAAGATAGTAATTAAAGACAGTAGACCATGTAGATAATGTATAGCTCTTACCAACTGTGAATCAGCCTCCAAGGCATGAAAGACTATATTTGTACTATATTTAAAATGTTTGTGTGACAGAAAGGATTATGAAAATCAGCATACAAACTAAAGTTTTAGGTATAATGCATGGTCATGAAAAATAATTAGGGAATGGATCCTTCAAAGGATATTATAGGGTTACACAACGCTCTCCTCACATATCTTCGTCACTTATTTTATAAATATCATAATACTTTTCACAATTTGTCTTTTTAATAAGAAAGATGAAGCTCTGTTTATAAACACCTTTTCTGTGCTACACTCTGGAGCTACAAAGAAGATCAGAAGAAAGACAATCCCTTCATCCCTTTACCTCACTGTACCCTGCTAAGGCACTGGCGAGCGAAAGGCGCCATGGTAAGTATGGTGATGGGAATTCTGTGTGAAGGGAGGAGTTATCAGGCCTGGACATGAGGTCTTTCTGGAGGAACCCTGGATCTGAGAAGAGAGAATATTTTATAGCCAATCTGAGAGGTAAATGAGAATTGGGCAAAAATTATTTCAGGCCAAGGGTACATACTCATCATTAGCAAATTCATAAAGGCATTGAGATGTTTGAAATAAATATTGGATAGATAAGGAGTAATGGAGATGGTGGGATCAGAGAATGTCCAGAGAAAGAAAGACACATGGGTTTCCAGTTCTGTAAGGTCAAGCTGGCTGTGGAGTGAGAAACAGCGCAGAAGACCTGGTATCTACAGACTAGCTAAGAGGATGCTTTCCGGAACAGCTAAGAGGATGTTCTACAGAATAGCTAGGTGGATGCTACAACTTTTTCTAGGTGAGCTAATGGTGGTCCAGATCAGTAGAATAGCAGTAGAGATAGAGTCAAAGAAATAGAATTGATTTCCTAAGCTTTCTGGAAGTCTTGTTGATCTGAAAGTAGAACATATGATAGTCCTATGCTTACTTTGTTACAAAGTCTTTGTCAAAAGTATAGGGAGAAATAAGAGTCATCACTTCTTTAATGCTAAACAACGTGGGAGAAACCAAATGACAGTGTGCTGATTACTTCCAAGGAAATGTCTCGTGTTTAGCTGAATAACCAGGCAGCCATTGATGCCGAGACTCATCATGTATGTTTAGAAAACTATCCAGAAATATAGAATTCTCTGTGTTATTAAATAACTTTGGTTTTAGAAGTTTTATGTGAGTCTGTTTCTTGTTCTCATGTTCAAAATAATACTATAGAGTGCTTTATTTTGTTTTAGTTCAAAAATAGAAGCTTTGTTTTAATATAAGAAAAATAAGAGAGCTCCCATTTGATAGTGTCATTTAATAAAAGAGAAATTGGTCAGAGGGAGGAGCATGCCCAGAATGAGGTAACCACAAACAAAGGGATGGAGGAAAAGCCATCATTAAAACACTTTTGGTCATAGACTGTGAACATAACACTGTTTAAGAGATGAAGACATAGTAGAGAGCCTGAAAGACTGTTTTTGCTGTTAGGGAGTTTAGTGGGGACCATCCAAAGGCAAGGGGATAGAGAATGGAAAAGCATAAGCTTTGTCATTAAAGAGTAAAACATGTTCATGTAAAAGAGAAGATAACTGATTTTTAATTTTTAAATTATTTTTATATGCTTATATGGTTGCAGGTGCAAGTGTACGTGCAGATGTGGGTACATGTGTGAACAGGTGTGTGGAGAGCAAAGGGAAACTTTATCTGTCACTTTTCAAATGCTACCCATCATGTTTTTGAGACAGAGTCTCTCATTAGCCTGGCGCTCATAAGTTGGCTAGGCTGGCTGGTCAGTTAGTCACTTGTCCCTGCCTTCTTAACACCAGTATTACAAGTACCCAATATCACACCTAGCTTTAAAAATATTTTGGTTTTATTTTTTTAACAAGTAATGATAAAATCTAACCCTTATTACCCTGACTAATTCTTCTCCTACTCCCTCAACCACTTATCTTCCCTCCTAAATATGTATTCTTTTTAAAAATTATTTTTTGAAACCCACTGATTCCACTGAGTGTTGGTAATGTGTGCATGGGTAGGTGGGTGTGTAGGGCCATCTACTGCAGCATGGAACAGTCAGAAAACTGGCCGTTCCTCCCCCAGAAGCTGTCAACTACCAATAATTCTTAAGCTAGGGTTTGGACTTCTTGACTACCTTTCTTCTCCCTGCTATTGCTTTTCTGGCTTGACCATATTAAGGTCTTCTGTGCACAATCACAGCAACTACGAGATCATGTGATCAATGGCCCTCTCATATTCAGAAAACTCTATTTTGCTTCAGCCATCCATTAACTCCAGTTCTTAAAATATTACTACAGCCACTTCTGGGATAACTCCTGAGACATGGCAGGAAGGAGTATGATACAGCTGTCACACTTAAAGCTGAGCACTCTTCAATCTCTTATTCTCTGTGTGTTGAGTAGTTGTGGTTTCCTGTATTAATCGTCATCTACTGTAATAAGCTAAAATTATGAGGATTGAGAAACACACTCTTTGTATAAAGTACTTAGGGGACAGTTTAATACTCTATTAATTTAACAAACAGCAATAGGCCAGTAACTTACCCATCCATAGATTCTTAGACCAGTTTACAATATCAGCAGTGAGTTTAGTATTGTGAAACATTCCTTAAACCCAAGCATAAAATGGTTGGTTACTCCCGTAACATTAATGTCACTGTCCCAGCAGTGGGACTATCTTGCAGCGTACCTGGCTTTCTTGATGGGGGTTATTACAATTCATCTCAGGTCTTTCTTCTTACAAGACAAATGCCTTCTTAACTGAGCTCTCACCTCATCCCTAGAAATACTTTGGAAAATAAAATTAGATCTACCTATGAATATAATTAGGAAGGTGAAAATTCTAATTGTCTAAGGGGAACAGCTTTGAAGAAATTATGGTTAGTTGTGGGATAACTAAATGTGTTGATATGGTAGCGTTTCTCTGTTTTAAGTAACTGAATGCACATTTTAAATGCATTATTTATTTCAATTTTAAACCATCCTATGAAGTGATTGTAATTAATAAGGTAGGTAGGGCTTAGAAATCATACATTTAGAATATACTTATTATTGAAGGATTTCACTAAATGAAAAGGATGTTGAACTATTAGACCTCCCAGTGTTCTCCTAAACTTCATATTCAAATATTTAAATTATTACTATAATATGAACACCAAAACTAAACAATATGCTTAAAGTAAAGCAATTAGAGAGATTGAGAACAGATTGGTTTCTCCCTGAGTTTGGAGAATGCGTGTCAGATCAGTGTGGCTTATTCTGAGCATGTAACTCTTCTGGATACTGATGCGCTAAATAAAGATCATGAAAATATATGTAAGATAGTAGTAGAACTAACACAAATTTAGATGCAATTTACAAGTGCATGCAAAATAGGAGCAAAAAAAGTAGGATTGATGGATATCAGTTCTGGCTGTGATGTTTATAATTATGTAAGATTAAGATATTATATATATCTTATATGAAAGGGAGGCTAAATGTATAGAATATCTGTCTTATGAATCTGTATTTATTGAAGAATAAAAAGAAACACACCCAATTCAAGAACACTAAAAGCACCAGCCAGTTACCCACTATCCTTTTCCTTCTCCTATTGAAGAGGAATGACAAAGGTTGTTAACATCTCCTCTTCCTCCTCCATTCCAAGTATCAAGTCTAACTTCATGTCTGAAACCCCAAGTTTCTATGTACAAGAATCATGAATTATTCTGCTGAGTGCTTTTCCTTATGCTGTCACAACATACAGAAAAATAGCCCTTGGAATGTACATGCTGGGGTTACACAAGGCACATGATATGTTGATCCGAGTAGATGGAACTAGTCAATTAAGTACTTCAGAATTTTATAAAAAGTACAATTAAAATGATGACATAAATCAACTGCTAAGGGGGACTGATTCAGTTATCCAGCTTTTCAACCAGCGTCTAGAAGGATACTGTGGGCTCACTTTATTCCTTCATCAAATTAGTACATCTACAGTATGTTTGTAAAGTGAAAAATTCACTTATAAGTCTACTATACAAATGGGTGTGTGTGTGTGTGTGTGTGTGTGTGTGTGTACAGGTGTTTCTGCAGTCCTCTTATACTTAATTGGGGCACTTTTTAATATAAATGGTTCTTATTTGTTTAAATTTTACATGTTCCAAGGACAACAATGCCTAGAAATTAAGAAAACATATTCAGGGCTCATTTTCAGGCTGCCCAACATTTGTACATTTGTTTATGTTGCTTTTGCATTGGTTTTATTCTTTGGCAGTTTTTCATTTTTGATGGTCAAGAATATTCAGGACAGTCTTAGGTTTCTATGTCATATTTAGGCAATTTGAGATGGAAATAAATATTTTCATTCCTGATAGCACACATCAAGGTCCTCAAATTGAATCCAACTTACTTAGCTGGTACAAAGAATCAATTTCTGAGTTCATCGCCAACCAGTTTGATTGTAGTCATTCCTCAGGACTGGCTCCCAGAGATCAAATCGTGATAGACTACAAATAGTGAAAAACATGGTGCCCACTTGATATGCAGAAACATACATGCATGTTTTAGGGAATTATGCAAGGGTAAATAAAAGTTTATTTCTTCCTTGCCTAGACTTGTAATGACATACAGACAGCTGGGCCCTTAGAGTGGTGCTAGGGATCTAGAGTAATCAAATAAAAAAAACTTTGGAAAAGATGAATATAGTTAGATGACCCATATTTTCTGATTTTAGAATTTGTGCAAGAGACAGTAGCATAGGTCAAAGAGTCAGCCCTATTTTACCAAATAGGGCTTGAACAACTGGATATCTGAATGTAAAAAGAGTTGAGCAGTTATTTTACACCAAATATGAAAATCAGTTCACATGGTTCATAGACCGAAATGCAGAAGCCAAGTCTATAAAATTCACAGAAGGAGTTTAAAGAAAGAATTCTCATGAACTTGGATCTTGCAAAGCTGCCTAAAACACAAGCAGTAATATAAATAAACAATAAATCAGACTTCATAAGGATTAAAAGTTTTGTGTGTCAAAGGATGCTATTTTAAATATGTGAAAACACTACCCACAGAATGGGTGAAGACATCTTCAAAGCACGTATAGGACCACAGTGTCCAGAATTTCCAAAGATTGCTTTCAAACCAATGACCAAATGACAATCTTGCTAGTTAAAAGCATATAAAGGGTTTGAGTACAGATTTCTACAAGAAGATATCCCAGAGGCACATAATCACATGGAAGGTATTCTAGTTTTCAGTTTAACACTCAGTTTTATGGGACTTGTGTGTGTGAAGAAATGAGTGCCTTCTAGTGCCTTCTCTTGGGCTTCTTTTCCTTCTGTTGGTTTGCCCTGTGCAACATTGATGTGATGGTTCTTGTTTTATTGGATTCTATCTTATGTTTTGTTGTTATCTCTTAAAAGACCATTCTTCTCTAATGAGAATCAGAAAGCAGGTGGATTTGGATGTGAGGGTGGGGATAAACTGAGAAGTGTGAAGGGAGAGAGAACTGTAATCAGGATATATTGTGTGAAGGGGGAAAATCTATTTTCAATAAAAGAGGTACAAGAAAATAAAATCGCATGGGAGGGTGCACCAGACTATACATCACTAGGAATGTTAAAAATCCAGCTATACATTATCAGTGCACATCGTTTAGGGTACCTTAAATTAAAAAGGCAGCAATGACAAGTATTGGTAAAAATGCAGAAAAGTCAGAACCCTATTGCAGCTCCTAATGTGATTGTGAAATGCACACTTACTACTCTGGCAGAATCATGAAATGTTGAACATAGGGTTTCCATATGACTTGCCAATTCTTTCTCTGGGCATATACCCAAGAAAATTATATTTCCATGTAAAACTGTTTCGACAAATGCTCATAGTGACAGTGCGTATAAGACATCCCCAAAGCAGAAACAACCCAAAGTCAATCAACAGATGAATGCATTAATAAAATAAAAAAATATTTGTACAAGAGGAGAAGGTATTGACAAATGCTACAATGTAGACATACTGAGAAAACATTATGTGAAGGGAAAAAGAGTTTAGTCGTGGAAAACCACACATATGCTTCTTTTTATACAGTCTGTCCAGCTAGGCAAACACGTGGAGGTTCTTGGTTACGATTTTCTTCTCCCTTTTAGAATCTACTGCTAATGAGAAAGGAAACGTTGTCTTTTGTGGGGGATGTAGTAATCTAAAACACAAGAGTAGCGGTGATTGCATATCTTTAGGAATATATGGAGAAGCACTGACATAAAGGTAAAAGGATGAATCCCGTGCTATGTGAATGCACCCTCAATAAAGCTGTTGTTTTTAAAAAGAAACATGGTTTCCATAGTGGAGTAAGGCTTTCACTGAGGGTGTGTGAAACTAAAATAGAAATTTTCTTGGTAAAGCTAAACTGGGAAACAAGAGTCAAATTTGTGGCTAAAATGAACTCAGAGGGACCATGGTGATGCCGGAGCTGTCAACTAGCTTATCTTGTCATGGTCTGGGTTTTCAAACCTTCATGTATACAGATGCTTTTCAGTCTGATCATTAATGATGTTCCCATGCAGGGTTTACAACACACAGTAAGAGCATATGTATGCTTTGCCATAACACTAGTTTTTAAAATTTGTTTACATCCCAAACTCTGCTCCCCCTTTCTGTCCCTCCCCCACTGAGTCCCTTCCTTCCATCCCTTCCCCTCCCCCCTGAGAGGGTGTGAGCCCCCTGCCATATCCGCTCACCCTGGCACATAAAATCTCTGCAAAATTAAGTGTATCCTCTCCCACTGAAGCCAGAAAGTGCAGCCATGAAGACTGGACTGCCTGTCTTCTATATATGTGCTAGGTGGGGGACCTCATTCCAGCCCCTATATGTTCTTTGGTTGGTGGCTCAGATTCTGAGAGCTTCCAAGGGACCAGGTTTGTTGACTCTGTTGGTCTTCCTGTGGAGTTTCCATCTACTTCTGTCCTTAGATCCTTCCCCCAACTCTTCCATACGTGTCCCTAACCCCCATCTAATGTTTGGCTGTGGGTACCTGCTTCTGTGTCCATCTACTGCTGGGTATAGCCACTGAGAGTACAGTTTTGCTAGGCTCCTGTCTGCAAACATAACAGTATCATTAATAAAGTCAGGAATTGGTGTTTGCCCATGGGATGGGTTTTGAGTTGGGCCAGTTATTGGTTGGCCATTCCTTCAGTCTCTGTTCCATCTCTGCATTTCTTTTAGATGGGACACATTTTGGGTAAAAATGTAGTGGGTGGGATGATGTCCATATTCTTCCACTGGAGGTCTTGCCTGGCTATAGGAGGTGGCCTCTACAGGTTCTATGTCTCTGATTGCTAAGGTCACCCTCATTGACTCCTGGGAGCTTCCCCTATGCCGGGTCTCCTGGCTTCCTAGAGATTCTCCCATCTCCCCAGCCCAGGCAGCTGCAGATTTTCATCCATTCCCCTGGTCCAATGGACCTCTCTCTTGTTTCTCCCTGCAACTGATACTGCCTCTCCATTCCCCTTCTCCATCCCTCTGCCTCCTATGGCTATTTTGTTTCCCCTTCTAAGTGTGACTCAGCATCCTTGCATGGATCTTCCTTCTTGCTTAACTTCTTTGGGTCTGTGGGGTGTATCATGGGTATTCTGTACTTTATGGCTAATATCTACATATCAGTAAGTACATACCAGGCCTGTCCTTTTGATTCTGGGTTACCTCGTTCAGAATATTTTCTAGTTCCATTCATTTGCCTGCAAAGTTCATGATGTCCTTGTTTTTAATGGCTGTATGGTATTCCATGGTATTAAATGAAACACAATTTCTATATCCATTCTTCAGTTGATGGACATTTGGGTTGTTTCCAATTTCTGGCTATTACAAATAAAGCTGCTATGAACATAGTGGGGCAAGTGTCCCTGGGGTATGGTGGGGCATCTTCTGGGTATATGCCCAGTAGTGGTATAGCTGGGTCTTCAGGTAGAACTATATCTAATTTTCTGAGAAACCACCAGATTGATCTCCAGAGTGGTTGTACAAGTTGCATTCCCACCAGCAATGGAGGAATGTTCTCCTTTCTCCTCACACTCGCCAGCCATTCTGACTGATGACTGAGGTTGCTGAACATTTCTTTAAGTGTTTCTTGGTTATTCGAGATACCTCTGTTGAGAATTCTGTTTAGTTCCATACCCTATTTTTTAATTGGGTTATTTGATTTGTTCAAGTCTAGCTTCTTGAGTTCTTTGTATATTTTGGATATTAGCCCTCTGTAAGATGTCAGATGTGGGGTTAGTGAAGATCTTTTCCCAATCTGTAGGCTGCCATTTTATCCTACCAAGAGTGCCTGTTGACTTACAGAAGCTTTTCAGTTTCATGAGGTCCCATTTATCAGTTGTTGATCTTAGGGCCTGAGCCATTGGTGTTCTGTTCAGGAAATTGTCTCCTGTACCAAAGTGTTCAAGGCTATTTCCCACATTCTCTTCTATTAGATTTAGTTTTTATGATTTTATGTTGAGCTCTTTGATCTTCTTGGAGTTGAGCTTTGTGTAGGGTGATAAATATATTAGTCTATTTGCATTCTTCTATATGTAGGCATCCAGCTAGACCAGGACCATTTGTCAAAGATGCTTTCTTTTCTCCATTGTATGATTTTGGCTTCTTTGTAGAAAATCAAATGTCCATATGTATAAGGGTTTATTTCAGGGTCTTTGATTCTATTCCATTGATCAATGTGTCTGTTTCTGTACCAATAGCATGTAGCTTTTATGACTATTGCTCTGTAGTACAGCTTGAGGTAAAGGGATGTTGATTCCTCCAGAGGTTCTTTTGATGTTCAGGATTGTTTTAGCTAAAGAGAGACATAATAAAAGAAACTGAGGAGATCTGAAAAATCATTGGGTCTTACTTCAAAAGCCTGTACTCCACAGAACTGGAAAATCTGAATGAAATGGATTAATTTCTAGATAGATACCAGATACCAAAGCTAAATCAGGAAGAGGTAAACTATCTAAATAGTCCCATAAACTACAGAAATAGAAGCAGTCATTAAAAGCCTACCAACCAAAAAATACAGGGCCATGGGGTATTAGTGCAGAATTCTATCAGAAATTCAAAGAGCTAATACTGATTACTTATCACGCTGTTCCATAAAATAGAAACAGAAGGAATACTACCTAATTCATTCTATGAGGTGACAGCCACCATGATACCTAAACCACACAAAGATTTGACAAAGAGAGAGAACTTCAGACCAATTTCACTCATGAACATCAACACAAAAGTACTCAATAAAATTCTTGAAAACCAAATCCAAGAACACATCAAACACATCATTCACCATGATCAAGTAGTGATGCAGGGAAGGTTCAAGATACAAAAATGCATTCTCCCCCTATTTATTCAATAGAGTTATTGAAGTTCTAGATAGAGCAATTAGACAACAAAAGGAGATCAAGGGAATACAAATTGGAATGGAAGAAGTCAAGGTATCACTATTTGAGGATGATATGATAGTATATATAAGCGACCCCAAAAGTTCTAACAGAGAACTCCTAAAGCTGATAAACAACTTCAGCAAAGTTGTTGGATATAAAATTAACTCAAAGAAATCAGTAGCTCTCCTTTACACAATGATAAAGGGGCAGTAAAAGAAATTAGGGAAACAAAATCCTTCACAATAGCCACAAATAATAAAAGATATCTAAGTGTAACTTTAACCAAGCAAGTAAAAGATCTATATGACAAGAACTTCAATACCATGAAGAAAGAAATTGAAGAAGATATCAGAAGATGGAAAGATCTCCCATGCTGATGGATCAATAGGATTAACATAGTGAAAATGACCATCTTACCAAATGCAATCTACAGATTCAATGCAATCCCCATCAAAATTCCAACACAATTTGGAAGAACAATTCTGAGGGTTTTTTTTAATTTAAAAATGATTTGATATATGGATAAATATATAACCCTCAGTGAAAAGAAAATGTGCATTTACATAAATATAATACATTTAGTTGATATGGTACTTAATTTGCCTTTTCAAAATCAGCAATAGATTTGACCAATGAAAGTAGTAAGTGCAGGAGCTTAAATAGGAAGACACAAAGAAAAATAGAAATAGTCAAATTTGTTTTATTGATTTAATAGAACAGAATCTTCTATTCGTAATTAAACTCTTGAAAATACTAAAAGATAATTTCCCCAAAATGTATATAATCATGCATTTATATAGATAAGGCATTTACATGTTAAATATGTATTTAGCTCTTTTAATAAAACACTAAAGATTATGCAATCCTTTTAAAGAAGAATCTTAAGGGAAGATAAGCTCATAGACAGGGATGTTAAAATAAACTTAAGTATTCTCATTTATAAAACCGACCTTAGGGGAGGTTAAGGGTGGAGGACAGTCTGCAAACTAGATGAAAATCTATGTGTAGAAATAACAATTATTTGGACTTAAGTTATTTTCATTGTCTGTAGACTTAGAAAATGGATCAAAATAATGAAAATTTAGAAGCAGATAACTGGAAAGGGAGCACTTTCAACATCTCATAGTTTATAAATATATGACAATACTTTTTTTTTTTTTTTACTTTTTCAGTGTTTTTAAACACATTTTACACTAATTGTAGTAAGAATATCATTTTAAATATAGAGAAAATATAAGATCCTTGCTGCCAAGTTACTACCCACTACTACAATGAAGCACCACAGGTGTAGGGGTCCAATAGCTTCTATTATTCTGACACTAAGAACCAGTTGGCTGTTATGTTAATATGAGAATATATAAAAATGTGTTCAAAAGGGAACTTTGGAAAATATCATAAGTAAGATCATGCATGTTTTTTTGTGGACCATAAAATCAAAAAGTCGTGACAAATTTAGGAAAAGGAAAGGAGCAGAAGACACAAGAGTGAGCATGGTCAGTGGCATTCATTCAGGTGACAAAATCTGTAATTCTATCACTTAAGGCTATCATGAAAGGGTTGCTATGAGTCTGAGATCACTGAAGACTATGTAGTGTTTTCCATGCCATCCAGAACTACATAGTGAGAGCTTGTTTCAAAAAACTAAATCAAACAAACAAATTGCCACTTTATAATATTTTAATTACAGTTTATATGGGGTATGAGCAAGTAGAGACATTGTAGGTAAAATGTCTTTCTGCCCTAGGTCAGTATGTTAGTTTCTTTTCCAGTTGCTGTGATAGAATGCCATGACAAAAGCAACTGAAGGGACAAAGTGTTTATTTTGGCTCATAGTTTGAGAGGACACTTTCTTGTGGAAGGATGCTCAGCATAGAGAGCTTGAAGCAGCTGGCCACATTGTATCCACATTCAAGAATCAGAGAATGGTGAATTCCTATGCTCTGCTCATTTTCTCCTTAGTCCAGAATTGCAGCCCAGGGAATGGTGCCACCCACAGTGGGTGTGCCTTCCTACCTCAATCAAGATAATTTCCAACATGTGTGTCCTAACACCCATGCATCTTCCCAGTGATTCTAGATCTCATTAGTTTGACAGCTGAGATTAATTATCAATCAGAGTAAGTGGAAAGTCACAGTTGCAGTTGGCATCTAAAATGTTCAAGAGGAATGTCAGTTGACTCTTCTCTGAGGTGATGGGTCATAAGTCCCTACAACTAAGAAGTCAATGTCAGATACTGTTCTCAGATTCTTCTTGGTTTAAGTCAGAAGAATTCATGAGCTCAAGCTCCAGATGAATAACACAGGCCAGTGTGTATTTTCATTGTTATTTTCTTGCTGTGTGCTCTTAGCAAGGTCAGGTATCCCTAAGGAACACTGATTAAGGTATGTTCTAATTGAAACACATTAATGAAATGGTTCACGTGTTACATAATATAAACTTATTGTCTCATCTTTTATTTGATGAATTGCTGGTTGTTTATCTCTATACACAAATAATTTACAATTCTAATGAGATCCTAGTAGTCTGAGCATCCATAATAGCATCCATCCTGTCTAGCCAATGAGCAAAATGGTGACATCTCCTTGGAAATGCTCAAAAAGTTTGTATTTTCCATCTTCTGTTTAAAATAAGAAACATCTCTGTGTTCCTTCCATATATTGTAAATTGTCATATATGCCATCTCATCTCCTTACCATGCAACCTGATTCCCACTCATAAATTACCTGCCTGTTCCCATGTAGAAATTCTAGGGCTGCCACTGTCAGTCTTTCAGAATCACAGGGAGATTCCTCAAGAACCCGATCTGCTCTTCCTCAATTTATGACTTCACTGTCTTTCAGTTAGAGCTGTAATTGAAATGGGTCACTATTCATTCCTATCATCGCCTCCAGAACCATGATTTCAAAACCATTCTGGCCAGGCTTTCAAAGTCCAAGCCTGAAAAGGTAAATAGGTTGAAGAACCTTTGCTCCACTCTCCTGGATTGCTTTTTTCCCTACTAACTTCCCTGAGTTAGTTAAGGTCCTCTGGTTTCCCAAATATCAAATTTAAAACTTGAGGATCATCTTGGATCCATCTTTTCTACTCA
>CM052715.1:26814408-26860766 GCA_028551405.1 Uromys caudimaculatus
TCATTGCTTTTTGTTCCAGCCCCCAACTCCAGAAGGCACTCCCTGGGAATCCACTAGCCATTCTGACCACAAAATCAAGTTGTCTAACTGTACATCTTCACCTCCTCCTCCATTCCTCCAAGCCCAATCTCCCAGTCTCATCCCCAGCTCTGTAGGAGACCTTTAGCTGTGGCCTCTCCACACGCTCTGCCTCCATTTACTAGGGGACTAACTAAGAAGATCCTGATAGAACACCCTGATTTCCACCCTCTTGTAAAGCCACTCCACCAAACGCAGCCCATCCTCATCCCTAAGTGTCAGGTCCCAAAACAAAGAATCACATTTTACCCCATACCCTCAGTACCCCTACTGATCAGCACCCCAGAAGATTTTTCTACCTGGCAAAACACAACTACCAGACTCTTATAAGAACCAGAGAGGAAGAACAAATCACAAACAAAATATCTACCCAAAAAAACAAGACCAGATACCAGCAAATAGAATTACAATCTTCTCCAAATGCCAGCAAAACAAAACAAACCCAAAATCCAAAAACAAACAAAGAAAAAACTACATAATCAATAATATCCAGAACAATATGTCTCCACGAGAACCCAGCAACCCTACCAGAGCAGGCCCTGAATATTCCAATGTAGTTGAAGCATAAGTAAAAGACCTTAAAACAGCCCTTATGAATATGGTGTTATTTAAAGAGGAAATGAATAAATCACTTAATGAAATCTATGAAAGCACAAATGATGGAAGGAAATGAATAAAACCATTCAAGATCTGAAAGTAGAAATAGACTCAATAAAGAAATCCCAAACATAGAGAAATCTGTGAATGAAGAATTAAATACTGCCAAGTGGAACTACAGTGACAAGCTTCATCCACAGAACACAAGATATAGAAGAGTTTCAGGCATTGAACATATTATGGAAGAAGTAATTATATTGGTTAATAAAAAGTTAAATCTAAAGACCTCCTGGTACAAAACATCAAGAAAACTTGTGACTCTATGAAAAAACTAAACATGAGAATAATAGGAATAGGGTCAGGAAAAGAAACACAGATCAAAGGCACAAAAATATTTTTCAATAAAACCATAGAAGAAAAATTTCCTAATGTAAAAATGAGATGCCTATCAAAGTGCAAAAAGTATATGGTATACCAAAAAGACTAGAGCAGAAAATAATTTCCTCTTGGCTCATAATAATGAAAACAGTAATTGTATAGAACAAAGAAAGAATATTAAACACTATCAGGGAAAAAGACAAGGTAACATATAAAGGCAGACCTACTAGAATTACATCTGGTTTCTCAATGGAGATTATAAAAGCCAGAAGGCACTAGAGAGAAGTGCTTAAGACTCCAAGAGACCAAATGCCAGCACAAACTACTATTTCAAACAAACATTTCCATCACCACATATGGATAAAATAAGAGATTCCATGACAAAACCAAATTTAAGCAATATTTATCTACAAATTCATCCCTATAGAAGGTGCTAGAAGCTAAACTGCATCTTAAAGAGGTTAACTACATCCACAATAACAGAAAATAAATAATACTAGACCAGCAAAATCAAAAGAAAAGAAACACACACACCATCATCACCACCACCTCCACCAATGGCAACAACAGTTGCTATTTCTACTATAACAAAATAACAGGACTCAACAATTATTGTCTATTATTATCTCTTAACACTAATAGCTTCGATTCCCCAAAAGACACAAACTAACAGAATGAATGTGAAAACAGGTTCCACCCTTGTGCTGTACCCATGAAACACATCCTAACATCAAAGATAGACATCACATCAGGGTAAGGGTAGGAAAAAATATTTAAAGCAAATAGACTTAAGAAACAAGCTAGTGTAGCCATTTTAATATCTGACAAAATAGACTTCAAACCAAAACTAATCATAAGAGACAGAGAAGGACACTATATACTCAAAGGAAAAATCCACCAAGAGTATGTTTCAATTATTAACATCTATGCCCTAAACACAGGGGCACCCAAGTTTGTAAAAGAAACACTTCTACAGTTTAAATCACATACTGACTCTCACACACTAATAATGAGAGACAACAATATTTCACTCTTGCCAATGGACAGGTCATCCAGCCAAAAACTAAACAGAGAAATGCTGGAGCTAACTGAAGTTATAAACAAATAGACCTAACATATATCTACAGAACATTTCACACAAACACAAAAGAATATGCCTTTTTCTCCGCATCCCATAGATCTTTCTCCAAAATTGACCACATACTCAGACATAAAGCAAGTCTCAACAGATACAAGAAAATCAAAATAACACCCTGTATCTTATCTAACCACCATGGATTAAAGCTGGATATTAACAACAAGAGAATCAACAGAAAGCTTACAAACTCATGGAAATTGAAGAAGTCTTTACTGAGTTAAAAATGAGCCAACATAGAAATTAAGAAAGAAATCAAATGCTGGGTAGTGGTGGTGCATGTATATAAGCCCAACATTAGGAAAATGAAGATAAGCAGGTGTCTGAATTAGAGTCTAGCCTGGTCTACTATATGGCAAGTTCCAAGAAACCAAGTCTACACAGAAAAACCCTGATTCAAAAATTAATAATAATAATAATAATAATAATAATAATTTTGATTTAAAAATACAATTACATTCTTATTTAAAAAAAGAAATCAAAGTCTTTTTAGAATTGAATGAAAATGAGTACACAAAATACCTAAACTTATAGGACACAAGGAAATCTATTTTAAGAAACAAGTTCACAGTCCTAAGTGTATACATAAAATAAAAAAAAATGATTGGAGAGATATCATATTAGCAACTTAATAGCATACATAATAACTCTATAACAAAATTTGAAGGAATCATACCCAAAAGGAGTAGTCAGCAAGAAATAATCAAACTCATGGCTGGAATCAATAAAATAGAAATAACAACAACAAATAAACAAAAATTCAAAGAATTATTGAAACAAAGATTTGGTTCTTCAAAAAATCAATAAGATTGGCAAATCCTTAGCCAAATTAGCTAAAAAGAGGAGAGTAAATATCCAAGATAATAAAATTAGAAATAGAAAAGGGGACATTACAACAGACACCAGAGAAATCCAGAGATTCATAAGTGTGTAATTTAAAAATCTGTTTTCCACCAAATTAGAAAATCTAGAAGAAATGGATAATTTTCTTTATGCATATCACTTACCAAAGATAAATCAAGATGAGGTGGGCAGTTTAAACACACCCATACCTCCCAGTTAAATAGAAGCAGTCAAGTATCTTACATAAAAAAGCTCAGGCCCCGATGGGTTATTCCAGATTTTCAAAGAAGAGTTAATGCCATTACTCCTCAAATTATTCCTCAAAATAGAGACAGAAGGAACACTGTCCTATTCTTTTTATGAGACTACAGTTACCCTAATACCCAAACACTATAAAGATACCACAAAGAAAGAGAATTACAGACTAGTTTCCATTATGAACATAGATGACGAATATTCAATAGAATAATACTTCTAAGCTCAGTCCAAGAACATAACAAAAATATCATCCACCATGTTCAAAAAAAGTAAGCTTCTTCACAGAGATGTAGGCATGGTTTACCATATATAAATCTGTAAATGTAATCTAACATATAAACAAACAGAAAGACAAAACCACATGATATCTCATTAGATGCAGAAAAGCCTTTGATAAAATTCAGCACCTCTTCATGATAAATGGTATTTTAAAAATAATTAATTATTTTTAATAACTATTTATTTTAAATGATTGTTTTAAGTAATTAAAAATTAACTAATCAATTTAATTAATCTTCAGATTAATTAATGCAATACCTATCAAAATTTCAACACAATTCTTCACAGATTTTGAAAGGAAAAATTTCAACTTCATATGGAAATATAAAAAAGAAGAATGCCTAAAGCAATCCTGTGTAATAAAAGAATTGCTGGAGGTATTGCCATCCCCAATTTCAAGTTGTACTATAAAACTATAGTAATAAAAACCCTATACTATTGGCACAAAGACATGTTGACCAAAGAAATGTTGATAAATGATACTGAATTGAAGACCCAGACATAATTCCACACACCTATAGACACCTGATTTTTGATAAAGAGGACAGAAATACACACTGGAAAAAACGACAGCATATTTAACAAATGGTCCTAGTCAAACTGCATGGATACATGTAGAAGAATCCAAATAGATCCATTATTCTTACCATGCCCCACAAAATTCCACTCCAAATGGGTCAAAGACCTCAACATCAAACAAGATACACTGAACGTAATGGAAGCGAAGGTGGGGAATAGCTTTGAACTCAATGTCACAGAAAACTCTTTCTAAACAGAACACTGTTAGCAATGGTGCTAAAATCAATAATTAATAAATGGGACTTCATGAAACTGAGATGCTCCTTATGGCAAAGGATACTATATTCAGACAAAGCTGCAGCCTACAGAATGGGAAAGGATTTTTACCAACTACATATCTGATAATGGACTAATATACAAAATAAAGAACTCAAGAAACTAGATATCAAGAAAACAAATTTAAAATGTTATACAGATCAAAACATAGAATTCTCAATAGAGGAAACTGAAATGTTTTAGAAACACTTAAATGTTCAATATTCGTAGCTATAAGGGAAATGAAAAGCAAAACTATTTTGAGATTTCATTTTACACTGGTCAGAATAGCTAAGATCAATAAAACTTATGTGACAGCTTATGCTGCCAAGGATGTAGACTAAGGGGAACACGCACCAATTGCTGGTGGGAATGCAAATTTATGTAGCCATTATGGACATCAGTGAGGTGCTTCCTCAGGAAGATGGAATCAATCTACTTCAAGCTCCAGCTATCCGACTCTTGGGCATATACCCAGATGGAGCTTCATCCTACCACAGAGACACTTGCTCATCATGTTCAATGCTGCTCTTGTCATAATAGCCAGGTATTGTAAACATCCTACATGTCCTTCAACAGAAGAGTACGTAAAGAAATGTGATACAGAATTACAGATTTAGCCATTAAAAATGACATGAAATTTGCAAGCAAATAAATAGAACTAGAAAAACATCATCTTGAGTGGGTTATACCAGACACATAAAAACAAATATGGTATGTACTCACTTATATGTGGATATTTACTGTTAAACAATGATAATCAAGCTATAATCCACAGAGCTACAGAGGGTAGATATAAGTAAGGGACTAGAGGGAACAGATATTTATTAGAAAAGGAAAATAGGATAGATAGATAGATATGGAAGGATTGGGTGCAGACTGGGATGGACACATCAAGTGAAGGTGGGGGGAGAGAAGGGGTTGTGGAAGAAATACAGAGAAAGACAGCTAAAATTAAGGGGCATTTGAGGGGTGGCATGGAAACCCAATACAGTAGAAACTTCATAAAATATATATGTATAGGAAAATGATGTTCATATAAAATTGCCAAATAATGGGGGATACAGAGTTCCAACGGGCTATTGCTTGTCGCCAAATGAAACTTTTCCTACCAAGATTGTATTAATTGTGTTGCTGGACAAAGGGGTTCCCCAAGAACCCTCAAAGAATCCATACTGTTGCCAAGACTATAGGTTCCTCTCTACAAACTGACAGCAAGGCCCCAATGCTAAAGGAAATATGCACACAATTTATCACATATTGAGATGTAAGTTGGTGCCTATACAGCCTCCAGCCCTGCATTCTAGCATCTTAGCTACAGGAAGGTACTCTCCGTGCTACCAAAAGAGAAATGTAAACAGCAGTCAACCCAAAAACCCTTTATTTACAGTGGTGTACTACCTGCAAGATATGTTAAGGCAATGGCAGCACTATTAATTTTAATTAATTTTAATGTTAAGGTTTGTGGAAGTACTCAGAACCAATGTCTGATTTGACTATTTCATGAGCTGAAATCCATACCTGACACTGCTTAGGTAACCAAGACCCTGAGATTAGGTAGGTCAGGAACCTAGGATAAAATCAAATAATACTGTTATTTTTTTTTTTTAAAAAAAGTATGGTGATAAAATGACTCCTGATGATATTCTGCTATACTCTGATCAAAGCCTTGCTTGGCCATCATCAGAGAAGCTTCTTCTTACAGCAATGGTAACAAATATATAGATCCGCAGTGGATATCATGCAAAGAGTGAGAGGCCCTGGAACACTCAGCATTAAATGAGATGTCTCCATCAAATCTCTCCCCTCAGTCCTCACAGAACCCCAAGGAAGAGGAGGCCAAAACAGTGCAAGAGCCAGAGGGGATGGAGGACACCAAGAAAACAAGACCCTGTAAATTAACATTAGCAAAGTGCATATGAACTCACAGAGACTGAAACAGCATACATGGGCCTACAGAGATCTGTACCAGGTCCTCTATGTATATATTATGGCTTCCAGATTAGTGTTTTATGGGATTCCTGAGTGTGTGAATGAGTTCGGCTCTTTTCCTTTTGTTGGTTTGTCTTGTTCAGCTTCAATGTGGTAGCGTTTGCTTTATCTTGTATCGTATTTAAGGAAATAACTGCATGCATGCGTGAATGAATGAATGAATGAATGAATGAATGAATGAAGACATAGTCACGAGGATAAATATTAACAACTGAACTGTTATTTATACCTGCTTGGAACGAGAAACAGTTTTCTCCAATGCAGTGACACTGGTTATATCAAGCACTCAGGGCAGGCCTCATGTTCGGGGGTAGTTAAACAACATAATTTGGACGCCCAAGGTTTTATGTGTGATATTCTTTGGTTACAGTTTGGTGGGTTTTCTCCTCTCCCCTCCTCTTCCTCTTCTTCCTCTTCCCCTTCTTTTTCTGTTCTTTTCTTTTACTGTATTCTATTTTGTTTTTTTATTGTTGTTTTTTGGTTTGGAGGTGTTTGTTTTTATATTTTTGTTTGTATGTTTGTTTTTGAGAAAGAACTTAAAGTTACATGGGTAGAAAGTGGAAAGGATCTGGAAGGACTTGGGGAAGGGGAAGACTATGATCAATATATTTAAATTTAAAAATTGCTTTAAATAATATAAATATAATAAAAAGAAAACAGAAAACACAAGAGTTTGTGAACAACAGAATGTAAGAATTCAATGATCACTGGAAAATGGGGTAACTAAAGCTTTTGGTTCACATTTGGAAAAAATAATATATTGAAAAATGTGCAAGGTGTGCCTCTCCTTTCCTCAATGGCTCTTCCTTCCTCTATGTTACTGAGAAGCCACTTTTCTCATGCTAATGTTTCAGCTTCATTGCTTTAAATCTTCTGGTCTTTGAGGTTTCACACTCAGGCCCTCCACATCAACACCTCATTAACTCCTCTCAAATGGCATTTTTGGCAAAGTCAATGTGACCCCAGGAAAAGTATTTACATCTATCTTGAATATCTGCATGGATTTTGTGTTTCATTTTACTGTGCTGTTTTGTTTAAATAACACCAAATATCTGAGTATAATTAATGTGCCAGAAAGACATGTCAGGCTTGTCCTGTTCTTTCATTTAACAAATGTTTACGGTTAACTTTTTTTCTGCCAAGAAGCTCACAGAAATCGCTCCTTTTCTTGGCATTGCCAGTACAGTCAGAAAGTACATCATTATACATAAATTATGCAAAGAAATGGAAGGTATGATGGTGTGCCTGGAAAGAAGTGAACCAGCCGAACTAATTTTATTTAAAAAAAAAAAGATGTTTAAATAGAAAACAGTAACAACAGTAAGAGTAGGAGGTAGCTTTGAATCTTAGCTATCTCATGTTCTTTAAAGTATGAAGAACCATAAAATAATGTTTCACTTGGAGCTTAGATAACAGATGAGTTGTGATACCTTTGAATTATATTAGAATTTGTCTTTTTTCTGCATATAGTTTTAATATAAATCAAAATGTTTTAGTTAATTGTTCTGTGTTTCTAGAACCTTTTTCTCCCATTAGTCTATTGGGTTCTCAGGTGTCAGTCCAGCAATCCTAATGCATGCAATGCTAAAATGGCCTTGGCTTCTAAGAGGACAGGCCAGTAACCTAGAAGAAAAAATTTCAGAGGCAGCCTTGAAAAATATATCCTAGCTACTTAATCAACAAGGCACAATCAATGGAACACTAATATCTCTTCATTCTTTAAGGTTTTTAAAAGTCTAACCTCTTCTCCTTTTTCTATCCTTATAATGTGGGCATAGTTCAATAGAGTTGACTAAGAATTTTCTTAGGTGCAAAATTCCCTTGGTTCTTTTGCATTGTCCCCAAACTAGTTAATTAGACAACATTTAAAATAAGGAGGATGCATAAACTGCACTCCATCTGCAGCCCAGACTACTATACCCAGCAAATTTTTCAATCATCATAAATGGAAAAAACAAGATATTCTATGACAAAACTAAATTTACTCAATATCTACCTACAAATCCAGCCCTACAGAAGATAGTAGAAAGAAAACTCCAGCCCAAGGAAGTTAACTATATCCAAGAAAACACAGAAAGTGAATAATTTCACACCGGCAAAAACAAAAGAACAGAAATATGCACACACACGCACACACACACACACACACACACACACACACACACACACACACACAAACACACACACACATATACACACACACAAACACACACACACATGCACACGCACACTACACCATCAACAAAAATAACGGGAATTAACTAATGTTGGTCATTAATATTTCTCAACATCAAAGGACTCAATTCCCCAATAAAAAGACACAGGTTAACGGAATCCATCATTCTGCTAACCTCAGAGTAAAGGGATGCAAAAAGTTTTCCAAGCAAATGGACCCATGAAGAAAGCTAGTGTAGCCATTCTAATATTGAACAAAAATGACTTAAAACAAAATGAGAGACTTGAGCCCCAGGGGGTGGGGAGGTCTGGTGGGTTGGGGGTTGGGGTAGGGGCACTTTCTTGGAGATGGGGGAGGAGGAATAGGATGAGAAACAGTCTGAGGGTAGACCAGGAGGGGGATAAGGACTGGACTGTAAAAAAGATTAAACAACAACAATAATAATGAAAAAAATAGTTATATTAATAAAAATTAAGAAAGAGATGGGGGTGGCTGGAGAGATGGCTCAGTGATTGAGAGCAGTGACTGCTCTTCAAAAGGACATGAGTTCAATTCCCAGCAAACACATGGTGGCTCAAAACCATCTGTAATGGGATCAGATGCCCTCCTCTGGTATGTCTGAAGATAGCTACAGTGTACTCATGTAAATAAAATGAATCTTTAAAATAAAAAATAAAATTAAAAATAGATGGGGAAGGACACTTCATACTCATTGAAAGAAAAATAAACCAAGATGATATCTCAATTCTGAATATCTGTGCCACAAATACAAAGGCACTCATACTCATAAAAGAAACATTATTAAAGCTGAAATCACACATTAAACCCCACAAGTTAATAGTGGGAGATGTCAATACCTCACGCTCACCAATGGACAGGGCACCCAGACAGAAACTAAACAAATAATGGCACTAACAGACATTATGACTCAAATGAACCTGACAGGTATCTTCAGGACACCCAAACATTTAACCCAACACAAAACATTTCACCCAAACACAAAAGAATATACCTTCTCAGCACTTCATGGAGACTTTTCTAAAATTGACCATATACTCATTCACAAAACAAGTTCTAACATAAATAAACCCTGTATCTTATCAGACCATGATAGGTTAAAGCTTGACTTCAGCAACAGCAGAAAGAGCAGAAAGCCTACAAACTCATAGAAACTGAACAACTCTACTCAATGACCACTGGGTCAAAGAACAAATAAAGAAAGAAATTAAGGACTTTCTAGATTTCCATGAAAATGAATGAACAACAAACCAAAACTTATGGGATACAACAAAAGTAGTGCTAAGAGGAAAGTTCATAGCACTAAGCACCTTTATAAAGAAATTAGTGTGATGTCATACTAACAACAGCACACCTGAAATTTCTAGAACACAAAGAAGCATACACCCCCAGGAGGAGTAGACAGCAGGAAATAATCAAACTCATGGATGAAATAAATAAAATAGAAACAAATAGAACAATACAAAGAAAGAAAGAGTCGGTTCTTTGAGAAAGTCAAGATAGACAAATCCTTAGCCAAACTAACTAAAAGGCAGAGAGACAGTATCCAAACTAACAAAATCAGAAACAAAAGAGAAGATATAACAAAAGACAGAGAGGAAATCCAATGTCTCATTTGGTCGTACTTCAAAAGCCTGTACTCCATAAAATTGGAAATTCCAAACAAAATGGTAGATATCACTTATCAAATTTAAATCAATATCATGTAAACAATCTAAATATATCCATAATACCTAAGGAAATAGAAGCAGTCATTAAAAATCTCCCAACCAAAAATAAATAAATAAATAAATAAATAAATAAATAAATAAATAAATAATCCAGGGCCTGATGGTTTTAGCACCAAATTCTACCAGACTTTCAAATAAGAGCTAATACCAACATTCCTCAAATTATTCTACAAATTTGAAACAGAACATTGCCAAATTAATTTTATGAGTTCACAGTCACCCTGACACCTAAGCCAACCACACAAAGAATCAAGAGGTTGATCAAGGGAATCAAATTGAAGACCCAGAATTAAATCCACACACCTATGAACACTTGATTTTTGACAAAGAAGCCAAAACTATACAATTGAAAAGAGAAAGCATCTTCAACAAATGGTGCTGGTCTAACTGGATGTCTGCATGTAGAAAAATGGAAACAGATTCATATTTATCACCCTGCACAAAACTCAAGTCCATGTGGATCAAAGACCTCAACATAAAACCAGATATGCTGAACCTGATAAAAGAGAAAGTTGGGAATAGCCTTGAATGCATTGGCACAGGAGACAATTTCTTGAACAGAACACCAGTAGCTCAGGCAGTAATATAAAAAATTTAAAAATGGGCCTTGTCTTAGTCAGGGTTTCTATTCCTGCACAAATATCATGACCAAGAAACAAGTTGGGGAGGAAAGGGTTTATTGGGCTTACACTTCCATGCTGCTGTTCATCACAAAAGGAAGTCAGGACTGGAACTCAAGCAGGTCGGGGATCAGGAGCTGATGCAGAGGCCATGGAGGAATGCTGCTTACTGGCTTGCTTCTCCTGACTTGCTCAGCCTGCTTTCTTATAGACCCCAAGACCACCAGCCCACAGATGGTACCACTTACAAGGGGTCCTCATCCCTTGATCACTAATTAAGAAAATGCCTTGCCTCTGGATCTCCTGGAGGCATTTCTCAACTGAAACTCCTTTCTCTGTGATAACTTCAGCTTGTGTCAAGTTGACACACAAAACTCACCAGTACAGGCCCCCATGAAACTGAAAATTTCTGTAAGGACAAACTGCAGTCTACAGAATGGAGAAAGATCTTCACCAACTCCACATCTGACTGAAGGCTGATATCTAATATATATTAAAAACAAAACAAAACAAACAATAAAACCCCAAAACCTCAAAGAAACTAGACATCAGCAAACCAAATAACCTGATTTAAAATGGGATACAGACCTAAACTAATAATCTTTGACAGAGGAATCTCAAATGGCTAAGAAGCATTTAAAGAAATGTTCCACGTCCTTAGACATCAGGGAAATGTAAATCAAAACAACTCTGAGATTCCATTTATGCCCATAAGAATGGCTAAGTGCTGGTGAGGATATAGAGTTGGGGAAGTGGAAACTTGTACAGCTACTTGGAAGTAAATTTATTGGTTTCTCAGAAAAATGGGGATTGATTTGCCTCAAGAGTCAGCTATGTCACTTCTGAGCATATACCCAAAGGATGCTCTATCATACCATAAGGACACTTGCTCAACTATGTTCATAGCAGCTTTATTTGTAATAGCCAAATAATGGAAACAACCTAGATGTCCCTCAACTGAAGAATGGATAAAGAAAACATGGCACATTTACACAACAGAGTATTATTCAGCTGTTACAAACAGTGGCATCATGGGTTTTGCAGGTACATGGATGGAACTAGAAAACATCATCTTGAGTGAGGTAACACAGACCCAGAAAGACAAACATGGTATGTACTCACTTAAAAGTGGATACTAGGTATAAAATAAAAGATAACCATAGTATAAACCACAAACTCAAAGATGCTAAGTAACAAGGGGGTCAAGGGGAGACAAGTTAATTTTACTGAGATGGGGAAATAGAATAGACATTGTGGGTAGAGGGGGAACAGACTTTTAGGGGTGAGGGTGTTGACGGGAACAACAGGGATCAGCATGGGGGGGAGGACAGAGGGAGAAGAGTACTGGAAAAGACAATAGAATCTGGGGTGGGGTCACCTTGGAGGCAAGCTAGAAACCTAGGGCAATGGAAACTTTCAGGAACCTATGAGGATGACCCTCGTGATTCCTATCAATGGGGGATATGGAGCCTGAACCAGCCATCTCCTATAACTAGGCAAGACCTCCAGTGGAGGGACTGGGGCACCAACCCAGCTACAAAACCTTCAACCTACAATGTGTCCTGCCTACAAGATGTGCTGGGGTAAAGATGGAACAGAAATCAAGGGTGTAGTCCAGCTTGAGATCCATGCCATTAGACGGAGCCCACCCTTGACACTGCTAATGATATTCTGCTATACTTGCAGACAAGAACCTAACATAACCATCATCAGAGGGGCTTTATCCCAAACTGATAAAAACAGATGCAGAGACCTACATCTAAACATTAGAGAGTTTGAGGAATCTTGCAGTAAAGGGGGAGGAAGGATTGTAGGAGCCAAAGGGGTCTAGGATACTACATGAAAACCTACAAATCAACTTTCCTAGTCCCATGGGGGCTCACAGAGACTGAACCACTAACCAGGGAGCCTGTATGGGACTGACCTAGGCCCTCTATGCATATGTTACAGTTGTGTAGGTTGGCCTTTATATAGGACACCTAAGAGTGGGAGCAGGAACTATCTCTGACTCTGTTTCCTGCTGTCAGGACTCTTTCCTTCTACAGCACTGCCTTGTCTAACCTCAACAGAAGAAGATGCCCATAGTCTTACTACAACTAGATATGCCAAAGATGGTTGATATCCATGGCATAATAAAAGATGAAAATTAAAATATGTCAATGATGATAAATAAATAAACATCTTAGCTCTAAATTAGCTTTCTAGGGTGGTTTAATGATGGCAATAATACTAGCTTCAACTGCTTAAAGACAGGACAGGCATGTTGTGGAGTTACCATTTTGCAAAACTGCAGTCCTGTAATACTACATCTGTATAGGTCTTCCTCTCAAAAATGTAAGAAGTTCCTGCTTAGTCATGAAAATCATAATGAAATAAATATGGGCACAAATGTGAAGGGTGCTTTTTACTAAGGATTTTATGTGTTTGCCTCTCAGAAATCTTTGTTATGAAACACAGAATTGTTACAGTATATTTGATCCCACCATGAAACCAAGATTGTGTTATTTACTCAAAAAACCTGTTTCTAGTTGTGGTGTGGCTCAGCCCTTAGCATACACCTTTAATACCTCTGGCTGGAATACGAATACACCCATATATGCCTTTAATCCCAAACAATGAAGATAAAGTTAGTTTGTAGATGGAAGCACCCATGTTTGAAAGTGATGTCTAATTGAATGACAGACGAAGTGATGAATCAGAAAATGTTTTCACAGAATAGAATATGTCCAACTCTCAGAAGAAGAGAAAGGAAAGGGAAGATACTTGAGGGATAGTGCAGAAAGGAGAAAGGTTGTACTGGGAGTTTTACAGAGACAGATTGAAGAGATAACATGTTACACATCAGTGAAGACAGAACAAGCCAGAGAATGAGAAAGAGCCAGAAGATTAGAAAAGATTGCCAGAGTTAGTTTGAGGCCAAACAGAGCAAAAAATTGAAAACCAAGAGAGAAGCCAGATTAAGTCAGTCAGCTTGGAGAGGAGTTTGAGCTAGAAAAGCTGAGTTGAAACAACCAGCCAGAGTTAAGAAAGAACAAGAAACGGTGAGTCTATTCAGCTGTAAATCTCAGAGGCTGCAAATATTCTAGACCTAGATTAGATTGTACAGAGGCTAGAAGCTTCCAGGACTAGGCCAACAAACTGGGGCAATAAGGCTCAGAGATGACAATTACATTAAGCTAATAAAAGTTATTTTTACACAGAATGTGATGTTAATTTAAACAAAAGTGAGAATTATTAAGAATTATTTGAAGCTCAAATTATTTAGAATAGTTTGAAAAATAGCCTTGGAGTAGCATTCCAGAATACATCTCACAACCATGATTCAGAACTGCCCTGACAAAGAGTGACTGCCATCTTGAATCAGCCTGACTCTTCTCTATTGACACTGATCTCTTTGGAGGGCTCCATCCCAATTCCTGATCCCAGCCAGTACCAAGGGAAATAATACTTCATGTTTAACTACTCTCATTTAGTAATTTTTCTGATCACAAATTTCTGTAAGTGATTATATCTAGTGTTTTTCCAGTTGCAGAGGGCATGGGGAAGTACAGTTTTTGAGATTTACTTTTAAAATCAGTGATTCAAATATGAAAGCCAGTATAATGTAGAAAAGGTGTAAAAATTTTGGGTATCCCCAAATTGCTACTATCCCCCTCTCCCTCCCAAAAAAAAAAAAAAAAAAAAAAAAAAAAAAAAAAAAAAAAAAAAAAAAAAAAAAAAAAAAAAAAAAAAGATTATGAGAAGTACACTGATGGGAACATCCACTAAGGAAGAGGCTCTAAAAGGTGTTTTTTCATAGCAATGCTAATTTTCGAGGCATGTTTACTATGATCAGCTCTATCACATCTACATATATATCCTGTAAAAAACTCAGGAACAGTTTGACTTGTCACAGTATTTTCTTATTTTATTTTAGTGTAGTTTTAAATTCATGTCACAATGCTTGGGATCTTTTCTCAAGTTTGTGAACAGAAATATCAACTCCTATAGCCCCTGGCCCCATAAGCAATAGTTGGCAGGGAAATACCAAGTCTGCTCAATACAGCATGATGTGGTTTGTGAGCAAACATTGATAAAGCCTTATGCAGCTTCTCCTTTTATGTTGCTTTGAGGAAGAATCAGTGAGCATCTGCCAAGGTCCAGTTTGGTCCTACTGGTTGAACTCTAACTTGGCTTCCTGTCTGAGAACTCCTCATATGGCCTTGTAACATGGATGGTGAGGAGTTGTAACTCTGAGTGTGATCTTGCTGACTCTACACAATTTCACCTTGACTCATGGAGATCAAGGTCTTAACAAGGAGGGAACAGATGCTCACTCTCATTCTCTTTCATCAGTACCTGTTCTGTCACTAAGCCACTGTGGCACTTTCACCTTGGAACCTTGTTTACAAAAGATTCCTAAACTTGAATATTCAGAAAGCAGGTCTGAGTAGAACTCATCATTCTGTGTTATTAATAGCCTCCTATAATATTCTGAACAGACTGTCCCCCTTTCAAAAACCTCAGTGTACATGTATTAATACCTGATATCTATGAATGTGTTCTACATGGAAAGGACTTGGCTCATGTGATTGCATGAAGTCTCTTGAATTCTGGTTTATGAAGATGGGATTTATAAAGGGCTCTCAAAATGCTGAAAGAGAAGAAAAAGAATTTGGGAGGAATGAGACCTTGTGATTAACTTTATTGGCTATTGCTATTTCCAAAAGAGGAGGGGACAACCAACCAAGACATGCAAGGATTGAGAAGAACCAGTCAACAACAACAAACAAATAAACAAAGCAAAACAATCTCCCTTGGCACCTTCAGAGAGGAGCACAGTGCTATCTACACTTTGAACTGGTTCATTGAAACCCAGTTCAGACTTCCTGCACACAGCACTCTACAGTTTCCATTTATGTTATGTTAGCCATGGAAGTTTGTGGTAGCTTGTTACAGCAGCAGTAACACACAGGAATCTCTGATAGAGATCCTTTGACTTTTCCATCTTTGCTCGTCAAATGTCTCAATACACAGCCTTAAGTGCCAGCTTTATGCCAAAGATACTCAAATTTAACCCTTTATTGAACCTTTCTTGAACACATTGATCCACATTTTTGCATTGCTACCATAAAATACTCAAGGTATCTAAGTCTAGAAGAGAGTTGTTTATTTATCTTCTAGTTCTGGAGGCTCAAAATCAACATGGCATAGCACAACTCTATGGTGAGGGCTATTCCTTGGCTGAGTCACGTTGGGGCATCATAGAAATGGTGGAAGCATTCTAGGAGCAAACCAGTAAGTGTTTGCATCTCTAACCAAAAGCAATGAGAGCTGGGATGTGTGCAAATCTTGGAGTTTTATAAAAATCCTCTTGTGAGGACCACCACAGTTTCACATCAGAAGTACTTCACACCCCAGTAACTCAAAAACCTTCTATAAGCCATAGGCCACCCCATGATCCTACCAACTCTTAACACAACTACCCCATGAATAAGGATTTCGATCTGAATGGGTCCATGGGTGGATGATGAAAACATTGCAGAGAGTTGGCAGAATAGTTAAAGAGCAAGTGCAGAGCCCTGTTTATATCTCCTCCAGTACCGCACAGAACATGGTGGTGAGTGACTTTAACCCTAGCACTAGGGAGGTGGGGGCAGCAGACATTCAAGGTCATCCTCTGTTATATAGTAGGATTGAGGGCAGCCTGGGCCACATGAGAGACCTTGTCTCATAAAACAAAAAAATCAAGCAAAAAAAGTAAACACCCACAGTACTTTATTAAAATTTTATTAAAATTCTAGTAGGCAATTCAAGCTTGAGCTGTCTCAAATCCAGACTACAGACATGAACGAAGTCTCTTCTACTCACACGTTTTCAGGCTTTACTTGAGGGTGTCTCAATTCCAACAACACATGATAACACCACAAAGTTAGCCTTAACACCATGGAGTGCCCCCTCTTTTTTTCTCCAACAACCGTTATAGTACACCACCAAATGGCCTTGGCAGTGTTTCCAAACTACCCAGACCCCCTAGCCTGTCAGTCATCCATCTGCTGGTCTAGCTCTGTCACCATCAGGTAAATTACTGGATAATTGTAGTGACCTCTGGTATTCCTGACTCCATGTTATTCCTCAGCACCCATTATTAATGCAGCAACCACAGTTTTCTTTTAAAATATGCCAGACCCATGACCCTTTCTTTGAAACCCACAATTAATTTTATTTCCCTAGGAAGGTAAATGACAATGATCTGCCCCTCTATTATTTCATTATTTTCCAGACTGCATTTTCCCCTGTTCAGGCTTTGTTTGCTGTATTTCCCTCACACTGCTCGGACTGCTCCTGCCCTGAAATGCTTTCCCTGGTGTCTGCATCTCTGCTATTACCTGTGTGCAGATGGTTCCTTCTCAGTAAAGTCTATATCAAATAGCATTGTAATTGCAGACTTCCCCTGATATTCCTGGTAATCTGGATTCCCTTTGCCTGCTTTGTTTCTGATAAAGCAGAAACATTTATAAATAAATGTATTCAAATAAATATATACATAAATCCTATTTATTTATTGTACCTTCACCTTATTGGTTTCTACTCCTTACTAGAATGATGACTCTGCGAAAGCAAAGTATCTTCTGATTGATCCATTGCTGTGCCTCATCCTTCCTGTGAAAGTACTCCTGTGGGTATCTCTGTAGGGATGCTCACAGTTGTCAGCCTGTTGAGGCAGGGGCATACATCACACATTTAAAACTTAGGCATCTCCTAAAACATGTGTTCATCACACCCTCACAATGCATTACAATAAAGTTCATATTAAATGCTATTATTGAATTCAGAAGCACGTTCTCAGAACTGGAGGGTTCCCTAAAAGGCCTCAGCATGGTAAACATGGTGCCAACAGGTTTTGCCTTTTACCCTTCTCTCTGTTGCTAAACCGTTAGATAACACTCCTAAAGCTCTCCCCTCAGGTCCAGTCCCTTATTTGGCCACTGACTCATTCCTGAGAAAAAACTACCAAAGAACAAAAATCAAAATTCATCATTTGGCTAATATGTCCAATCAGGACTTACCAACTTACCCTAGCACAGACTACCCCTTTTATCTCCTTAAAGTCTCACTCCTATGAAAAACAAACAAACAACCCAAAAAGCCACCTATAGTTGCTGTTTTATGCCTGCCTATGCTGTGTCCAGAGGCAGCCCCCACCCACACTTGCCCCTCTGGGATAATAAATTTCCTTTATTCTGAGAACTTGGTGTCTGGATGTGTCCTGTACCAACTCTGAGGGGCTGCCCCAACCCCTTCAGGAACAATCTATTTTTCTTTGATTTGCAGCATTGAGATTGCCAGTGTCCACTTTTCGTACAAGATGTTTTTGCCTGTTTAAAAGTCTTTTGATGTTCAGTGAAGCGTTTTACTGTGTGGCCCACACAGAGTTCTCTCTGAAATTGTTATCAGTACATCTTGTTACTGGACCCCTCCAATCTAAGTTGAGGATACAGGAGAATACTTGTGTTTAATTATACAAATACATACATACATACACATACAGAGAGAGAGAGAGAGAGAGAGAGAGAGAGAGAGAGAGAGAGAGAGAGAGAGACAGAGAGACAGAGACAGAGACAGAAAGACAGAGACACAGAGAGAGAGACACAGACACACACACACATATGTACACAGACACACAGACACACACACACACACATAGAGATACACACAGACAGACACACAGGCATACACACACACATACAGATATTTAAGTAACTAAGTTACTGCTGATAACACACTGTTTCTGTTTACAGCTAAAGAAAACCACCCAATTGAGAGAAAACATCCTTTCAGATCAGTCATAATGTGTTCCAAATATGTAACTGAATTCATGTCTGAGTATATCAATTAAGACATATATTCTAGGGGTGGAGAGATATCTCAGTGGTTAAGAGCACTCGCTGTTTTTCCAGATGTCCTGAATTCAATTCCCACCAGCCACATGGTAGCTCACAACCATCTGTAACAGGATCTGATGCCCTCTTCTGGCATGCATCAAGTCAGGGCACTCAATACATAAAAACAAACAAATAAATCTTTTTTTAAAAAAAAAGATATATATTCTAATTGCCAAAGTTTCAGACTTTTCTAGATGGCCTTCATAAGTAGTCCATCTTGCTTTTGTCAAAGTACACAAATTGGCAAACAAAACCTCCAGTTACCTTGGTTTTATTTAGTCAGAACACTAATTCCTCCCCAGCTAGTTTACAATGGGGCAATTACTAAACAGAAACACTCTTTTTTTTTCTTCAGAAAAAGGTTTGTAGCATTGCCAAGGTTGTGTCCCTGTTAGCACTGCCTGCCACCCATCTGTCAAGGCTCAGCTTTTATCATCCCCGTTCTTGATTTTATCTTTCAGACCTGAGCTCAGCAGCCAAGCCCTGTCACTGTCATCCTAAGTTCTCTCTGGAGCTGTTCTCATCCTGAGCTCTATAGCTCTATGGCTTCCTCAGCATTAGAATCCGCATGTGAACAAGCTGTTTCCTGGATTGATCTCTGCTAAGCTGAACTTTCTTTTCTCTCCCTGTTTCTAGCATGGCCCATGGCCCTTAGTTCAAAGTGGATATTTAGAATTGACTTCATTATTTGACTAGAGGATAGATGGCTAGATGGATGGAAGGAAAATGACCTGAACCATCAGCAGGTAGAGAAAACGTTACTGGTCCCACTAATAGCACCTGAGCCCAGACAAACCCACCAGACATTACATCTTCATTATCTTGCTGCAACTTTTCTGACCCGCAGAAGCCATTTTTCAATCCCCTGTGGGACTCTGATAATAGAGACATGGTAATAAACCCAGGTTTACCTGAATGCTAAATGGTAGATTAGAATCCAGCCTCTGATTTCCCTGACTGCAGCTGGAAACTCTCCACAACACGGCCATCCAATAGGGAAGTAAGCAGTGTTCGTCTACAAAACAGCATGATTTGTATCATCAGAACAAAAGGGTTCTATTAGCTACACAGCAGAAGAAATGTGCAGTTATGAGGGCTTAGAAGGGCTTGTGCTATCAGGATGTGGGGAGTCAGAAGGCACTGGCTAATACAGCTAATAACAAACCCAGTTTCTTGATATCTGGGAAGGGGGTATCTTTCAGCTTATAAGATCACCAATTAACTCTCTTTCACAACCTCATCGCTATTTTTTGGTCAGATGTAGTAAAGATATCCTCTGAAGAAAAAATGTAATATAACCTTCTCTGCCCTTATGGTGCGAATGCTTCCCTTGGTGGCTAGTGTCTGATTCAATCTGCTCAACAACTCAAGGAAGTAATTACCCTCACTTCGTAGGTAAGAAAATGGAGGGAAAGTCCGTTTACCTGAGGTTGCACAGAGTGGAATTTGTACCATTCCTGCAAGCATTGTTATTTACTCCTTCTACTTGAAGTGAACAGCTAAGAGAAGATAGACAAGCCCACACAGTCCCCAGTTACTCAGCTGGTATATTCAAACCCCTGTCTATTGTTTCTTTCACAGTTCCTCTTTAGGAAGGAGGTACAGGTTGTGTGAGTGTGGAGTCTCTTAAAAATGACATCTGCTCCTCTAGAGGAAACCATCTTTTAAGGAAAAAAACATTTTAACAGCAATTGGTTCTTAAAAGACTATTGATTTAGGAGCTAGACAAAGAATAGGCCACACCCCTTTAGTATCATAAATTATGTCCCACCTCTCTAGAAACATGAATTCTCTGAGACAACCTGGCTGTCTGAAAAAAAAAAAAGGAGGGGGGTGAGTTCAGTCCCTAGGCTGTTTTGTTCCATTACCCACCCAGTATTAGCTGAGCACATACTGTGTCCAGGCCCTGCACTAGGGCCCTCTAAATAAAAGACAACCCAAATCCCTTGTGTTTCACTGACAAGATACTTCCATTCAGGAGGAGTACGGTGTCATTAAAAGGATGAAACATACTAACAGACTAATAACAGAACTCTGAAGAGAAGGACTGAGGTGGTAATGAAGCAGCAGAAACACAAGCAGGCACAGACTGCTGGCCAAGGAAGCCTTCATGGATGACAAAGCGAAGCCTGGGCTGATCTGTGAGTGCAGTGAAGGCGATTTGACTCCATGGATGGTGACATCTGTGATGGTCACAAAGCAAGGGGCAGCATGGCACACTGCACACCTAAGGAACAGGAAGGAAGAAGCGAGAGGGGAGTGGGGAGATCTGGCAGGCCTTCCAACCATCTTAGGGTCCCAGAGCACTGCCTATGCCCTGGAGATTTAACATCATAGTTAAGGAAGGAACAACATATGACCACCATATTCTGTGACCATCAAAGACTTTACGACTAAAATCCTCATCATAGATGCTTTTAACTTGGTGGAAAGAGGACCCCCACAATCCCTTTCCACTTGATGTAGCTCTTTGTATCATCTTAGCTCTCTGGAAAGAGCCTGGCAACACTTTTTTTCCTTTGACCACATTTACTAGTATACTTTGGAATTCTAGAAACAAGACAAGGCAACCCTAACAAAAACAAAAGTAAAAAATAATACGTATTGGGATTTTAATAGGTTCTGAGCAGGGACTGTTTCAAAAACTCTGCATGAAATGTCTTATTGAGTCTGTGAGTCAAATTAATACTGTGAAGATCCTGAAGGCAGTGTTAAGGCAGGACTGAGAAATCTGGAACTGTAGCTGGTGGACGCCAACACATGAGATTTTGCATTTTAGAGATCTTTAAAATGTTTGACCAATTACTGCTGAAGGACGGAGCAATGGTCGGCTGTCACTGTTAATTATGTGTGTGGAAAGGGCTTACTGCAGCCATTAGGAACATCCACCCACAGACCTTTCTCTTTCTGATGTCAGGGACAGGCTTGTACTCAGAGTGAGTGTGCAGGCTGCACATCAGGTATAATCATAACTCTCAGCATTTGTACAGAACAGGTTGTTTCCAAGCGGCTTTGCATTCAGTGGTGAGGTCACCCCAGAGCCTTCCTCTCCTGGGCAGTGTGATTTGCCACCTCCCCGTTATTAGTCAGGCCTCTTGACTCAAAGATTTAAAAAAAAAAAAAAGTCAGCTCAAACAAGCAAAGGGAGAGAGGGAATTGGCTGGCTTACATAACAGAAACGCTCGGAGCTAGCTGGGCTCTAGGCTCAGCCTGCTTCCAGTGCACCTGTCTCCTTCTCAGTGAAGCTCTGTCCCTCCTCAACTTAACTGAGTACAGTTCTTTCAATGAAACTTGCAACCAATCTCTCAAAATCCTATAGATGCTACCCAGTCCCATTGTCCAGTTCTTCTTGTTAAGCAGTGACAGTGACGGCTAATTTCCAAGCATGACATCCAGAGAACTCCATCTCCTGATTGTCGCCCTCCACACTGAGGCCTCAGTTTTGGGACTCACTTGGACCAAGAAGAGGCACCTGTATTGATGGCCACCCTTCAGATCCTATCTAAGCTTATAAAGGTGTGGTTGCTTGTAGTTCTATACTTCATGGAAACCTTCACTGATGTGTAAAAATTCCAGTGACCTTGCTGGAGGAACCACACAGAGAGGTCAAATAGAGGTGCAAATCCCTGAAATACTAGGAAAGAAAGGGGTACCTTTCCCCCAATGAGCCTAGGCCTCCTAGCCGTTTGGATCAGCCATCTTTCCTGTCTGCTTGAGTCCCTAGATGATGATGGCATATAGGGTAGAACATCCTTCAGTGGATTCCATCCAGCTTACAGCTTTCTGAAAAATATTCTTAGGCTACAAATTTGGGGAATGGATTACTATATGTCAAGGGTTATCCACATGTGTAGCATCTGTCAGACCCTTATGATTTCTGCTTTTATAATTATAAATGTGTCAGGCATAAGTCATCCCCTAAACATCTTTTCTGCCTTCCAGATTCTTCCACTTCAGATACTTCCTGACTCTGCCTAACAGAGGAGCTCAAATAAACTCTAAAGATACCTCCTTTCTCCTTCAGAGCCCTTCAGCTACTCAGAAGTTACTAATTTGGTTGCTTAGTTTCTGTTTTCACCAGAAGAGCAGATATCTCCTTCTCTCCCAGGTAGGGCCCATGCACAGCTAGCTCAGTGCTGTACCTTCCACACTGCCCACTGTCTGGGGCATGGCATGTACTCCATCAGTATTTGCTAACTGACTGGCAGCTGCCTCTGTAGCTCTTTTTATGTTGGAGAAGATATGGGCATATTACTTTTTCACTTCCCATATGATACTTGGGGAGACACAGGGCTCACTTTCCAATAGTCTGAGAGCAGCAACCTGAACTAAAACTCTCCCTGTCCTAGGATGCTTCCCTTGCTTTCGGTTGGGAAGTCTATCCACAGTAACTGCCTGTTTGCTTTGTTGTCTTCAGCATAGCTTCCACCATTCTCTCTCAGCCAGTATTGACCCGTGAACATCCTCTTGGCACCCTGATAACGTCAGAGTTATGGAAGAGGAAAAAGCAAGAAAACAGAAGTTCTTGTAAACGTAGATGAATACAGAGGTAGGATATTTGCTTTTCCGAGAAATCCAGATCTCGGTCCCTGGAGGCTGCTAGTCTGCCATCAAACTGGGCTGGAGCCCTGGCTTTCAGCCCGGGGAACTGGATTCCTCTCTGCCTTACATCAGCAACTCCTTTGGGTCAGAAGCACTTCCTGTGAGCATACTCCAAAACATCCATTCCTCTGACCTCTCCCTGCTCTGACTGGTGACTTAATGCAAAGTTCTCAAAGCAGTCTAGTAGCCTGCTTGAGAAACAGCCTTAACAATTAAGAACACTCACATGTGGATTTGGTTTAGTATATGTGCTGGGTTCAAAAAATTTTTTATTTTACTAGTTGATAAGTCATTAAGTCCATCTACTGTTTGGTAAAGCTAATCTGGGTTCTTTATCTAGAAGTGCTTTTAACTGTCATAGAAGCTAAAGAATTCATACACTATGTGACATAATCCAATACCATAAAACAAGAAAGATAAAATAAAAACCTTTCACTTATTAGAAATATGAAAGCCCTTGTGTGATATACGGAAACCCTAATGCACAGCAGAAATGCAAATGCTGAGCCGAAATTCCAGTCAGCTCTGTCTTGGACTGGCTGCACTATATTGGCTGCATTACTTCTCTTTGAGTCTCAGAATCCTATTGCTACTATGTGCATAGTGGAGGCAACACGCCCTATTTCATGGAGTCTTTGCAAAGGTGGAGTACATTTGCTCATTAATTAGTCATTCATCAACAGATTTATCAAATGTCTACTACACTGTAGTGTTATTTTAGTCACAAATCCCTTAAAGGGTTATTCTCTCTCTCTCTCTCTCTCTCTCTCTCTCTCTCTCTCTCTCTCAGTTAGTGTGTGTGTGTGTGTGTGTGTGTGTTTGGGGGTTGGGGTGGTGTGTTGATATGCAAAATAAAAGACATAAAAAGAATAAATAGATGTCTTTGTAGAAAACAATGGGTCATGCTAGCAGAATAACTTGAGTAATGTGTCAAGAATTAATATAAGTTTTACATAGAATTAAAGACAATTGACAAGTTATACTGAAGTATCCCAGATCTGACCACAGTGGAGAGCTATTAACCCCCTGGGCTTCAAGGATCTGGAGAAGAAACTATTCTCTGAAACCCAGTGGGAAAGGGCTGTGGAGCTGTGCTACCCAACAGGAGCTGTGGTCACAGGGGAAGAAACAGGCCACATCAAGGAGCAGACAAGCACAAAGCATGCGAGGAGTGAGCATTCCAACCTTGCACTTGTCCCATGTTCTCCTCTCCTGCTGGTATCAAGGTACCAATCACTAGATGAACCCAGCTCAATCCGGAGGTTCAAATGCTGGAACGCCATATGGCCTAGCTTACACCAGGGAGCTTTCCAGGGCAGAGAAAAACATACAGAAAGTTGAAGAGTAAACATGGAAGAACAAAGAGGAAATCCAGTAGTGATCTAGCTTAGTGAATTATAAGTAAGTAAATAAATAAACAAATGGAGGTGTGAGTAAAGTTGGAGGGAAGATGTGATTGGGAAGACCTGGGGAAACTGGTGCAGGGGTAGTGGGTGGTGATATGATCAAGAAACATTGCATACATGTCTGAAATTGTTAAAGCATAAAAAGAAAAATGGAGAGAGAGAGATGAAAAAATAGCTATCAGTAAACCTGCAACATGTAAGAAGTGGCATGGAACACATAAAGCAGCCAGGGGAACGAGAGTGGTGGCCCAGACAGCATTGCTATTGCATGGAGAACAGTCAAGGAAGACCTTGGAAAGGAGGCATTTGGGTGGAGGCTTCTACGAAGTGGAAGACTGAGACATGTGTTAAACAGAGGAGGAACTCTCTAGACTGAGACAAGAGCTTGCTCAAAGCCAGATGGTGCAGAATTATGAGAAGACTATAAAGACTTCATGGAGGGAGAGAAGGGCAGGCTAACAGAAGCACATGGGAGTCCAGGAAGGACCACTTAGAAAACATGGCAAGAATCCAGCAGAAGAGAGCTGTGGTTGGATTCCATGTAGTTGAGGAGATATGAGAAATGACTGGATTCTTTCCATAGGAAAGAAGTCAGGATTGTCTCATGATTCATTAAATGTTATAAAAGAAAGAAGATATTTGAAAATGATGTCCAGGCTTTGGGCATGGGCAGCTCAGGGACGCAATTGCTATATACCAGTCAGTTCATTGATGTCTGTTTCATAGCAGGAAAGGAGCAGGTATAGGGATGAAGCAAGTCCCACAAATGGTCAGGTCACTGCAGCGCCACTTACGGATGATACTAAGATGAAGCATGACTCATGTCTTCAGCATTCCCTACCAGAAGTTCAGATAACTCAGATTTATCTCATTTACTCATCCTAACTTCACCTTCTCGTCAAACCTAATTTGTTGTCCTTATTGGGTAATGTACATAATCATTTACAGTTGGATTTACAATTTTTTTCTTACTTTACTATCTCCTCAGCTTGTAAAAACCAATTCAGGACCATTGAAATTCACGGAAATTCCTCTGTCCACATAACTTGCTATTGAGCCAAGAGGAATAAAGGAAACATTCATGAGCTTAGACATTTACAATGCTCCTTCTATCTAGTGAAGTTCTTATTCGCTGGGCTAAGACCAACTATTTCCTTTGGATTTCAGATGTCAAATAATTGGTGTGGCAGAAACAGAAGTGTGGAATCCAGAGGTGCTAATATTTTTCCTATACTATAGAAGCAGAGAAAATGGAAGCAGTTGACAGAGTGAAGATAACACAGTAGAGAGTTTCAGGGATGATAGCATTAAGTGGAAACACAGGGCTACCTTTCATATTTGCAGGAGCAATGGGGACTGAAAGAACAAGAAAAATAGGGTCCTTGAAGATTGTTGTCTATTTAGGGATATGCTTTCTTCTTTAAAAAGTTTACTGGTGGTTATTCACTGTGCATTGTGCTGGTTTCACACAGACAATTCCTTTCAAGGATATCACATACTTTGCCCATGTTTAAGATCCATGACTCCTTCTCCTTCTCTCCTACCAATCTCATTCCATCTCCCAATTTCCTTTTTGCTTCCATTGTGTATATAAGAATGGTTTTTTCGTAACTATATAAAGTCTTAGATCTACAAATAAAATAAAATATTATATTTGTCTGGTTTGTTTCACTTGAGAAGATGATCTTTCTTAAAATCTTAAAATACTGAGTAAATATTTAAATTAAAAAATAAAGATAAAATAATATAAATATAAAAATATAAATGAAAATACTACTACTAATAATAAAATATTTAAAATCTTAAAATACTGAGTAAATGTTGTGTAAGATTCATTTGTCCTTTATGGAGAATAGCTATCTTTCTAGAAGTCTACTGTGGGATTGTGAGTTCTACCTGTGATGAGGAAACTACACCCATGAAACAGGAACAACATGACTACCCACAGAAGCCCTTAACAGTTCCAACATCCACTGACAACCCAAAGTAGATGGGCAAAATATAGATGGGCCTCAATTCCTAGATGAAGACCTAAGGCAATTAACAATTGCTGAGGAAGGGAGAATTAGTCTCTCATGGAATGAGGCCCCTGATTGGTGATCCAATACAAAGCAGTTAACCTATAAACATTTACATGCAGGCAATACCTAATGGACTCAGTAGGTTATATCTATATGTTTATTTATTTATATGTGTATGCAGCAATGATTATTAAAGAAGAGCAGGCCAAGAATTTGGGAGGAGTATTTGGACATCGGAGGGGCAGGAGGGGGGAGAGCAAGGAAGAATGATGAAATTGTATTTTAAATAAAGAAAGAAAGAAAAGAAAAACACATGGGGTGGGTGGAGTGTTTAAGAAACCAACTAAAATTAATATTTCATTGTTAGGTCTAAAAGCATTAAGAGATGTCACAGAAGTAGAAAAATGAAAACTTCAATATATTCTATGAGCTTAGGACATAGAAAAGAAACAAAGCATTACCATCAATTCAAGTACGAATGCTCCAATGCTCCCATGGACTTCTGTCCATTGCCGTTAGGTGTGGAAGCACATGGTCAAAATCTAAGTGCTAGGGAAGCTCGGGTTGGAAGATTTAGAATTCAAGGCCAACATAGACTTACATAATGAGATACTGCATCTCTACAAAAACTAAAAGTTCCTGTCAATCATCACCAGGCTGTTGTTTCAGAACAGACTAAACTTCTACTTGGCAGGAACTAATCTACTGTATTTCACAGTGCTAAGTGGGTTATTAGTAATATATTGAAAATTTGTTCTAGGGCGGGAAGGTGGAATGGGTGGGTAGGTGGGGGAGCACCGTTATAGAAGCAGGGGAAGGGGGATGGGATAGGGAGTTTCCAGAGGGGAAACCGGGAAAGAGAAAAACATTTGAAATGAAAATAAATAAAATATCCAAGAAAGAAGAAAATTTGTTCTGATCCATCAGCTTTGGGGACATGTTGGAGCTTTAGCTGGATAGTACCTGTTGGTGTAAAAATCAGCAAGAAAGGCACTGCAAAGAGTTTTGTCCTTCTTACCAAATGAGCTGCCATCATGGGATTGAGCAGAGAAGACATACAATGTCTCATCCAGATTGAAAGACCTTTTACTTGAGTTCTTTGAGCATCCATCTGATGGATGGAGACTAGATCACAGAAGTAGAGGTAAAGTTGCTATAGTAGAAGACTACAGACACTCAGAAACTCAGCTGGTTTGACTGCTTCAGGCATCAGGGATACAGAGTACAAAATAAAAAGAGGTCAGCATTTGGATAAACATCGATGTTGTATAAAGACAAAGATAAAAAAGCACTTGGGCCAGCTGAAAGAAAGGACAGAATCAAGGTCCAATCCAAGGGCTTTGTTCTTAAGAACTAGAAGTTATTGTTAACTTAGAGGAAGAGGTGGTCAGTAAAATAGATTTTTGTCTTAGGTGATGTACTGAGGAGGGCAATAGTAGACTAAAATCTATCTCAGATTTGAGAGGGCTACTAAGTCACTTAATGGAAATGTTTAATGGGGAGCTGGACTTAATGCATCTAGAGTTTAGGAGAGAGGTCAGTGGAGACAGAAGTAATTTGGAAGGCATTCGCATGACATTGGTAATGCAAGTCATGAGACTGGGGAAACTCATCAAAGATGTGACTGTAGATAATAAAGACGGGATACAAGATGGATTGCTGAGCTCCGAGGCATGCAAACAGAAGAGTCAGGTCAAGACAAGGAAAAACATGCTGTACTTCCCTCTCATTTCCTCAGGAAATTTAGCGGGCTGGTGGACATACACTAGGTGCCAAATTCTATACACTACTTAATGAGAATTTGACACAGAAAAGAATAATTTGCCAACAGATAGACAAACTAGCCAGGGATTTCAAGAGTGCCTTCTCCCCCAGCCTTCTGTTGCTTTTTTTTCTGTTCCTTTCTGATCATTTCTGAACAGGGAAATTGGTCATATTGGAGAAAACTGAGCTTGCCTTGGATATCACATTGTTCTTAAATAGTACTTCCCAATAGGAAAACCACCATTGTTTCTGTGCTACTTCTTGTTGCCCCCTCAGTAATAAAATCCAAAGGTGACCTGACAAAAGACACCTGACCTTAAGTCTCTGTGTTGTCTGAAAAGAGTAACATGTAAACAGCATAGCTATGGTTTAGCTGGGGGTGGGGGGAGGATCTTTAGATTCACAGCACCTGTTTTCCATACATTATCTTAACGAATTCCTTCCTCTACCAATGTTGTGGGTAATATTAGGACATAATGGACTGCAGGAATGTCTGAGGGAAGATGGCCTTATCATAATATTGTGATAAACACTTAAGGGTATGCTAGGGGATGGGGCTGGAGAGATGGCTCAGCAGTTAAGAGTACCGACTCCTCTTCTAGAGATCCTGAGTTCAATTCTCAGCAACTACATGGTGGTTCACAACTATCTGTAATGGAATCCAATGCCCTCTTCTGGTATGTCTAAAGAGAGTGACAGTGTACTCACATACATAAAATAAATTAATAAATAAATAATAAAAAAGAAAGTGCTAGAGGTTGTTTGTGTATATGCTTATTATCTAGTGGGGATGGACACGCAACCAGGACAGAGGAATTAAGTGGAAAAATACTTATAAAAATAGCAAGGATAAGCTTTAACCTTTGTAAAATGTTCTCAATGTGATTAGATGATTGAACTTGAGGTAGGATATTTTATCATTGTTTATATCTCCCACGAGGCCTTGAAGACCTGAGGTGTCTGTATATCCAACTGGGAGTTCATTATTCTGTCTCACCTAGCACATTATATTCTTTTTAATTTTTATCTGCATAGTTTATATCCTGTAACTATTTTTGTTGGTACTTACCATCAGTCACATGGCCATTTTATTGTGACAATCAAGAAGTTTTAACTCTTATTCCTCTTTGACAGAATAGACTATAATGCAGATGTTGTTTGCCCGAGATCCCACAGAAAATATATAGGGAAGCCATGTCCATTGCAGGTCTGTGTAACTCCAGAACCTGTGGTTTGAATATTCATTTTCTGTTTCTGAACAAGCTACATGATATGTTTACAGATCTCATGGAATTCTTCATATCTAACAGTCATCTACCAAGGTAACATAGAGCCATTTTCTCCCAGAAAACAAAGTGAGCTAACAAGGCACCAAATGGAAGAACTGATGAATCTCCCGTAAAGGCGAAACCCTACAACACCTCTGCGACCTGAGTTGATTCTATGTCCTTATCTTAATAATTAGTCTCACAGTGCTGACTTCCTAATCATTATAATGGAAATGGCCTAAAGTTTTCACTAATAGGTTTTTTTTCTGGACACTTTCCTTTCTTATATCAATTAATACATAGAACAAGCCCTTGTCACCTACCAAAAGAATCTGAAGAAACTTGGAATCAAATACTAAGGTTACTTCACCTATCTTTCATCATAACATTTATTGCCATTAGACACATCCTAATTTACAACCTTACCTAAGCTGTACTAAATCCTAACTAATTATTATCCAATCAAGCAGCAGAACAAGACTATATATTTTATTTTATAATTTCCTTGGACCTCTCCCAGTACTTGCAGCATTGATTTTCACTAAAGACACTTAAAGCAACTGAACTTTATAATTATAGTGTAACAATATTAGGCATAAGCCCTTGGTGATGAACTGTTTTCTTATAACTAGAATGCATGACAGCTTTTATAGTAAAAAGATCATTAGACAGCTTTCACTTAATTACCTAAAGCAAATGTTATAAACACTGTTGTCAAATCAATATTACTAGAAGTTATTCTTCTAAAACTAAGCATACACACACAGACACACACACACACACACACACACAAACACACACACACACACACATATATATATATAATAGGAATTACTCCTATTTCAAATCCTCTAGCAGAAATAATAGCATACATTTTTTTACTGTGATATTCATGCAGCATACATATTGAACTCTATTTGCTCAAGCCAGGTAGATCTCAAATTGTTAAGTGCTTAAACAGAGCACTGCTAGCCGCAGAGCAGTAGTGCTAGTAGCCATCACTGAACGACATTCAAACAGCATGTAGATACACAGGAGCTACAGCTTGGGTAACAGTCCATCATTTACATTGTTTTGCCTCACTGATTACAATCATGAAGGATTTCACAGAAGAATTATACTCTGAGCCTGAAGATTATGATTTTAGTCGCAGTGTCATCCTGGTGAGTTTCAACTACACTCCTAGCTCTTCCATCCACTATTAACTCAATCAGTGAATTATTGGTAACATTTCACCAATCAATCATTTTATTCCAGTCAAGTCTCACGTACTTATCACAGCTCTTTGTGCTCTTTATACATCAATCACAGTACCACAAAGAAAATGAATGTATTACATAAATAATTCTTTGTCATTTACATTAAAACGCACATTTGTGTTTAGTTCCATTGATTCTATTCCTCAACCCCTAATTCATTAATATGATTTCTATACTGTGAATACAGCTTAAATACAAGTCTTGTTTACAAAGTGTAAAAAAACTGCTAGTTTGGTCTACATGGTGAGTTTCAAGACAGCCAGGGCTACACAAAGAGACTCTGTCTAAACAAAGCAAACAACTGATAGTTCATGTGATCACATATGAAATTATGGGTTTCTTTACTTTTACTTTAAAAGATCAGTAGTAGCCCAGTGGTTCCTGGGACCATACAACTCCACATACAGGAAACAGATTTGAGGGGCGGGGAGAAGGGTGTCAACAAAATACTCCCACGCCCTGATCTCATTTGAAAACCCAAGTGTGGTATCTATAACCTAGCACAGGGGAGCTGGTGACAGCAAGATACCTGGGGCTGCCAGGGCAGGCACTCCAGCAGAATCCACATGCTCCAGGTTCACTGTGTAGCCCTGACTCAACAAATAAGATGGAGAGCGGTTAAAGGAGATATTCAGCATCTACTTCTGGCCTTCACATTCGTGCATACACACAAGCACCCATACAGAAACGTGCACCCACAGAAGGCATATTCAGGACACTGTCACTTTAAGAGTATGTATAATTTTAACATAATTTCTTCTATCCATCTTTGTAAAAAACTCAGCCTATCCACTATATATAAAAACATTCATTAGATGAGCATTTATCTTCAGTATATTTCCTATGTTAATGTTTATCTGATCAGGTCATAAAACAATTATCTCCAACTAGTAGTCAATTACTACCCAAATTATAAAATATATCCTAATTTTTAAACTGTTATTCCTCAGAAATATTACACAAGTGACACTAATTGTTACTTGATCAATCATAGAATTTTGTTTATGGCACAGATACTAATAAGCAATTTCCAAAACACATTTACTTATATTCTTTGTTAATTTACCTAAATATACATAGTAGCTGAGTTGTATGAACTGTATTATCCCATAATAATAACCTACCTAATGGAATGAAGATGAGAGAGAAGAGAGACAAATGGGGTGGGGGGGGGCTGATTGACTAGTGCTTATGCATTTGTGTACTATTGATAAAAGCTCGCACAGCACATGGTTGGAAGCTAACAGTTTAGGGAAAGACGTATCTTTATGTCTGTAAAGGAAAAGTTTCCAAACTTAGCACATTTAAAGAAAATTATTTTATTTTACTATAAAGCTAAGTACATTGATGTCTATAAAACTAAACCTATTTACTATGTCATATTTGTAGAGCTGCCTCAGAACCATCTTGGACATGTCACCAGTCTTCCAGGCTGTCATTGTGAAATCTTCCCTGCAGGGCTCCATGTTCCCTGGAAGCTTTAATACCCTCATGGCACAATTAGTGTCAATGTCTGCAAGCTATCTGCACTAGTTGGAGATTGCCCCTACACGGATCAATATCCAAAATGTCCCCTGTAGTCTTTGCACAACAAATTAAAATTAGCATGTTGCTGAAGATAATTTTTGTTTACAAAATGCTGATGTTAATTTTCTGCATTTAATTTTCTTCATAAAATCTAAAGGATTTGTTTTTTAAATCTATCATGTAATGATTAATCACCACAGAGTACATTTCCTTGGGGGAAAAGAGGAAAGGAAAGATAGTAAAACTCACATCTGTTTGAAAGAAACGAGAAGAAAACATAAACAAGGGGGCTTAATGCTTTCCATTATGAAGGCTAATTTCCAGCCATCATCTGCCTGAGTGTAGTGCAGGATAGTGAATTTGTAACATAGCAACATGTCTGTAGAAACAGGCCTTCTGCTGTAGAAGCAGATCAAATCTAGCATCCTGTACAGGGCGTTGATTTCAGGAACTGATGAATCTGACAGAAAAGATTGATTGTTTGGGAAATAGAAATCTGAGTATTTAGATCATGTTAAATAAACTCTTTCAAGCTGAAGGATTTGTAGTGGATATATAAGGAAAAATAATATGACCAACATTTATTGAAAGGCCATACACAGAATGAAATACAAATTTGTTCTGCCTTTAAAAAGGAGGGGAAAAAATGTTCTTCCTACATTGAATATTTTATTTCACATTAATGCTGGCATTCGTAGCTATATTTGCTTATTGACAAGTGAGATGAAACCATTGTATACGTACATATTGTTCCCAAATGTGCTCACTCTAGTGCAATAATTTAGCGAATATTCAGTTTTCATTGAAAACAGACTCAATTGCACAGAGCAGTTAAGATAAATGCGCATTTCAAGGCTTCTCTTTATCCTTTTGGTGCATGTGAGTGCAGCATAGTAGAGCCTTCTTTTGAGTCCAAACCTCTTGAAGCATGTCTGTGTGGATAATTGTAGCATCTTTGAAAGGCCTAAGCTCGAAGCCCGGGAGTCATGTCTTCCTTCCCTAACACCAGCGTGCCCTTGAGCAACTGGGCCCCTCTGGACTTCAGAACAGACCACAGGGATCCTCTGCTCGTCAGGCCTTTCTGATCTTTCCTCTTTCTCGCCAAGGAACTTCTGTTTTTGTTCACAGTCAAAATAGCCCTGTACTTTGAAAAGGATTGGATGAATCTTAACTAGAGTCTAAGTGACTAACACTCTTTCCCATTCCCCTTGAAAGTGACTGGTTTAAGAACGGGCATGGGATACAACTCTGTTTAACTCTAAAATGTCTATTAGTAATATCCCCACTAAATTATTTTCTACTTTAGACCTGCAGTCCTACATGTGCATGAGGTACTGTATACACAGAAGCCAACACAGGAACCAGGAAGAAAGTGAGTCCAAGAAAAGAAATCAGCAGAAAAAAAAATTCACATGATAATTAAGATATTAAGTTAAGCAAGCTAAGAAAGTCTATGTCTCATTGATGTTTTTTTTTAACCTGATAGATTTTTCTTATTGCCTGGTCATTTCAAAGGAATCCCCTCTGTGCAGTGGAGAGCATCTCAAACATCTCAGAACCATCTCCTCCTCGGGCTTCTCTTGATTTCTCTTACACCACAGCATTTCCTCTTTTGGGTGTTTATGACATCCTCCTTCTCACTTGTCTCTGGGTGTTGCCTCTCAACACTCCTACCAAACTGAGAAGATAGCAATATGTACCATTTCTTAATTTAAGACTTACTCAGGCCTCTGCAGTCTCTGCCTCTTGACCTACTATACCTCTCTGTGCACTGTCATGTGCTTATCAAATTACCAGTGAAAGTCCCAGGTATGCTGTGCAGCCTACCACATATACCTGTTGTCTTCTCTGCTGAAAGAATTCCTCAGGTCCACTTGGCCATTACTCCTTCTCTCTTATTAAAACTAATTATTGCTTCTTTAGTGCTTCCGTTGTGCACTGGGCACCCACTCTCGCAACTGTTCGAATGCACTGCGATTGTTCTATCTGCATGGCTAGCTATTGATCTGTGACTTGCTGAAGCACGTTTGTTAGGTTATTGTCATACCTGGAGTAGAACTTAGATTCTCAACTTATGGTTATAGAGTAAAAGAAAAATAAAATATGGGAAGAAATAAAAGTAAGAAGAGAGGGAAAGAAGGAAGGATAAAGAGAATTTATGTACTGAACCCACTTTGAAGGGGGGAAGTTTGAGCATCTTAATTTACTCTAGAGGCTGTTATCCAGGACTGAGGAGCAACAGGGTGAAATTAGCAATGCCATCTACCAACTGTTAATGTTCATTGAGTGTCTTATAAATACAGACTAAATATCTATCATCTATGGTGTGTTTCAATAATTGAAAAATATACATATATGTGCAGGTTCCCATGGAGGCAGAGGCTAGAGGCATCAGGTCTCCCTGGAGCTGGAGTTACAGTGAGCCCCCTTGCAGGGGTGCTGAGAACTGAACTTGAGTCTTCAGTGAGAACATCAAGCTCTTTTAACTGCTGAAACATCTCTCACTTACATGAAGATAATACTATTATTCTCATGTTACTGACACAACTGAGGCCTGGCTCATTTGTCCTTCAAAATGATTGAGTGTACGAGTCAGGATTCAAAATCAAATCTGATTCTAAAACTCAGAAGTGAGCAATCCTTCAGCCACTTATAAACATGGTGGCCACCCATTTGACTTAGAGAAGTGTTTTATATCAGAAGTGGCGAGGACAGGAGTATGCGGTTAGGGGTTTTGTCTGATGATGTGTTTGTGGCCAAATATCTCAGTTAGCATGCCACTACAAGGAAACTGAGACTTGTCTTCACAACCAGCCATGAGTTCTTTATTCTTCTGGACCAGCATCCAGTATATTTTTCCTCAAAGTATGATTTCATTGGGTTCTCCCACTACTACCATGATACTATTTCTCAACTCCAACTATCCAATGACTTTCATTTTTAAAGCTTCCTCTTTCTCCTCACTGTTCAGAATACATAAATTCAGAGCCTGTTCTTTATGTCTCACTCAATGGATATTTGAATATACTAGGGCTGAGAAGGTCTTTACATAGGCAAGTGAAAGTCAAGGAGCCTTTCATAGGATTTTGAGCATCATGGTCTTTTGAAAACTGACTGTAGTCCTGTATACTGGGCATTTCCCATGAGGTACTTTTGTTGACATTAGCTGTGCTTCTTTCCTGGAAGTGATTTTTTTGTTTTCTAAATGCCCAGTCATCTCCCTTCCTCCTGAGCAGTGCTTGTGTTTCTATTGAGGGTTTAACTGATCCTCAAGGCTATGGTGGCATGGTAGACCTCAAGTACTGTCATCATCTGAAGAACAAATTTGGAAAGTGCCAGGAACCACTGGGGAATTCTTCATCTTATGGCGCTCACTGGTTTGAGCCTGCAGACGGACAGGTAACCAGGTAACCGTAGCCTAGCCTGTTGGAAGGGAACATCTGCTTTATGTTGAAGAATATAAAGCAGATGTTCCCTTCCCAAACTCCCAACAGCTTTTGAGTTCTGCGTGGAAGGACAGAAGAAGACGACTGGCAGTCGTGGACTGCAGGCAGCAGCCTCCAGGCCAGTCAGATTTTAGAAGCCCACTCCCGAGCGTCAACCGTCATGTGTATTCTCAGGTACAAATCCTGATCTTTCATTCAACAATCTCTTTCTCCTTCTTTCTCCATCTGTCCTTCTGCCTCTCCTGCTCTTCCTTTCTCTCCTCCTTCCTCGTTCTCCTCCTTTCCACTCCCTCTTCCTCTTCCTTTTTTTTCTTCATCTTTTCCCTTTAGTAAACTTGAAGTCTTTCTCTTGCTACTTACTTCTTACCTATAAAATATTTGGAAGTCAAATACTAAATAAAAACTACCTCCACAGATGGCTGTCTGTGATTATTTTAATGATATTGAAAGTACCAGAACAATCCAAAAGTTGTACAAACACTATTCACAGTATTAAGTTAGAACATTCTGTTTTCCAAAGACATGAAATGCCCTTCATCCATTACTTTGGGTATTGTTTTTCTGATCCAAATTTAGAAATTCCATGTAGCTTATGTACAATCTAATATATTTTTATAAATTATATTTTTCAATTTGGTTTCAAGATAAGAGGGTTCTGTGTGGCCTTTTTGTGCTCTCTTTGTCTCAGTCAATCCTCCCGACTCCCTGTGTCTCCTCTGTCCTCCACTCCCAGAATAAATCAGTTGCCAAATCTGTCTTACTGAACTTAATGCTTCAGTTTTATGTTTTGAAGGTTTAAACAAGCAACTTAACAGTTTAATAGACTACACTTCTGTGAACAAATAAAACTTTGTTCTTTAAAAACAATCTAATGTGTTTAAAATCTAAAATATTTGTACTCATATTTCACGTGTTTTACCTATTCAATGCTATCCAACTGAACAGTTAACATAATATATTTTCTAGGCATCCTTGGACCTATGCCTCAGTTTTACCAAAATATCTCCATCTCCATCTCCCTGCCTAATTTGCCTAATTTCTATGTCAATGTGTAAGCTAAAGACACCGATTTTCTTCATTAGCCTTCATAAGCAGCCACTCCAAGACACTTTCTGATTCCCATGCACTGTGTGTGCGCTGTTCCCACAGACTTTAATGAATGGTGGGAAGCACCATTTGCATTCATGCTTTATCTACTGTTCTGTGACCTTCTCATTAAGTGGGCAAAGGATGGGTCTTTGTTGCATCACCAATATACCTGATGGTAAAGGGTTTAGGGAACTGTTAAGATATTCTACCATTGTCTTATGCTGGAGGACAAAGCAGTGCCTCAGACAGAGAAGAGGCTGAGATCAGCTCTCTCCCATTTTCCATTTTAATTTGAGCGTGATGGTTTATTTGGCTGATTATTTCTGGCACACAGTTCTCTGAAGTCAAATGTAAAACTGGAGGAAGAGAGCAAAACAAGGAAGTCATTCTGGGCCTTCTAACCTCTACAGTAAATGATTGACTTAATGGTTAATCAGGGTAGACTATATTTAATGATAAGGGTTTCAGGGAATATTATGGGCCAGGGAGCTAGCTCATTTGATAGAGCTTAGAATGTGTGTTTAGCAGCTACAAAACCTCAGATTCAACCCTTACCACCTTAAAATAAAATTAAGTAAGGTTGTAAGTCACTTTCGTTATTTGTCCTGAAGACTGAACCCATGAGGACCATCTCCTCAGCTCCATGAACACTGATACTTTTCTTGTACCTACAGGTTATCAGAAGTGAAGCAATGTATTTTTTTTCTGAGAACTCAGCCATCTACCGGGAATACGGGAGACCTGAGGCAATGGCTGTTTCACCTAAAATGTCAAATTCAATTGTTCCCTAATCAGAGGTAATGTAGCCTTGACTTAGTGAGGCTACCATCTTTACTTGCAGTTGATCAATAGTGACACCTACTGGCTCAGGAAGAGGGAGTTTTGTATGTCTACAGTAACTGTAAGCGCACACTCAATGAGGAGGTTGGATAGGGTTGGCTCTTCAATAGTGAAAGCAGAAAAAAAAAATGGAGCAATTTAGAAACCAAGCTGAATAATGTGGAAATAGTTGCCAAGATGTTGATTCAAGCGAATCATTAAGATGCCAACATGGTGACCATGCAGAAACATAGCCCTAGACTTGCGTCATCACTGGAGAGAAGGCAAAGGCACTCTATTCTTCCTGACCCTTTTTTCCTTATTCCTGGATCAAAATACCATTTCTAATATGTATTCCTATCTTCAATATCCTTCAATTTCAGCCTATCCTTCAAAGCATCTAGAATAATTTGTCATATCGTTCCCAGGTTCATAAAGCTACACATGAGTTATGAGGGCGGGTGTGAGCATTGTGATGCCTGGACTCATTGTAACACCCACTCAAATCCCGTAGCAGGGCTCCCAAGGTCAAAGGTGAGGATGAGTCACCATCACACACGCTCTAGAGTGGAGAAGTAGGTACCAACCGTCTGAACTGACACGTTTCACAGTGAAATGTGTGTGTGTGTGTGTGTGTGTGTGTGTGTGTGTGTGTGTGTGTGTGTGCGCGCGCGCGCGTGCGTTGTGTCAGGCTTGTGGAGTTCACTCACTTTTAGACCCCCTGAGCTCTTTTAAGTGTTCACCTCTTTACTGCTACTCCTAGAGCCTCATGCTGGCTGGATTGCCACGACTTGCGAATGTTATTGCTTATTCTGGCTGTGCGGTTTGTCATAGCTGGGGAAGAAACACTCATGCTCCAAAGTTTCTCTTTCTACATCCACCCTTATGTCCCTTCCATTCAATAACTTCTCTTAACATGTTATCTTTGGAAAAAAATATCAGAGTTAAGCTAAGAGATCAATAGCTCACAAATAATTTTGCAGTTTTAATGAGAACACCAGCCCGGCAGTGGTGGCTTTAATCCCAGCACTTGTGAGGCAGAGACAGGCGGATTTCTGAGTTCGAGGCCAGCCTGGTCTACAGAGTGAGTTCCAGGACAGCCAGGGCTACACAGAGAAACCCTGTCTCAAAAAAACCAAAAAAAAAAAAAAAAAAAAAAAAAAAAAAAAAAAAAAAAAAAAAAAAAAAAAAGAGAACACCTTGGCAAAACAATTACTGAACCCAGAGTAATGTATCTTTAATACTCACATGTGCTCTATGCTAAGGAGATAGGTGACATTTGAGGAGAAGTAGGTAGGCCCTCTGGATGCACTAGCCATGCATACACACAGATAAAAATAACAATATGCCTTTAATATTTGTTGAGTGTTCACATGTTTAAAGGACAGTACTCTCTGTTTTAGCTATAAAATACTCACAACAATCCTTAACTGTACAGATGATTAAGATGGATTTCAGATGAGAACATGATTAGAACATAAAAGTAATTTGCCCATGGTCACTTGGCAAAAAACTGCTCAGTGTGGAACTTCTTCCATGGTCTTTCCAACTAAGAATCTGCCATTCTTTTCTAATCACATTTCTCCCTAGGGCTGGCCCAGTTCCTCAATGATACCTAGCCACTTGGACTAAATGCCAAAGAAAGAGTGTTCACATGTAACAGCTCCAAGAAGGAAATTACACAGAAGATCCAGGTGAATTCTAAAGCACAGCACAGCTGCCAGGCACTATTATAAGGAAGAATGGGACATCAGGTTGGAGTCTTCCCATAATTCTGTATCACAAATAGAATGAGAGATCCAGAAACCAGAACGGCTTGGGTCCACAAGCCATGTGACATCCTTTTGAGTTTGGCTTATGAAAGCGTACTTGACTCTTGCTCCTCTGGAGGTCAGTCAAGCAAAGCTACTTGGCATTTGGTGTCACCAGCTCTGTGTTAGGTCCTATGTCTTCAGAGTACCACAGTCCTTCTGTGAATCAGAATTGAAGCAGCATCACCGACTTCCAACAACACAACTGTTTCAGAAATGCTACTTTGAGAGAGTTACTCTGTCCCACATCCCTTCTCCCTCCTCTAGCCACACAACACATTCTCTGCTATTAATTAACACTAATTAATTAATTAATTAATGCAAGTACATGTTTTTTTTTTTTTAACAAAGGAACAGTTATAAATATCATTTAATTGATTTTTCTACTTCAAGCAAAATGGTATCATACAGTGGTCTTCGGGGTGATCCTTTCAACTTAAGTTCATTCCTGTCTATCTGTCTGAATGTCATCAATGTATTCCAAAGTCTTTTGAAATATATCGTGGTAACATGCTGAAAATCACAGAAGACCAATGCTTTTTTTCCGAGTACTATGTATGAGTAAGCACATGGATATGACAAAAGACAGAGCAGTCATGGAGAACATAAATATCAATAACATTTCTTGGAGTTGACAGGACAGAACAGCTCTTCCTATGAAGTCAAGAGTAGCTATCCACAGCTAACCTTAATTCACAGGCAGGCAAATTCATACTAATGCCAGTGCAACATCTTTTTGCATTTTTCTCAGCTCCCTTTGATTTCATTTAGATTCAAGCCAAGAAGCAAACACGGTTTTAATTGGTGCATTTTTCCTATGGAAACTAATTATAGCCCCATGCTGTCAAAACAAAACAAATTGTTAATGATACTTTATCTGACAACATAGAAGTAAAACTATTTTGTTGTGAAGGAGGAAGCTGGAATGGTACAGCAAAAGCCATTTTCATCACAATTATACCAATGGAGGGGACTGCCAGAGAGAATGCCTCCTGCCCCACCCTGCCCATCTGACTCTCTAGAGGTGGAGGTGATGGCAGCGTAGGGACAGAGGGATCTTCCTCAGGCTTCCTTATTCTATATGAGGGTGCTGTGAATGACAGGCTCATGGTCTGCTCCTCAGAGTGCCTCCACGTTCCATAGATGTGCACTAGCCAGAGCTATTCAAAGACAATCACTCATTTGTTTAACCATGTTCACTACAGGTTTATTATATCCCAGACCACATTCCTCGATGCTGGGATCACAGAAGGTTAGCAAAAAAACAAAACAAAAACAAAAAACAAAAATAAAATTAAGCAAACCAAAGGAATACAGCAATAAAAACCTTTTTATGGGAGGAAGATGGGCAATAAATAAGGAAAACATATGTCAGATGACAATAATGTCTATAGAAAAATAGGAGAGTTAAATAGAAGATAAGGTGCTAAGCATAGTGAATAGGACAGGGTTTGCTAAAAAGGTGGCATCTGGGCAAAGACCCAAAGGAGGTGAGGAAACCCTCTAGGTTTGTAGGAGAAGGGAAAACTCAGCTAGGTTGAAGCTGAGATTCATCCAGGAAGCTTTCTGGAACCAAATGAGCTGTGCTGTGATCCAGATTTAGATCCCCATGTCTGATAGAGCCCATTCCCCAACCTGCAGGCATCTAAAGGATGAACTCAGTATCCATTCTGATTGTTCCATGTTTTAGGTGTGCAGATGACTAAACACTACAGTGCTGCGTTTACACTGAGAAACAACAAGTGTAAATGATCTCGGCAGAGCACCCATATCTCTGAAATAAGGAGGTGGAAGAGAAGAGACAATGAGAAAAGTTGTTGGCGAGGTAGTGGATAAGGATTTGGAGGCTCAGCAGATTCTAAAGAGCCTCTTGGGCTGTTAGAAAGACTAGAAGTACTTTGAATGATATAAACCACTGGAGGGTCAGAACCTGAGGGCGCATGATTTCGTTTATACTTACTCATGCTTTTGAACGATCCTGTTTGCTGTTTGTAAAATACACCAGGAAGCGCAGGTAGAAGCAGAGAATCAAGGTTGTTGAGTTTATGTAGGTGCCTAGTGATTGGAAGCTGGAATTGCCTGGGCTTCCATTGCAGATCTCCACAAATGGTGGCTTCAATGACAACTGTTATCTTTACAGAGGTCTGGAGAATAGAATCCCCAGTTCAAGGAATTAACAATGCTATGTTACCTCTGAAGGCTCTGGAGAAAAGTCATACACTCTCCCACCCCCTAAGTCTTTTTCCACTTCCAGGCATGGTGCCTATAAATACAGGTGGAGAGCAGACAAAGCCTTTAAATGTGAATAAAGTAAAAACCACATGCCTATTTTTCCTGTTTGGTGGATTTCTTCATGACCTATACTTTTCTTGCTATGTCTTGTTTGTCTGGCTCCAAATAGGCAACGTACAACTTTCCACTCCCTTTCAAACACGCAGCAAATGAGAAACAAGGACACATTTGGGAGTTCTATTTTCAGCCTTTTGAGAAACCTCCATCCTGATCTTTTCAGTGGCTGCAGCAGATCACATTCTCACCATCAGTGACTATGGCTCCCCTTCCCCAACATCCTTGCCAGCATGCGTTGTCACTTACTTTCTTGATGATAGAGATTCTTACTGGAGTCAGATAGAACCAAGAGTAGTTTTGATTTGCATTTCTCTGATGGTCAAGAGTGTTGAACATTTTTAAAAATACCCACTGGCCATTTGTATTTGTTCTTTTGAGAATTTAGTTGGTGTGTGCATGCAAGTGTGAATGCTCGTGTGTGTGTGTGTGTGTGTGTGTGTGTGAGAGAGAGAGAGAGAGAGAGAGAGAGAGAGAGAGAGAGAGAGCGCATGTGTGAATGTGTGCATGTGCATTTGTGTATGTGTGTATGTGTGTATGGAGGGCTCATGAAACTAGAAAAGGGTCCATAAGAAGAGGAGATTGAAAGGGGGTGAGAATTAAAAGAAAAATAACTTAACAGAATGCCTGTGACATAAAAATGAAGGGCTGCTCTGAAAAGAGGCAGATCAGATCAGCAATGGGGAAGTGAGGGAACAGGGAGACAGAAGGGACATGAGTAAGGAGAAAGTATGCATCAAAATGCAAGTTGAAACTCGCGACCTTTCCTAGGGAGGTAGGTGCCTCGTAGGTGGTTGCTGTGTAAGTGTTTGTATTTCTAGGACCTGAAGAAGAAACCAGACACTGTGGCACATGTCTACAACCTCAGTGCTGGAAGCAGGAACCAGGAGATCTCAGGGGGCTTGCTGGCCAATATAGACAGTAAGTGAGCAGCAGGTTCAGTGAGAGACTCTGAAGATAAGGTGGACAGTGGTAGAGAAAGATACCCAGTGTTGTCAGATAGCCTCCATATATGCACATATGGGTGGGTACTCCTGTGGGCTTGTGTATGTGTGGATGCTCGGTGTGTGTGTGTGTGTGTGTGTGTGTGTGTGTGTGTGTGTGTGTGTGTGTGTGTGTGTGTGTACGCTTGTGCGCATGTACACACGGTCACATGAGCACACACACATACACAAATCCCACAATAAAACCATTACTTTATAACTTAAAAATAGAAATGCATACTCTAGTTTAGACTAGACTAGCCAGTCTTTCCTTCCCTTTATTTATTTCATCTTTTCAGGAGAAGGAAATCAATCTACTAACTATTTAATGAGGCAAATTGTGGCATCAGAAGAAACAGAGGAAACTGTTTCTACCAACAACACTCATTTCTCAGTAGAGAGACTTTAAAAAGTGCAAACTATTTTTGGTAACTCACACATATAGGTGCCTTGGGTAGCACCGTAGTCTCTCTTGCAGTGAATAACACTGTTGCTAAGAGAAAAGAAACTGTCCTAAGCTAGTGGGAAGCAAGAAGTCAATAGATACATTTAGACAGGCACCCGATTCCTTGTTTTCACTGAGGGGTTGAGAGAATGCAGGGCCAGAGGTCTCTCAACAGTGGGTAGACACATAGAAATACAAGTATTCATCTTTACATGGGCCAATTACATATTGTCTTTGGTTTCTTCTGACCTGGTATACTTAGAATTAGACGAGTAGTTATGCTTATCACATTGTTTTGGATTGGCTCTCCACTGGAGCCACTCATGGATGGTCTATTGGTCACAGAAAAGGCTTGGTCCTCTTGGATTCCTAGCTTCTTAAGTAGGAGCTCAGTGTACACTTTTGCAGCTGCACTAGGAGACAGCCTCTGCCTTTTCTTTGCTCTGCTACACATATATCCATCAGGAGCTTTTGTGCACCATCTACATCAGGAGCATTTCCTCATCTAAAGAGTTCTAAGACAATGTTGTCAGCAAGGAAGGTCAATGGATCTGCTCAGATGCTCCAAAGCATGGATTCCACCCACAAGGGATTTGTTGTATGATTGGAAAAGAATAGCACACAATGGGGAAAAGAAGATGGAGAGAGATGTGACCATGAGACAGGAAGGATCCAATATGTACACTCAGAGGACATAGTTTTATTTTGGTGACTTAGGTAACTTGAAATTAACAATATAATTTGTTTAGAACTTAAAGAGATGAGACTCTTATAAAAAGTATATGGTCTTGAGTTCCTGATAAAATCTACTTTATACTCCACATCATCAGTAGTTAAGGACAGAAATGTCTGAACGCTAGCCACAGTGTACACTGATACTGGAAGGAATAGTCTGGCAGGAGTTCCTTCCATTTCCTACTGTGCCTCAATCTATGGAACCACCCTGGGAAACTCAGCGAGGAAATCCTGGGTCCACTGTCATCTCTTGACAAAGAGATAATGGAAATTTTGGTCTTCCACCATTGCCTGCAACTGCAATAAATACCCAGAATCCCCACCGCAAAGACACTTGATTGGACCTTAGTGTGTGGCTCCAACTCTTGAATAACCTCTTTGCTCCACTTTTCTGCTGCTCAATAATTCCCATGACATTAGCTAACTGGGATGGCAACTGTGTCTTATAAATTATTGGACCCAGGAAGATAGAGTCCCTTAGGAGCAGCACATGATAAAACGTGTAGCTTTCTGAATATGGTCTTGTGTCAAAATCAAAGAATTGGACAGTGTGTGTAAAAGAAGAGAGTCAAATGCATAGCTATGGTCAAGGTGAACTGAGCCGAGTTAGCGATAATAATCAGAAGAATTCAGAACAAAATTAGAATATTCAAGATGGTGATTATAGAAACAAAGAAATCCTGTGACACCTGTTTGTAGACATACACCAGGTTCAAATGCGTTCCCTTGCTTAAGCATGTGGTGTGTGGAGAGGACCCAAAACCCAAGGCTGAGAAGGTACAGGGGGAAAAAATCACTACAGGATGATGAAAACGAAAAATAACCTTGGTGTTCTGGAAGAAGAGATTTCTGAAAATGAGTTTATACCTAGACTGAAGAAAATAATAGAATGTCATTAACAGACATTAGATAGTGTGATCTGAAGAAATTAGAATATCATTAGTAAGTATTAGATGCTGTGATCTACATGAACTGAAAACAAACTTATCATGAGGATGAGACAGAATGAAGCATACATGAGCTGGCAGGAAAAGGGAGGTGGATGATGTAATTATTCAAGATGGGGGTTGGGATACATTAGACTGCTTGACACAGACACTTGAATCAGCATTGTTGAGGACACATTTGTAAACATCTTCTGAGATTAGGAGAAGAAAATATAAGGAGTCAAGTATGGTAGAGGAAGGGGGACTGGGGAAGAAGGAGAAGAGCCCTGAAAATTACTGGAATTCCAAAGCCTCCCAGAGTGAGCTAGCACGCTGGGAGCTAAGCCTCACAGATAGCAAGTGGTGGAGAAGAAGAAAGTCCCGGAAGTTAGGCAATAACATGCATAAGAAAACATGTATGATAGTATGTATGCCACATATACATATGTTATAGTGGAGGGCAAGATGCCTCGGTGCATAAAAGTACTTGCAGCCAAATCTGAAGATCTGAGTTCAAATCCCAGACTATATAGTAGAAGGTGAGAACCAGCTTCAGCAAGGTGTTATCTGCTGACATATGCCTTCCCACTTCAAATAAATGCAAAACAAAATTAAAGAACACATGATACACTACCATGAAAAACAGCCTTATGTAACCCTATAAAACAAAACAAAACAAACCTCCCAAATATATGAATTTTACAAAGAGTTCTTGAGCATATATTATGTCAAACAATTATATAAACCCTATTCTGAACTTGTGGATTGTGTCTCCTTTAGAGTCAAATGACCCTTTCATAGGAGTCATCCGAGACTATCAGAAAACACCGATATTTACATTACAATCAATAACAGTAGCAAAATTACAGTTATGAAGTAGCAATGAAAATAGTGTTATGGCTGGGGTCACAGCATTAGGAAGGTTGAGAACCACTGCTCTAAACACTTCATATCAACACCACTTTATTTCCTTAGTGCTCAAAACCTTACGAAATTATGACACTGGTTTTACAAGTAAGCAAACTGGCTCAAAATGAGTGCCAGTTCC
>CM052715.1:26861266-26891014 GCA_028551405.1 Uromys caudimaculatus
CTTTCGATGTCTCTAAGAAAGCTCCAATGCCTCCTGAATGTATCAGAAATTTAAGATTGAACCATACATTTGAAATAAAATATACCAAAGAGAAACCATGCATTTACCTTGGAATGTATTGTTACTTTGAAGTCCTACATCTTGGGACATCTGTCAGGGCTCCCAAAGGTGACCCTATACTTGATGCAGTTTGGAAGTGATGGGACGGGATGGCGGTTGGCTCTTTGTCTTCATAGTTCTGGAAACTTAACTTCACACAGAAGAGGCAAATGGATTTTTCAAGAGAAATTGGAAGAAAGCAGCAGTCTGGGGTTGCTTCCAGTGTTAGAAGGCACGGGTTCCGCAGAGAACATTAATCTTGGGATTCCTCACATTATCAGCTGCTCACCCTAAGGTACATTATTATAGATAGTTCTGAAGTAGACAAGATATACCTGGATCATTTCAGACTCCAGAAGGAACAACAACAATAACAACAACAACAACAAAAGTGGTTCTCAATTCACCAGAAACTAGTTTCCTAGCAACCAAAGCCTTCGGAAGCCCAGCTCCATTTGGATGCAGGAAGGCTCTCAAAGCTTATATTGCTGCGAGGCGGTGAAATACCTCTTTACACAGCTGAACTTTCAATTAGTCTGTTTACTAGTTGATCACTGCTTTGACCGCACGTGTCGATATCAGAAATAAGACAGGAATCCTAGGGCTTTGTCACAAAGCTGCAATCCTGAAAGCTGAATTACTGTCTTCTAGATTGAAGGTTTTTGAGAGACATCTGCATAGATTTAAATATCTTTTTGACAATGGCAAGACATTCTTTTTGAGTCAACAATCTGAAAGATTTTTTTTCCCTCTAAAAAATGATAACTTTTTAGCATATCTAATTTTCTCATGAATGTCAAATTAACAAATAAGGTATTTGGATGTTCAGCCTCTAATCTGCATATTAACATGGTTTCAACATAAAATCATCTGGTTTGTATTCTTAGTGGAAAGCCATCTTATATAAATTTTTGAAGAAATGAAATGCTTTGTACCAAGAAGGCCAATATTTACATCCCAGTTTTCACAGAACTGTGAATAGCAGCATGCCACACCCCTCCAGCTCAGAGCTTTTCAATCAAATTTTAAAAAGGATTTGGAAATCTTTGTTCTTCTGGTGCAATACAAAAACATGCAGGCTCTCAAGGACTTTGGCAACAAATAGCTCGATTCAAGTCATGTTGCAGGAAAAAGGGAGAATCTGAAAGAGAGTGACAGGGGGTGTGGGTGGGGGAGAGACAAGAAGAGAGAATGCTTCTTTCTGTCTGAGCCTCAGTCAAAGCAGTTGTACACTTGTGGATGTGAGGCCACTATTGTATTGATCTGTAATGCTGAGCACTTCCTGGATGCTGATTGTGTGGACATCTTGAGCTAGGAGCTTTATAGTCATTATCTGACTTAATCCTTATAGCACATGTGAGAGCTATTATGATCCTTGTTTTCTGAATGATGAAACAAATGCTCAAGATTAAATGACTTGATTTACACTGCTATCTAGCTAAGTGCAAGTCTATCTGGAACCTGGCAGTAAGATGCCTGAGCCTCTGATCGGCCTTCCCCACAGTTTAAAAAATATGTGTCTTACCCTCTGTCACTACCTTGCTGATCACATTGAATGCCTTATCCAGCTCATACCTGAAAGCACCAAAAGGAATTGGCCTCCCTCTGCTGGTGCAAGCATTTTCTCATATCTTACCATCCTGGGTTCTCCTCCCCCCCAAAAAATAAAAATAGTCTTCAGATTCACTCATGAGGTTCCATTAGCTCAAAAATGGCTTGGGACTTTACAGTGGTATATATATATATAGATTTCTCACTGGAGACATATATATATATGTCTCCAGTGAGAAATCTATGCTCCGTAAACATTCCATTTGGTTTTGCCCAATTTAAATATGAAGGGTGATTGAAAAAGAGTCCTTCCTCCTGTAGCCTTCCTTTCTGAGTAACACCTCTAAACAAGAAAAGCCAACAGAAAGCCTACCTTGAGGGCCTGACTGGGCAAGGAGGTCACTGGAAGTGGGGAACTAATTATGTGGTCCTCACACTATTTAAACTGGCAGGATTGCTGAGAGAGTTAGGCAAATCTCTTCCCTTTCCAAGCCTTCAGAATACCAACCATTCAGATGTTTGGAGATATAACATATATTCATTGTAGAGATACTCACTGTAACAAATAAATTTTTATAAGAAAAAATTATTTCTCTCTCCCTCCTCTCTTCCTGCCTCCCTCTGCTTTGCTCTTTGCTGTCTTCTGTATAATTATACAGAAGTTTTAGAGTCTTATACCTATCAAATCGTCCAAGATCAGACATCTGCTCATGCAGGGTACCAGTGTGCCACGGCTGTGGTGCTCCTCCATGGAACAGGAGTCCCATATCTATGATCCAGCTCTCTTTGCATCTGGAATCAAGATACCCTGAGCAAGGCTACCCACAGAAAGAAACTTGCTTTAACCTAGACTAGGCTGTGACCTAAACATCACTTCAGTCTGCAGAATAAAAGGAGCTGACGGAGTAGACAGCTCAGAGATAATATCCCTTACTACCCTGAGAGCACCAGGAAGCAGCAAGGATGCAGAGGCAGCCTTTCTCTGCATGCTCTCATCTGTCCAAAGTCCAGAGGCACAATGGAGGGCCACAGTTGCCTTCAGCATTTCTCCATGTTATTGTTCTAATAAAGGAAGATGAAAGTCTTATTTACCATAGAGGATGAAACTGAAAATCAAGCACTTTGCTCACAGACCAGGTAAACTTTGTCCCAGGTCATTGTCCAGAGAACTCTCTAGGTAATAGTTATGCCTCCACTGCCCCTCTTCTCTGTGAAGAACAAATTGAAGCCTCAACTGCATAGCACTTCTTTGAGCTTCCTCTTCTTCATGGCTCCCACGGCACATGAGTCCATAAACAAGTTCATATACCTCCACCTCCAGCCTACTTTCCCATTGATATATTATTTTAACAAAATCATCTAAAGAAAGAATTGAACACTTCTACAAAATGCAGCATTTGTCTATGAGACCTGGGGAGGCCAGTTTCTTCTTTTGTCCTTGCCAAAAACCTTCTGTTGTGCATACAGCCTGTTTCATGCTGAAGCAGAGGAGAGGGAGCAGAACAATAGGCCACACAAACCAAACTCCGATTTCTTTCATGCAGAGCTCAAAAAGGGCCCCTGTTATTTTATTCCTCTATGGATGCAGTAAGTCTCCATAGTCACTGTCCTTCAAAGTTTAGCACATCAGATTTTCTACTGGAGAAGATTTAAAGAAACAGCTCATTTGTTTCAAACAAAAGGAAAAAAAAAAAGAACAAGGGAGATAAGTTGGCTGTCCTGGATATTTACCTGCCCTACCCTCTAAGGACCCCTGGGGATTTGCAGGTCACACTAAACCTGGGATCCTTGGTGGAGGTCCTCTTTACCTTCATTGGTCTGTGGCATCACTGTGTTACCTGTTACAGCACAGAGCAGCCTGGAAATGATGCTTAGTCATTCCTTATTTTACTTGGTTGATGATGTAGCAATTATATCATATACTGTGAATCATAGGGAAATTTATAAACAGCATAGGACATGCCATTGATTATAAAACATGTAGGGTTTGGATACCTAAAAAATGTGAAAACTGTGCCTTAGCATGAACAAAGCTCACTCAATGAGTGGACTTTTGAAGTAGTGAAGGAAAATGAGGTCCACAATAAAGAACTTACAAGATGTTGTTCAGATTTTTCCTGTTGGAATTAACAATTCCTCATTGCTTTTAGTGTTGCAAAGGAAGACATATATTTGTATAGCTCCTCAGAGGTGAGAGTTGAAGAACAAGAGTTGAAAGAACAAGAAGAAAGATAGCTGAGAAGTGCTGTCGGTGTCAGGAGGTAGATGGTCCATTTAAGTGTTCTGGGTCTTATGGTTCAGGGCAAGGACAATGGAATTATATTGAGTTGCTAAGTTCTTTGTAAAAATATCAAATTATATCTACATAACTAGAGAAAAAATTAAATGCAATTGTAGGAAAGGATGGACTACATTCCCTGGATATCTCAAGGGTTCCTGCGCATACACAAGAACAAAATCGTGGATGGTTTCTAGAAGAGAGCTCATGCAAACACCCCTTTAAAGAACTAACTTGAAAGCAGAGACAATGCCTCATGCACTGCACAGCTCATTAAACCAGCATTAAAACCACAGGATTAGTTACAGCTATGTCTTTGTTCTATTTTGCTGTTTTATATAATACTTGGTTTTTATGACCTTAAAGCATAATAACTCTTCAGAATCCAGATTTAGGGACTGTGAAATTAGACCTGGCAGAAGAATGCACATAAGTACCAGCTGCTTCTTTCTGAATATCTACCTTATCTGTCCTTTCCTATGGGCAAGTTCAGGGCAGAATAGGCCCTGTTTAGGACTGGTACTCACCTGGAGGATGGAAGGAGTGGAAAATGGAGGTATTGAGAAACACAAGCAGTGCAGTTCTGATCTGTATAATACCTCCAGCCTTAAACTCTGTTCACCGCAAGCTCTTGGCTCAGTGAGAAGGAAGAAACCCAACTTAAGACAAACCAAGCCTGTTTCTTTAGAGCTTTCTATATCAAGAGAATCAACCATCTTCAGTAGTACGTTGCAGAGGTCAGAGGTGGGCAATGTTTTGGCTTGCCTTTACCGTGGACAGAAGTGAATGGTTCAGCAAAGACATAATTGGAGGCTGTTGGCATGATGAGCTTGCAGGCAGGCTAGGCTGACGAGTAAGGAATCCTAAGTAGTTGGGTATAGACATGTATTTGGCCTCTTGTTGATTGTCATAATCTGGAAATGGAATCACAGATGGCATAAGCTCTCGGATAATGATCAAGCTCTGTTCATATTGAGAGTGATGACTAATGGGTTTACTGTTTGGCTTCCTGGCCTATTGGGCATAGCCTGGGTCAGAGTTGTATTTTTATATATTCTCTGTCCATTATCTGCTTGTACACTGAGATTCCCAGCAGGTAGCCAGATGGCCTAATAGAAAAGGATAGTCTAGATATAACTTAAGGTTTTCACATTTTAAGTTTTTAAAAGAAGTTCTTTTTAAAAAGTTGAATTCAAATTACATAAGACAAAAATAGTAAAGAATAGAAATTCAAAAGCTTTTGCAAAATTGGACCACTTCCCAGTGGTCATCAGTGTTGATGGAGCAGTTGGATCAAATCGGGAATTCAAAGCTAAGCATCTTCTTGTATGACACTAGCACGAAGCAGTCCTTTTTTTTATCAGCCAGTCTTAGTTTCAAGCACCAGAAACTTATGTACTGAGCATCTCTCAGTATTGTTGGCAAGGCTAAGGCTCAGGCTTGAGACAAGCTTCCAAAACCCCTCAAAGTACTGGTAATTGAAATTTTTTCTCCAGAAATTGCATGCTAAAACTGGATGGCCAACGTGAGAGCACTTGGAAATGGCGTTGATGATGACGCAGGTAAGTCATGAAAGTAGAGTTCCCTAACCCCAGCTGCATTTACAGCTCTGTTTTGAAATCCCTATATCATTGACACTGGAGATGGGAGTTCCAAATTTGTAAGGGAATACACACAAGAATTTATTAAGAGGGGCGCTGAGAAAGATTATTCTCTTTTGTGATATGAAGACACAAAACATTCTCCACCCAGTTTTTCTTCTGCCCTTTACGCCACGAAAGGAAACCAAGGTAACATTCATTTATCAAGACAGGCCTAAACAAGATGCCAAACTTATCATGCCTCGATCTCGAACTTCTAAGCCTCCAGAGCTGGAGCAATACAATATGTAAACAACGTGGTGCCTCCGGTGTTCTGTAACAGTAGCGCAGAGAAAGATAAGCCATACAGAAGGATCAACCGGTTTGACCAGAAAACTGGCTCCACAATTCTCATGCTCTTTGATATATCACTTCTTCTTTCCCACATGCCGTGGGCACAATGTACCTGTTTCTCCCTGCAGCACCACTGCTACCTCTGTCTCAGTCACCACACTTTGCAGCCTCAGTTTCAGCCTATGCCAAGATAGCTTCCGTTCTGCATGGTTTGCACCTCTTCCCGGTTGGTGCTTCTGAGTCCCAGCCTTGCATGGGTCTATCTGACTGTTTAGTGTGGATCAGAAGAGCCACGAAAGAGGCAAGAAGAACACGCTTTCTGCTTGGAAAAGTCAGAGCTTTAAAAAGCATCAAGTGACCAAAAAAGTTCAAAAGAGTCACAAAAACAGGAAATGACCAACACTGAGAAATACCCTGTATTCTAGTCCTTCAGTCGAGCCTACTCAGTCTACTGGGGTCCTGTAGGCTGACAAAGAAATTGTCTGGATCTTTTCTAAGTTCCTGGTGTTAGAGGTATTGTTTGAGCTTCTTTTAAAGATGCACATAATTCTTCCTCTCTAGAAGGCTTTTCTTTCCCATACACAGTCTCACATGACTGGGGAACAGACTAAAGATTTAATGCCCTTCTCTCTTTCCAGATTGAAATGTGCAGTCTGGCATTCATTCTCTGTGTTTGAGCACAGATGAAAGGCATCCCCTGACAGATGTTTAGAGCTCTATTCCAAGTTGGTCTCTGTGCTATATACTGTGCATTTTGCTTTTCTACCTTTTATTCTTTGCTTTTAAAATTTATTTTTTTTCACATCAAAATTTATATTCTGCTGCATTTATCTATGCTTGGGTTATTTCAAGTCCCATAGACTAAGAAGCTCCTGTGGCATAAACAGATGCATATATGAGATGGTTGATCTTTGTAGCCATAGCTTGAAAATTTCAAGTGTGTGAAGAAAGTACAGAAGCTCCTGATGGTCAGTGCACTGGTCCTTCTTCACAGATAATCTGATCATCTTTATTATACCTAGGGGTGATGTGTCTCTTCTAACTGCCATATAGAGAATGTGTCCCATGTGAGGCATGGTGCCAAGGGCTTTATGGGAGTGACCTTGAATAGTCTTCACTGCCATCCCAGGAAGTATGCACTCTGGAGTGTGGATGAGAAAGTTGAGTTGTGGAGAGGTGAAGTAAGATGTAAGAGGTAAAAGAGATGATAAGGACCAGTAGCATTTAACTAAGCTCAAAGAAAGACAGTCAGAGCAGGAACACTGGGCTGAGATGGCCATGGTATGGAGAAAGAGTCAGAGTCCAAGGCCTCTGTGTCTAAGCAACAACTTTTAGCTGCAAAGGGTATTGCACAGATTGATAGATACACTCTACCATGCACGTGTCTCTTGAGTGTTTTATGCAGTCGTAAACTTTCAGGCCGTAAAGGGATACGCTTTGATGCTTCAAAGAGAATGTGAAAGCAAATCTCCATCCTTGGCCAGGAAGCAGCATGACTCACTATTCCAGACACCAGAGGATAGCCAGTGCACTCAGACTGTCATAGAAGAGAATCTGAAAAACAGCAGGCTGGGGGCCTGACTCTCTGCCATGTTGTCTGACCACTCTGAGCCTTCCCATATTTCTATGTCATCTCTGTAAGTCTAGAAGGTGTTTGCGCTGTGAAAATTAAAGCAAAACAAACCAAGATCTGAAAGCCTATCAAACTCAGTCTCTTTAATCTGAAGATTAACATAAGAAACAGAATATGCAAATTTCTCTCAGCTTCTCTCAGTTGCATTTGCTGTTGGTCATGACAGTGCAATTTCTATCAGGCTAACCCTCTTGGGAAGGCATAGCCCTAAAAGCTGTCTAAAATGCCATACAGACATGGAGAGTGAACAAGCAGTGAAGACAAGAAGGGAAAGACCCTGCAGAAAGGGAGACATGCACAGAATGGAGTCTTTCATTTCAGTGATTTTCCTCTGTGACATATTTGCTGACAACTGCCACAGACATGAAGGAATGAAACTGAGAGCTTGTAGCAGGCCTCTAGACTAGAGAGATTTAAAAAGTAGAGTTCCAGGATAGAAAGCTGAAAGAACTTGAGGAGTCAGGATCTGGGAGGAAGGAGAAACGTAGAGAAGACATTGCACATTCCACACCCTGGAGCAGTCACCTACTCCAGCTTGCATGCACACAAGAAGCAGCAGCCCTCGCAAAAACACAGCACACCTCAGTAAGCTAGAACTTCAGGGAAATCAGAGATAACTTTCTGGTGTTAAGTATGCACACAAAGAACTGAGAAGATAGAGAACCTATAGGAAAGAATAAAATGAAAGGTTTCAAATTAAAGATAAAAGGAGTGCAATCAAGAATTCAACCGATAGGTAGACAATTTAGGTAAAGAATAGAGAGAACTAGCTAAATGGAGGAAGGCAATAAAGAGATGTTCAGATTGAAGCCAGAGGAGAGGCTGCAGGACACAATAGAGGGGTCAAGAGACATGGGAGTCAAGCTGGAGAAATGAAAGACAGAGCGTGATGGAGGGGAAGAAAAGCAATACATAAAGAGATGCTGGCTGACGGAATTTGATGGAAGCAAGCTGGGCTGGTTAACTGTATATGTACATCGGGCGATCCCTTAGCATCTGGCTATCTGGCCCAAGTTATCGAGTGTTCCTCTCATGGCATTTTTCTGGGTGAGATTAACATTTACATTAATGGATATTTGAATAATGGAATCTCATAATGACTGATTTAAACCAAGAAGGCGAAGGCCATAATCAAGAGAATATTAGCCTAACCTCTGAGAAAGAGGGAATTCTGTCATTTCTGTGCCATGAGACTGGGCTAGGAGACACCTGGGTCTGCAGCCTCCTGGTTTTGCTTTCTGGAGACTAAGCATCCCCAGCACCTAACACACACACACACACACACACACACACACACACACACACACACACACACACACACACACACACAGACGTTCTACTGCACACCCATGACTATTACACTGATGCAACTATACAAAAGAGAGGGGCAAACAAAAGTGAAAAATTCTTGGGTTAAATCACATACTTGAGAAGGAATGAAAAACATTTAAAAATAAAAAATTGAGTAAACTGAAATTGGTTTTAATTGCATGGTAATAATAATGACAACATAAATAAGAATACTAAGAATTTAAAATATTCTTAGGAGGAAAGCACACACACACACACACACACACACACACACACACACACACACACACACAAAGTGGGGGATAAGTATTGAATAATCTTAACACAGGATAGCACCCTGTTCAGAATGTGAATTCATTGTCCCTAAGGATGCCATTGCAAGAATAATTTAAAAAATTCACTATGAAGCTAATAGAAAAGAAAATGGAATAATAGCATTTTAATTGATTCAAATAAAGGTGATAGGGGAGAATAATCTGAATCAAGAATTTCCAGAAGTAAGCAGAAAACATAACATATAGATGGCAGATATAAACATGCATTTGTTGTTAATTTCATTTTAATATAAATAGACTCAATATTCCATTTAAAAAGGCAAAGATTTTCACACTGAATTTTTTTTTAAAAAAATCTAATTATACACTGTTTAAAAGAGACAAATCTTACATGTGAAAAATGATAGGAATTTAACCTGGTTTGGGACAGGATCTCCCTCTGCAGCCTGGAACTCACTGTGTAGACCTTCTTTGCCTCCCAACTGCCTGTCTGGCTGAAACATTTTAAAATGGAGAAAACTGAAAACATTCTGAAAGGTAATTCAAAGAGAGATTGCATCACCTGTGTCTTAGTCTACTTTGTGCTGATGTTAACTAAATATCACAAACTGAGTAATTTATTGAGAAAATGCTTTTATTTTGTATCTTCAGTTTGATAGTATTTGTAGATGGGAGGCAGTCAGGACAGGAGGCTGATTCCTCTTAAATGGGAATAGTGTGTCTGTTCAGAGACTACAGAACACCGCCTTGCACTTCCTGTTGTATGAGGACATTATAACAAAGCCCTCTGAACCAGGGAGTGCCTCCATAGGACTCTGGATTCACCGTTTTCTGAATCACACCCAGCACTGAGAGGAGTAAACCTGTTACTTGTCAGTCACTCAATGTCTAGTAGCCTATTTGAACAGCATGAATCAGAGGAAGCATGGCAGCTTTCTTCTTCAGCTGTGTTTAATCTGAGCTCCAGCCTATTGACCAAATTTGATTTATTATTACTTGAAAATTGTTATTTTAAAAAATATGACTAGGCTAAATTTGCCTTGCTATGCTTATGTTTTAATTTTATCATACTTTTGTGATACACCATTATATTAAATAATAATAAGTTAAAAAAAAACAAAACAGATTCTCCCAATAGAGCACAAACTGACCTTGAACTTCATGAGCTGGAATTATTGGTGAGTGCAATCAGGCTCAGCTCTAGGATTTTTTCAGAAATATCAGTTTTTTATTTTATGATCTACATCTGGCAGTTCCTGTAGTTTCTGTCTGGAGGGGGGGTCTGATTCTCCCGTTTCCTTCGTTGCCTCTCACACACAGAGCCTTGTTTTCTGTGCGGCTCATTGTTTTGCTTGTGTGCTTATGTGAGCTAGAATTTCTTGGAATTATCTCTGTCAGAAAGTTTTTAGACAAACATTGGAAATGTACTCTCTGCAAATGGTTCCATTTGCTTGTCACCAACATCTAAGGGTGTTTCCTACCTAGGACAACTTTAAACCAAATATTTTTTGCCTTAGTTTAGGGAACAATATAAGAGCATTTTGATTTCTAGCCACATCTTAGTCTGAAAGCTAAGATTATACCACAAGAGGGAAGAACAATTGTTCCTTCCACAGATCTAAACTATTTTGCTTTGTAAGATTTTGTCTTTTCTGCTGTTCAACCAGGTTAGCATTTATGAGGAGTGACTTCCCAGTCCATGCAGGCTTCAGGCTTACCTAAGAGACACAGATGTCTCTCAGGCACAGCTAACTATAATGGAAGATAGAGACCTGAAGAGAGTAAGGGGTATCTTAGGGACATCCCTAGTATATGCTTGCTAATTGTATGAAAATGGGCTTTTAACAAGATTTGGCTTTTCCTTAGCTTTCTAGTAAGTCCTTTGATATAAGGGTTTTTAATAAGGCCTAAATATGTAAAAACTTCAAACATATATAATAAAAAGACATGATAACCACACACTAGTAAAAATGCATTGGTAAGTAAAGTGAAATACAATTTTCAAATAGTAGTGACATATATTCACACTGATTTTACCTTCTAGAAAAAGTCACATGATGGCAAAAATCAGATATACCTTAATCCTTGATAATCTGGTGAACCCCACTGGTGGCAAATTTCATTGACATTATTTGAATACAGATTCTGTCTCCCTTAGAATCAGAAGCTACAATTTTAGTAATTATAGTAGCAATTAAAGTAGAAATGAAGAGTAGATATAGAAAGTGGTAAAGATGGCAAAGTTGAGAGAGAGAGAGAGAGAGAGAGAGAGAGAGAGAGAGAGAGAGAGAGGTGTAAGATGAGAGAGAAGAAGGACGAAGGGGTTAGGGCTATTCAAAATAACCAATGTATGAAAAAGTCACATAGAAACCTACTATCTGGTAACCCAATATGAAAAAATACACAAAAAGACAGAGAAGGCAGATACCTTGCAGTGATAGACAATGCTAGTTCTATAAGTGAAAATAACTCCCCGTGTTATCTCCACAGGACTTGTTGCTAGGTAGCCCGGTCCTAAGCAATACAGGTTCTTGACGTTCTTCTTGATTTCTCAACAGAACCAGATAATAAGATCTTATTGCCAAAGACACCACACACCTCGAGCTGAAACTGAGTTGGAAACTTACCCATCACTGTCTGGTTTTCATAGGAGTGGATGATGCTTTGCACGGATGGTCTTACTCAGTTGAAAACTATAAGACCAACATGCTAGGCAAGGTATGCTCACTGGTGCAATAGTAGCGTGACTAACATAATGGTAACCAACTACTTCCTGACTGGATTTGAGGCCTGCTTCACAAGAGTGAATCCATGGCTAGTACTGTAAATATGAAAACCAAAACAAAAACCAAACAAACAAAACACAAAACTATGACCGGAAGGTCTTAGGCTGTGGCGGAAACTACTACTTCTTCTCTGTAGTGAAGAGGCATCATGCCACCTTCTAATTAACTATGTTTATCACTACAAACAAAGTCTACTCTCAGTCCTCATTTGAGAAGCTTTTCTTTGCAGTGAATGGTGGTAAATTCATTTGGTCCTTAATATGACATTTACACCACTGCTTTAATGATCAGGCAAAACTGTAAAAAAGAGATCAGAAAGAATATAAGAGTCATAGTATGGGAGTAGCGGTTGTGAAATGCCATCTTCTAAACATAGCACCCTAGATGAGCATTTGGGACAGAAAACAAAACAAAAAGTCATGAATATAAAAATTAGAGAGAGAAGAAAGGGATTTGTGAAGGGTGGGATGGAACTAAGAAGGAAGAATAATCAGAAGGCATTATATAAATGTATGAAATTACCAAAGAATAACATTCATTAATGAATTAGTTAGAATTGAGACTTTAAAACACTTAAGACTCAAACTTACTATATATTCCAATGTCTAAACTTGTTTTCATAAATTTCCATTTTATTCTCAATTAATTTCTTAACCATTCTTAAAAGACTCTTATATGAAAAACAAAAAAATTAGTTTTCAATTAAAATGTCTAAGGGCAAGTTGTCTGTGCTGAACATTTGTCTCAGGTACAGGTGACACAACTTTAAAGAACTCACTGAGCAAAACAGAGAAACCTCCTTCTTGATTTTCTACTTCAAGTGACAACTGATTTTGATTATGAAGTTGAGCAAATGATCTAATGGATTCCAGTCACATGTCAGGTTCTCATTGAATTGCATTTCTCCCCAGCAGTGTTTCAGAAAAAGCATTCTGCAAGGCATGCTGCTTCTTGTGTCTAAGATTCAGTCCACGCTAGGATAAAAGCAGCCTTGCCACATTTCTATTGGCTCCTCAAGGCACGGTGCCAATTTCCCTGTCAACACTCAAGCAATCATTATCCAAATTTACATGTGGTCTGAGTGTGAGTCCTATTTAAGGAAAGTCTCCTCAGCAATGATGGAGGTGTACTTTTGAGCCAATGCATAGAAGCATAATAACTCTAAAAACTAAAACACCAAGACCACCATTCCTGCGTTTTCTCAAGTCCTCACACCCAGTAGGAGGGAACACAACACAAAATTCAAGACTGCCAGTATAGCTAAGCACCCTTGTTCTTTTCATTGACCAACAGTCTCTTTGAAATCATATGTACTGATGTGGGATGGATTGGGACTTCATGTGCTCAGGAAGTTCTTGGCATTTGAGCCTTTAAGTTGTTTGTACCTGGTGCCAAAGGCACAAGGCATTTTCTCAGAGCAGAGAAAATCTTCATAATCACCTGTTCCTTAGGAACACAGGCTCTCTCTGTTCCTTTGTTCAAGGCAAAACTGAGCCATGAGTGTCCAAACTGTCTCTTTGTGCTCTCTCGTAGTTTCATGAACATATACCCTGTGAAGAAAAAAACCCATTGGCCAAATGACCTCATGAGTTATGATTGTCAAGGAAAGCCATCTGGGCTTGAGCACTTGAAACATCTTCTGGACCAAAGCCAAGGGCAATTTTCTTGTCTTTCTCTTTCAGTAATGAATTTCAATGGATGGCCGTGCTACAGGATGCCATGGGAAGCAGGGGCAGAACCAAAGTCCCATTTGGTGTAGTTGGAGTCAGAAGAGAAGTAAGTGGGTAGGTTAATTAAGCGGGAGAAAGTGCAGTGCACATGGTCTCTGATCGACATAGTCTTCCAAAATGGCCAATGGATATTTTGAAAGTTTTAATGACACTCACTTGTTGAAGAATAGCTATCTTTCACAAACTAATAAGCAAATCCATTGACAATATATGCCTCAGTTTTTTAAAATAGTAAACTACCTCTAACCTTTGTAAATTGTACTCTCTATTTATAAGAAGTTACCAATCACCTATATGTAAGACAGAAATGCTTATTTACACATTGCCTGATTGGATAACAATACTAATACAATTCTTAGCTATAAAATATTTTAAAAGTTAAGTGGAGCTGGGATATCCCATGTTTAAAATTCTTACTAATTATATTTTTAGTATCTAAGTTCCCATAATATAAAATATCAAAATGACAACTCATTTGTACAACACGCATGCATTTACGCATGTGTTTTCAAGTTATATGTTCAGAAGCAAGATATAAGTTGTCATGATATTCATGACATAAAGCTAAATATTTGCCATGTTTCAAACATACAACCCTTTGAAGTATTTTAGATGATACCCAGAAAGTTCATGGTCATATGGTTATTGATGGTAAGATGTTTCAAAGTAAAAATTTAAATAAGCTTTATTAAAATTTAAATAGAAAACAAAAGCCATTCATTACAAAAGATGAATTTATAAGATAAATTAAATATTTAAAAAAATACAAATATTAAATGCAAGTAATAAGATATAATATGAACACTCAGGATGGAATATTGTTCCCCAGGCTCTTTCCCTGAATTATTACAATTGCTATTAGCATAAATTTACTCTAGATTATATAAGATGCTTTGTGATTTTTTTTGTGAAAGGTTGAAGAGAACATTGTCAACAAACTATAAGGATTTTGCTTTGTCTCTGCCTTCCTCTAATAATCCTATTGATTTGTGTGTGTGTGTGTGTGTGTGTGTGTGTGTGTGTGTGTGTGTGTCATTGTTTGGTTTCATATGCTTTTTCTTTTTTTAAGTACTAAGTACATAGTACACTTTTCCAGGAGATATAGTTTTTCAAATGATACCAAATTGTGTCTCTGGTTTGAAAATTTTTCTCTGGTCCACGAGTGATTATGTTCAGAATAGACAGATGCTCAGAGCTAGAAAGTTTCCTGGCTTCAGGTATTCATTCATTTTCTACTTATTTAAAAGTATTTGGACTTCAATGAGAATTATTCTTTTAACAGAAAGGATAGTTTCATCAGTTCCCAGGTTCTTCTTGAGGATTTTAGGCATACCAAGGACATTTTCTGAGCAGTTGTGTTCATTTTTGTCCTTGCTATAAACATTTATATATAACTTGACTATATAACTGTCTGGAATATCTCAAGACATAAATAATGCAGGGGTGGTTTCCTAAAATTAAAAGTAATTAGTTTTATCGTTTATAGCCATATCTATATTTCAGTAGTTGGTTAGGGGAGCATTATATACCAATACTGTGTGTCAATATACCCAAGGCCAATTTCACTATAAAGGTATGAAAAATCTATAGATGTATGAGAAACATCATCAATTCATTCATTCATCATGAGAAATGACCCCCCAAAATACTCAAGGTCAGGAATAAAGATGTGGGGATATGGGAAGGTTTTGTTCAATCACCAACTTTTTGGGTAATAATTAAACATGGGGTTTCTTTCCAGGAGGGATCTTTGCAAGTTGGTATTTTATATACTTGTAGAGAGTTGAGCTAAGTTTAGATGGCCCAATCTCAAATTCACCAAGTTAAGGTATAAAAGCTGGAAGCTGGTACAGCTGAAGGCATCAGCCAGCATCCTCCTAGGTCAAAATTACCATCTTTCCCTTAGGATCCTTTGAGCCAAGTGACATCTTATTCCTGACCCTGAGTCAATAGTGTGATCTGTTAACAAAATGAAATTCCGGTAAAACTTCATTTCCTTTTATCATTAGGTAAAAGCAAATTTCTGTTAAATTTTTGCTATTTTCCTCCTCTTCCTCCTCCTCCTTTTCCTCCTCCTTCAAGATTATTTTGCATTATTTTGCCCATCCTGTGAAGAGTGATTTCCTACCAGTGAATGACAATCAAAGGGATTCTAGAGTCCTTGTCTAGAACAGAGATTCTCAGCCTTCCTAATGTGCTGAGCCTGCAGTACAGTTCCTCATGTTATGGTGACCCCCCAACCATAAATTTACCTTTGTTACTACTTCATATCTGTAATTTTGCTCCTGTTATGAATTAAATGTTTTGGGATGTAGAGATTTCCCAAAGAGGTTGTGACCCATAAGTTAAGAACCACTGCTCTAGAGAATAGGCCATAAACAAGAAGAGAGACTAGATATAAAAAAAATAGTTAAATTGCATAGTTGTGTTATATGGAATGGACAATCAGAGAAAAGTAGATTGATTAAAGAAGGCAGGTAGTACATTTCTTTGAGGTCCCCCTGCTGGGGAAGTTAACTTCACCATTATGAATACTAAGGTTCACGGGCCAGCATAACACTTGGACATTCAATCAGAAATTATTAAATTTAATTGAATTAAAAGAGTTGAAACCTTTACATGACTAATTTATGGCCCCAGACTGAGTACATTTACAGTCAGCCAACATTTGGCAAGGGCTCCCTCAGTCCCTGCAGAGGTGGTGTGCTGCCCTGGCCACGGGAAGTCAGAGCTCCACATTATTTAACTGGAGTGTGTGGGAAGGCAGGGGAGGAACTGCTCTAGTGAGGACTCAGATGCTAAAATGGAGCTTAAGGGTGCATACTGTGATTTTGTTTCTTTCCTTTCAAATGGCCTTATTTTTAAATGTAAAGACAAGGTAAATACAGCATCACTAATTTAGTAAATGCAGACAAATTCCCCCAAAAGACAAGAAAAGTTAATAAAGAAATTAAAAGCAAAAGTGTGTTCTTAATTTTTTTTAATGAAAGATCATTCATTGTTAATCTTTGGCCTAACTTTACCCAACAGTTGAATGTTTTGGTCAATATTGATAAACCAAGCTTTTCAATTTCCTTACCCTCAGAATCTATTAGTACTTTCTGACTGCTGGCTGACTAAGATCTTACCTCTTGTCTTCCCTAGCTCCAGCCAAGGACATTGGCTCACCTCTAGGCCAACAACTCCCTACCTTTTGTCTGCCTGTATGATTCCAATCTATTCCAGCTCATCTTAACTGGACAAATGCTTGTTGAGGACTTATCACATACTAGGTCCATATCAAACAGACAGGCTGTTTAAGGACTGGACCGTCATACTGAGAGGATGAACTGTTTCCTTCCTCTGGTATATAGGAGACAAGAACTTCTGCTGAATAATGAGACTTTCTTTTGAGGTTCTAGGCAGAGAATACCTTCATGAGTTGAACTGTGATCCTCTAAAAATGTGACCTTGTTTAGAATCAGAGTTACCCCAGATGACCTTAGTAAAATTAAGATGAGGCCATTCAGATTAGTACTAATCATATGAATAATGTCCTCAGAGAAGGTAAAATTGAGGCACAGTCATAAACAGGAGAGTAGATGACACTAAAGCTCCAGGAAGTACATCATTTGAACATGAACATGGTCATATGTAAGCCAGAGATAACAGGGTATAAATCCTTTGCTCATAGACTTCATGAGAAATCAAGGCTACCAACACTGATGCTGGACTTTGGACCTAAGAGGTGTGAGAAAATATATTTCTACTGTCTAAAGCCACCTCACCATGGTAGCTTGTGTCAGCCCTAACAAATGGGTCATAGGCAGACCTCCTTCAGATGATTTTATGAAGGAAGGAATTTGGAATAAACCATCCTTGAGAGAGGCAGAGCAGTGATAGAGAGATTGCCAGGCCTAACGTTGTGTTGTACAGTCTGTTGGTTTTATGTTCATCTATACTGGCTTTCTATTTTTCTTGAAATACTGGAAGAGATAAAGTTCTGAACTTTTATTTTCACATGACACAGATCGGTTGGAGCTGAGTAGCATCTTCATCCTTGTGTGGATATATGTTCACTAATTTTAACTGAGTCTTCATCATATTTCATCCTAAACTCCAGGAGACACAGTGGCTACTGTCATTAACTACCATAGTCAGTTCTGTTCTGATGCTTGACCTCAGCTTACTGAAAGATGGAGTAGAATTGGCCATGTAGGGAGCTGAAGAATCAAGTGGTAGGGCCTGAAAAGGGAGGTTGAATTCTCCAAGGTTGAATCAAGTGTGTGGGTAGCAGACAGGAGAGGTACGAGTTTCATGAGTGACTGGTATCTAACAAGAAACCTCTTTAAGAAAAGGCAATGTGAACATGAAATCTAGTTGTCCCAGCCCTGGCCTCACACTTTGTAGTTCTAGGCACTATGTCACGGGAGGGGTTGTATAACTCTGTGAACAGAGAAACCACTGACCATAGAATAGCCCATTTGGCCAATGAACATCTCAATGGACATGATAAGGGACTGATTGAGAGCCCCTTCATCATGTCTTCCATACAGTTGGCTTAGTGAGGCTGTTCCATACCAGTCATGTCTATCTCTCACAATAATAACTGATACTGAATTTATCTTTCTCAACCCTGCAAAAAAGTGAGTTTACTTACAGATAGATAGATAGATAGATAGATAGATAGATAGATAGATAGATAGATAGATAGATAGATAGATAGAAGGATAGATATGGAGAGAGAGAGAGAGAGAGAGAGAGAGAGAGAGAGAGAGAGAGAGAATTTTCTCTATACTTTAATGGTTTAGACTATATTTAAAGAAAAAATCATTTCATATCTTCAACCAAGAGGATCAGAGAAGTAACATTCCCCAAAGCAGTTTACAGTTATTTTTAAAAGAAAGTATGTGTCCTGCCTTCTCTATAATGCAGGTCACAAGTAGCAGAAAATCAGCGTCTGCAGTGACCTCTTTGCCAACTTTTCGTTTGAGAATGGAGCAAGGTGTCTTCATATTTAAGGAACCCATGCCCTTTCAAATGGGTCCCCAAGGAACTTTGCTGAACAAACAGTAACTCTGTTATTCACTCTGGATTTGAGACACACACAAATGGCCTCAGATTCCAGGGCCCTAGCCCATAGAGCTTTCCCAGGGCTAAAGTATACTTTTGCCTCAAATTGTAGGCAGTAAGGCTTGCTGAGATCTGGTCATGGCCAGGCTCAATTTCATAATGTATGGAGGGATAACACCAGGCAACAAGATACAGATATTAGTAATAGATTTGCCATATTGTTCTTCTAATTCTGAAAGTAGTCTTTACCTGGTTCAGATTGGTGAGAAGCTATCTTAATGGATACTTGGTGAATCCTGGGAGAGTAGACCTTTTGACAGATAGATTACTTTGCCACCCACTCAGCCTTCTTTAGCTCCCATAGCCCTTAAAAGTAGGACCAAATAAGAAAGGATCTACACCCAGCAGCGATGGATGGAGTCCTTGCTCTGTTGCTGTGCTCTAGGCTAGCCTTCACTAGCTTCTGCATGCAAAGACACAAATCTGCTTCTCTGATGTCAACTGTTCTCTCTCCTCTCACTTCAAAACTCCTCAGAAGAGGAGAGTAGGGAGCTCATGGGATTCTAGTGAGGTTATATTCGCTGAAAATGAGGTCGATTAAACTGGAAGGGTGCTCAATAGACACCTTGGCTGCTGACAGGCCTGGGAATGAGAAGCAGGAATGCCTCCCCGCTTCATGTCTGAATTTTTTCCTCCTATCATAGGCTAGCAATGTAGGGTTTGGGGGTCTCTGTAATTGATAAAAAATGCCACAACAGGCACCTAGCTATATAAATCAGCAAGTTTGGTCTCTATGACTACACGAAAGCTGTTTTATATTTTCTCCTTTTGAGTGATTTGCTATTTGTGTATTTTTAACTTCTACTTTTACTAAAGATGCTCAGAAAATTAAAATGCTTACTGGGAGTTAATTTCTTTACTGAGCACATTTAACTATGTCCATGTATTCATTTCCCATTTTCCCAAAATAAATGATCACAGACTTAGTAATTTAAAAATAACTAAGATTTATTCATTATTGTATGGTTCTCTTGGCCTAGAGACATGGTGGGGTTGTCTGGATTCTGCTCAAGGCTACCTATTAAAAAGCCAAAGTCAAGGGCAGGTTGACAGGGCTATTGTCTGGAGACTCTGGGAAGCATGATTCTCTGAGGTCATCCAGGCTATTCATAGTATTATTCCATGTTAGTATGGGAAGTCCCTATTTTCCTACTGTTACCAACAAGGTCCCTCTGTTCCTGGAAGTGTCTTGTTTTTCTTCTCCTGTGTTCTCTGTCTACAAAGCAACAAGAACACTTCACAGCCATGCTTAGATAAGGCCCTCCTCGGTAACTTCTCCATTTTAGTTCAGCTGATGTAGAACTGCTCTTGCCCCCACAAGGTCCCCTCAATGAAACACATAGACAAGTGTTTTATTGATGATAACTAAGGCAAGGCATTTAAAAATTGTGGAGATGATACAGACTCAGTGTATGAAAAGAATGAGGGTGAGCCCAAGACATGGCAGGGATCAGAGAAAGATACTCCAAGACGTTCCACCCAGAGATGGAGACGATTCCATGGCTCACCTAGATTACTGCTACATGAGAAAATAAAAGGAACATCAGCAGGCCTTCCAGTTTTTACAATTAGAGATTTGTATGTTTATATAAAATTATCCCATTAGAAAAGCTTACAATTAACTTAAAACATTCATCCTCATATAAGGTAGAACATTCAAGCTACTAGTTGGGAACTATCTTTTAGAAAATCCCAATACTATGATTGACTTCTCAGTCATGCCTTTGGAGTACCCCCTGCCTACGGTTCTGTCTTTGGCTAGCCCTCGCAGCTCACCATCCCGAACACCGTGCATCGCAGCTGCCCACCAACTCCAAGGGTCTCTCTAAAGACAGGCACTCTTCAGAGACTGATAAAATCTTTCTTGAACACCTGCTTTGGAGCTTCTCCAGATGGTTCCCATGACGTGGCTTCTCTGTTCTCTTACAGAGAATCTGCATAACTGTGCCCACAAAAAGCCCCTGCTATTTATGGACTATAGCTATTGGCTAGCTCTGTCAGATAACAAACAATGAGAAGAGGAACCAATCATGCCTTATTTGGATTAATATCCTTTCATTTGAATTAATTGCCTGGACAAGCTGGGCAATTATTTCTTGAATGAACAAAGGGCACTGCTCAGCATTGAGTACTCTCTATGTACTTCTAAAAGACATTGCATATCCTGGTCAACCTGGGCCTCCTTTCAAATGTCCCCGACACCATGGGGCAAAAGTAATTTGTTTGAGTATCTAACTATAGAAATCAATCAAACAATAGAAGTATTTATTCTTAAAAGCTTTTTGAATGAATAGTTCTTAATGACTTGAGTCAGCAAAATGGCTCGCCAGCTTAAGGCACTTGCCTGGAAGCACGACAACCTGAGTTCAGTCCCCAGTACAACCTGTGATGGAGGAAGACAGCCACCCTTGCAGGTTGGCCTCTGACCTCTGTGGCATGTGCACACAGATACACAGAGTATAATCTTTAAAAAGTAATTATCTCTGTCATAATTGAAAATACTCCCCTCCTTGATGGGACACAGCAGAGGTACATTCTCTTCCCCTAGAAAAGAGCAGCTAGCCTTGTGGCATAGTCCAGTACAGAATCCAGCCAAGGTAGCTAGAGTAAGTCATTTAGTCTAGGGAGAATGGAGGGAGATGCATGGATGGTGTTTAAGGGAATATGTTAGACTGTAGAAGAAAGTGAAGGATAATATAGCAACTCTCATCATTTCTGCCTATTTTACATTTCAACAGATAAAAAGAATTTAAACACATTGATTTACTATTATGTACATAGACATTCTCCATCCTACGTCTTAATCCTTGCAATAGAGGATACCCTAAGGGAATGTGCATGGAACACAGTGGGGGCTAGGCCATCTGTTTTCCATCACCTTGTGCCTTTGGAGTTAATTCCAGTATTATTGTTAATCTAAAACAGAGCAGACTCTGGACATTGCAGGAAAACAAAATGCTAAATAAAGTTCCTTATCCATGTTTCTGGGATGTTATCTTGTACCATATGCACAGACCAGCTTTCCTGCTGTTATCTCTTCCATGGAAACACTTCTTAGCATGACCAATAGCACACATCTGTCCCAGATTGATCCTACCAGAGACACTCTACTGCATCTGACCAAAATATCCGTTCAGGCTTTCCTGCCAACCCTAAATGCAACTGACGTTTACAATCTGCCTAAATAAACATGACTAGAATATCATGGGAAAGTCGGCTTACCTTGTAGTCATGAGACCTTGTCCGGTGTCATTAGCATACCCTATGAACTTTAGTGGATGACCCAAGCCTCCTTTTGACTATCACATGAATGGATCACATACTTTATACTGATAAGAAATAGCCTTCACTGGTCTGGGTTAGCAGCATAATTTTGTACTGAGAAGGAATGGTATCTCTTAGACCATTGGCACAGACTGTTGAGATGAGAAATCATTTTTCTTGTAAAGAGTCAGATTAGAACTTAGAATCCATGGCTCTCTGATAACTAAATAAGCCACAGTTGAGGCATAAAGCTTCAGAGTTACAGGACATTGCCACGGACAGTGTCCTTAACATGTGAGATTTTTTTTTCTCATGTTGAGCCATCCTCACAAAAAAGCTGCATGTCTCTGTAATGAAATCCACTGTTCCTGAACTCTTTACTTAGGAGAGGTGGCTTTCTTTCTTCTTCTTTTGTCTTTCCCCCTTTAAAATTTAGTTCCAGGAAGCAAGATGACAAAACTTACTAGAGAAATGTATCAAAGAACGAGAGTCCCAAACCCTGTCATTCATATTTCCCAGCCTTCATCAGCCTCACTCATCCCTCTGATCCCCTCAGTGCTGGTGGGAGCTCAGCTCTCTCCTTTGCTGAAATTTTTACATGATATGTAAAACAGGAAAATTAAATTAGCATTGCAAAGACAATTTTATGGAGCTAGAATTACCATGTGAAAGCAAGGGCTTATAGAGAATAAAAAGGGAAACTTGGCATGGAGGTGAACCCCCATAATCACAGCCCTCAAGAGGCTGAGGAAAGAAGGTTAGATTCCAGTCAAGCCTGGGCTACATAGCAATCAGAGTATAATGGCACCTCAAAAAAAGAAGGAGAGACCAATCTTCGTGGCTTAGTGGAGGCAGCCATGCAGGGTGCAGCCTCCCCTGAGGCCTGTATCTGAAAAACACCACAAACACCATGGCCTCCCATTCCCAGCAGAGCAATGATCATTAGTAGTCCAACTGGAGAGTAGGAAGCAGCTTCATAGGATGTGGAAGACAGTCCAGTAGGTGGAAGAATAGAACTCTACGGAACAGTGGAACTTCGGTTTATGCTTATTTTTACATAAAGAGAAAGAAATTAAGCCCTTTGACTATTTGCCATTCAGATTGCCACCAACACCTCATTTAAACAGGATGAGGTGTCACATCTCTCCCTCTTACTAGTCTGGCCTGGTGGATATATGTATCATAGTAAGTATTTGAACTAAACTCATGCTTTGGAGATAGGTGAACAGCCATCTTAAAGAAGGAGAGGACTCTGGGCCTGAGGGTGCTAGTGGCCCCAGTAAAAGGGAATGTCAAGGTGGGAATATGGGAATGGGTGGGCGGGTGGGTGGGAGGAGGAATTCCCTCACAGAGGCAGGGAGGGGGAGGGGACACGGGGTTTCCAAAGAAAAGGGGAATCATTGGAAATGTAAATAAAAAAAATAAAATAAAATAAAATAAAATAAAAAGATATTTCAAAAAGACTACCAAGAATTCAGTATAATAAATGACTGTGCAGAAATTTTTCTCATGGAGTCAACTTCCCAACATATTCTTTTCATATGTGTTTGTTTCCTAAATATACAATTGGTTAGTACCAACATACTATAAATATGTCAAATACTAAATACACAACAGTATTATGGAGTAGTATATTAAGTAATTTACAATCTATCAGTTAACATAGCTCTAATGATTATGACCTATTTTTTAAATTGGTGGGTACATAATCAAAAGCATTTGGAGCCTCCTCTTCTGAATGATGAGAGTGGGATGTGTGTTCTCAGCCTCTCTCTTGTGTTTGGAAAGTGGAATCTGTCTCATATAACAGACCAAGTTCCTAAAATGATGACATTGTAATGGTACCTTCTCTGATGTGTGGGGTATTTATGACTTTTGAATTTATGTCCTTAGATATCAGCCATCCAGGCAAAAATGATTAGTAAGGAAAGTTCCATGGAGTCATCCACTACTTTCCACACTTCTTGCTCCTGTTTTTAGTTTGAAAAGTTGCAGGCAGAATTGAATAAATTTGAATCTAGGCTCTCAGACAAAATGAACTCACAATGGCTGTGCCTAATGGCACTGGGCCTATGCAGTCAGGCCCTCTAAATAGTCAGCTATGGATAAAGAAAGGGCTCCTGGGGTCCTACCACTTACCTCTGGTTTTTGAGCAACCAACAAATTCAGGGATTGAGGAGGCATGAGATCCAGTCCTGCATCCACTTGTGAGCACACTAGGCTCTATCGATAGTTCCAAACCCGTGGTCATACAGACAGCCCTAGTAGGACTCTGCAAGGCACAAAACCAAACCAAAAGTAATGAACATGGGAAGGAGATTTGTCCCGCAGAAGGGGGCTTGTAAGAGAGGAGAGAAATAAGAGATGATGGGGAGAGGGTAACCAGAAAGCACGAGATACATGTACATGTATGGATTTACAGTGCCAGGCATGAAATTCCCTGGTGTGGAGCAGCCTCAAATCCAATCAGAAAACAGTTGTTTCCCTTTTCCTTTGTAGCCCTCACTCATGCTCTGGTTCTCTTTCACCTAAACGTTTTATTTGAGATGACAGTTGACTCTCTATGAGGCTGAGTACAGCAGCACTTCTGTGTACCCACTCATTGATCCTCCTTGGCTGTGCCCAATACTGCTTACTCCATATTGTTACCTGTTCATTCTCTGTGTTTATTGAGATGAACAGCAGTCAAGAACTGGTGTAGCGTGTCTCACTATCAAATAGTGCTCAGAATCATGACAGAGGAGGAGTCCAGAAGGCCATGCTGGGTCTCTAACTTGTGCATCCTTCCAGCAGATGTTTGAGGTCTGTGATTATATCTCCTCTTAGAGCTTCTTACAGGGTATCCACCTGCTTGCTAAGAACTTATCATGAATTTTCTCTTCACCTTGTGATCATACTGTCATGATCTCCATCTTAAAATCAGGACATTGAGGCCCACTAAGGTAAGGAATTAGTTGAAATCATAGTTAGCAGATCTATGGTTCAGTCTAGGTGTGACAAGATGTGAGCTCCTTTATCTTTTCCACCGTTTGCTTTTCTGCTTGACGGATGATTCAAATGGTGATGTTTCTTTAGGGCCAGTTACTTCTGGTAGCTTCTCCACTCCTCCAAATGATAATTTTTAAAAAGTACACAGCTAATATTGATGTTATCAATACAACTTTCATAAAAAGAACATATAGAAATCTACAGAGGTAAAATTCTCCTCAGAGTGAAATGATAGATTTCATACAGAGATTGTGTCTAAAAAGGCCCTCTCCTGCATGCTTCTAAGAACATGACCATTGCAAAACCAGGACAGTGAAGACTTTCAGAAGACTTGAAGAAGGTAGCAGAAGAAAATCTAAAACTGTAAAAATATTCTGCATGGTATTATAGCTGTGAATATTTGTCATCATATATTTGTCAAGATCCATAGATAGTAAAATGCAAGAGTGAACTCTAAAAAAACTGTTGAAAAAAAAGATCGAACAAGTCAAATTCTAGAAGAAATACAAGAATATCTTTGATAATGGGATTCTACTCAATATATATGAAGGAATTCTATAATTCACCATTAGGCAAAAATGTAATTAAAAATGAACAAGAGTCCATGCGATTCCCAAGGAAAACATGCAAACGGGCAGTCAGCATACTAAAATGTGTTCACATCCCTACAGACTTGTTGAAAATGTGTAATTCAATAAGCTTGGGGCAAGTGGGAATCCATGAAACTATAACCATCATCAAGGCTACAGACATGTGTATTCATCTCAATGAGTTTCCAATTGCCTTTTTATACTTTTGTTAATATATTTATTATTATTACTGTGTGTAGTAAAAGCACAATAGATTATCTGCTGGTTTATCAAATGTTAATTTTTAAATACAGCATTGTTGGGTGGTATTGGCCTTATGGTGTATGGGAGCTCTCAGCAATTGCCTTCAGAATCTGGCAGTTATGAACTGGGAACAGAAAGAGCCAGTGTCTCCCTCTGGGTAGACAGGATACCAGCAGTTAACTTATGTGGTTTTCAATTTCATTCCTTGCCATGATTTAATGGAGCATTGTAAATTTGTGCTTTAACAAATAGGGACATAATGGGCTGACATTACCACCAAGGCACAAGACTCTAAATATAAATGGCTGTAATAACAATAAATTAAAGGGAAATTAATGTCTAAATTTAGTTTACATGTACCAGGCCTTTGAAGAATTATTGGACATAAATAATGCAGAAGCATAAAACTTTTACCTCCATCCTCAGGGTCTTAGCTACTTACAGAATTAAACTGACATAAGATAGATTAATGGCACAAAAACATGACAGTGGCTTCACATGGCACAGGAGTCAAAAAACAAAAACAAAGCCAAACAAACAAGCAAAATAACTAAACAAACATCAAAGGACCAAAGCCAAGGAAGCAGTACATATTCTGTTTTGGACAAAGGACAGTAGTATGTGGAGATGGGCCTGAATTGTGTGAGGAGGTGCCGGGAACATAAGAGAGTTTAGCAAGGTCTGTGCAGAGCTCTTCCTCCCACACTCTATGCTACCTTGTCATCTGGGCAGGAGGAGCACTTTTCCCGTCAGGATGTCCATCATGTTTTTGAGAGGAAGTAGCATGATCTTTACATTTCTTCATTTTCAACTATACTTACCTCAAATGGTCAGGGTGTCCCAGTAGTTATAATTATGCCTCTGCAAGTATTCTAATGCAGCCGTTCTCAGCCTTCCTAATGCTGCTACCCTTTAATACAATTCTTCATGTTATGGTGACACCCCCCCCCCACAAGATAAAATTATTTTCATTGCTACCTCATAACTGTAATTTTGCTACTGCTATGAATCATAGTGTAAATATCTGATATGCAGTACAGATGATATGTGACTCCTGTGAAAGGGCCATTTGACCCCTTAAAAGGGTCGTGATCCCAGGTTGAGAATTGGAATTCTAATACATCACAAAATACCTGGGGAGTGGGTTGTCTGCATCCCCAGTTGAGACAATGTTCTACTCCAGAGCAGTGTCACTGGTTATTATTGAGACCCAAGACCTGAGTCATAAAGAAAGACCAAGTCTATTCTGTATCATACAACTTACTGGGGGAAAAAATCAATCACGCTGAAGGCAAAACAAGAGGCCCTGGATTTAACATCACACAAGCAAGGCAGTGAAAGATTATAGGTTAAAAAGTGACTTGACTGTTCATTCAGAAAAAGGAAGGGGTGAGTTGTCTAAAAATGTGCCTGTGCTCATGGTTAGCCAAAGAACTGAGTCACTTTCTTCTTTAGCGAGGAGTAACAAGATGCTTAGTTTAGACATTGGTCACATGTTTATGAACCAACTCATTATTAAGTTTGTATTGCTGATGGCCTATATTTTTCTATCATGTTGATCTTTTAATATCATCTAACAATATCTAATCTAAAATGATACACTAATATCACCATAACATGCTCATGTAACCAGAACTGAAACAAAAATAAAAGTTTAATTATAGAAGCTAATTTTACTGCTTAGGGATCACAAAACTTCTTGATTCTAGGTTGTCATTGATTTGTTCTCACCTTCCAAGAAAATAAAAGAAAAATAAATTCTACTTGTATATTGATTGTAAAATAAATTCCAATTTCATATTGTAAAAGTGTATCTTAAAACCAAGAAAACATAGTAAATGAAATGCATAAAAGGGGGATTGGGATTAATCATTCCTCACAATCATTTGAAATTGAGGTCATCTTTCCTATTTTATAATTATCCTATAAGAATAACTGACGTGACCAGGATCTCAGGGTAGCTTAATATCGATCCTTCTGGCTCCAAGTCCCTCCATTAAAGGTGAGCCTAGCCCATTCATCATTTAATGATTCTATTATTCTCAGGTCCTGGGCCATAAGTAGAAAAGATTTTATTTTTCTTGGCATTCTTTCTTCTGTTGTTTCTCAGTCTCTATCATGGCTTAGCTGATCTGTCTAAGTTTCCCATACCTAGACCAAGATTTAACTCTGAGAAGACTCTGTTGCGTGAGAAAGCACCTGCAGACTGAGGAGATCTGGAAGACCTGCAAATCCAATTAGAGCAGTGCAAAGAACCACCAAGGTGAAATAATAGGGCTGCTCTTCTCTTTTCCAGCTCCAGCCCACTGTGGAGCTACAGGGGCTTCTGTGTAAACCACACTAGAACCTTTCGACAGACATCCAGGCCTGATAGGTCCTCATTATACAGAAGTCTCAGTGAATGGAAGTGACTCATCAAGGCTACACTGGGAGATCTAGCAGCAGTATTCAGATTTTGTAATCAGTAGTCATCATCGTAACCGCAATCGCTGCTAGTTGCTGTACATTTATTGTGTGCAAGTGCTTGTATTAATAGCTTCACATACACTTGCAATGACAGCTTCATAAGGCTGATCACATTAACACCTCTGCTTTATAAACGAGAGCCTGCGGCTCTGAGAGGTTATTCATGCATTCAAGCTTACTCAGCCCATAATTAGAGCATCTGGATAAGATCTAGGCTTGTCTGACTTTAGGGTTCGTGTCTTCTACTTCTTTCATTTGTAACATGTTTAATTGTATCAGATCTCTATTGGTTTTGTCCATATGGCAAGTGCCCCAGAACACCAAGGTAGTTTATCATAAAGAAGGATGTTTTGATATTAGCAGGTACTGTATCACGTCTCCTGTTCCTGTCTCATTAGCCAAATAGACTTTCCCATAGAAAATAAATAAAACTGAGGTTTTAGCCTTTGTTCATATTATACATCTCTCAGCTAATGCATTTTAAATGGATTAAGTCAGTTACCCTTAATAATTTTGAAAATGTATGTTTCCTTCTTCTTCTCTCTCTCTCCTTCCCCTTCCTCTTCCTCTTCCTTCTCTTTGTCTCTCTTTTAACATTTATCTATCAGTATGGTGAAATATTTCCCTCTTATATTAAATATCAATAACATAGTGACGCCTCTTAGTGAAGAGTGAGGATGCTCTCATATTTGTTTCCCCTTGGCCCATTCCCAGTTAGAATCAATTTTATTAGTCTGAAAAACATCCATTTCCTGAGTAGTTGATTTACGCCAATTAGTTTCTCCAGAGAGCATTCAGTAATTTTCTTTTTAGTTCTGAAATCTCATAGGTATAAATGCAGCTAAAATATAAGATAAGATCGTACTGTGATTTATAATGTTAAATATACAGTTGGCTACATTTTTCCTAGAACTGAAACTTCTGCAATCTCTGGAGGAATAAGAGTACAGGTTGATGCTGGTAAGATGATTTACAGGAAGGGAGTACAGATGGAGTCTACTCACCAGAAGGATGGAAGCTCACCAGCAAGCGTTTTGTGCAAAGCTTTGGTATTTCAGCCACCCCTCTCTGGAGAAGGGGAGAGGCTGAGTGAGGGTTAAGTTGATCACTGAATTAGTTAGATTTCTTGTTGCTGGAAGCAAATTAACTTTAAAAAAAAAAAAAGAAAGAAAGAAAGAAAAAGGACTGCCTTCTTTTGGATCATGATTTCAGAGATTTCACTACATGACAGATTAACTTCTTTACTGTGAGCCTGAAGCAAGGTAGACCATCACATAGTCAGAGCCACTGCTCACCTCTTGCCTATGAAAATTCTAAGAATCAAGAAGTAGCCAGCGAAAGCTCTAGACCCTAAGGAAGGACATCCCCTCAGTTGTACTTCTTTCAGCTAGGGCCCAATCCTAAAATTTCCAGCACACACAAAATTTGTCCTTCTCACTAGGGGCTAACTTTTCACCATGTGAGCCTGAAGGAGACACATTCATATTC
>CM052715.1:26891514-26927062 GCA_028551405.1 Uromys caudimaculatus
TCCCTGATGGCCATCAAGGTCATCCTCTGCCACATATGTGGTCCACACCATGGGTCCATAGGTGTGTAATCTTTGGTTGGTGGTACAAACTCCAGGACGACTGGGGGGGGGGGGGGAGGATCAGGCCCATTGACCCTCTTGCTCCCTCCATGGGGCTGCAAATTCCCTCAGCTCCTTCAGACCTTCCTCCAACTCCTCCATCTCAAACAAATCAGTAGCCTTCCTATACTCAAAGGATAAACAGGCTGAGAAAGAAATTAGGGAAATGACACCCTTCACAATTGTCACAAACAATATAAAGTATCTTGGTGTGACTCTAACCAAGAAAGATCTGTACGACAAGAACTTCAAGTCTCTGAAGAAAGAAATCGAAGAAGACCTCAGAAGGTAGAAAGATCTGCCATGCTCATGGATTGGCAGGATTAATATAGTAAAAATGGCCATCCTGCCAAAAGCAATGTACAAATTATCCTGTTATCTAAACCAAGGCACACAAATCATGAATGTACTGTCTGTCTTGAATACATTGACTACATGCAGCTTGCACACTCTTTTGTTCCCTTGTCACTCTAAACTCCAGACCAGAGTCCAATAGGGGATCTAATTGCAAAAGTTGACTCAAGAACCCTGAAACCAGGTGACCCAGTTAAGGCCCAGTCACCAACATTAACTCCTGGCTTAACCCCTCATGTCAAAATATAATTGGCCAATGCAACAGCCCACTCTGCTCCCCTTGCGTTGTATTTCCACCCTATAAAAATGTACACTCTACCTTTAGGCCATGGCTCAGGTCTTGAACTGGCTGCCTCCCTGCATGCACAGAAAATAAAGCTTTCCTTTCTGAACTTCTGTCTCTGAAGTGAGTTTTCTCAGCTTCTAACCTGAACCCAACAAAAACATAATAATCACTAATGGTCAGTCATGCAATCAGTCAGGCCTGTACAATAAATTCTCCATAAAATCACAAAAGAACGGGGTTTGTAGAGCTTTCAAGTTAACCACATACTAGGAGGGTGGTATACTCCAACTCCACAGGAGACAAGGATCGCCCTAGGGGCCTTTCCTGGTTGCCATTCATAGGTCTTTATCTGATCATTCATCTATATCCTTCATTATACTCTTTTAAAACCACTGATAAAGGGAAGGAAAGTGTTACCTGGAGTTTCATGCTCAACTCTAACAAGTTAATTGAACCTTTGTAGGGCTGATGGGAATATAGAGTTTTAGTCCATTTGTCAGAAATGCAAGCTATCTTATGCTTCTGAATGGTGTCTGATATGAGATTTTTCAGGCTATATAACTACAAAGGATAGCAATTGAGAAGGGATTTCTAAGGACTGCTTCCTACTGGGACTTCCAACTGAGTGGTATATAGCCACCAACAGACTGATTACCCTGTAACTGTAAACCCTGATGATTGAATGCTTAGAAATGTCCCTGGTCATAACGGACAACACATAAAAGCTGCAGGCTGTTAAAGAAAATTCATTCAATGACAGCTTTAAAGCACAGTCAGAGGAGACTTCATTCAGGAGAATCACAATAGGTATAGGAGCAATGGGATTTTGCAGAGCTTGTGCTCATCTCTGAATACAGCAAGAGCCAGTGGAAATCTGAAGCCAAGGAGCAGGGCCAGGGTCAGTGGATGGAGTTGGTAAGATAACAAGAGTACTGGAGAACTGACTAGAACAATCTAGAATTCCTGTCTTACTAAAGATAAATCAGAATGGTCTGCCATCACTTAGAGCAGTGGTTCTCAACATGTGGGCCATGATGCCTTTGGGAGGCTTGCATACCAAATATCTTGCATATCAGATATTTATATTACAATTCATAACAGTAGCAAAAATTACAGTTATGAAGTAGGAAAGAAAATAATTTTATAGTTGGGGGTCACCACAAGATGTGGAACTGTATTAAAGGGTCGCAGCATTAGGAAAGTCGAGACCCAGATTTAGAGAGATTATAAAAGGTGAAGAACATGATCAGATATCAAGATTATGGGGAGAGGGGGAGATAGAAAAAGAGAATGAGGAGAGCGAGGGGGTTGTCTTAACTAGGGTTTTACTGCTGTGAACAGACACCATGGCCAAGGCAAACATTTAATTGGGGCTGGCCTACAGGTTCAGAGATTCAGTCCATTATCATTAAGGCGGGAGCATGGCAGCATCCAGGCAAATGTGGGGCCGGAGGAGCTGAGAGTTCCACCTCTTGTTCTGATGATAGACTGGCTTCCAGGTGCTAGGATGAGGGTCTTAAAACCTACACCCACAGTGACACACTTCCTCCAATATGGCCACACCTTCTCCAACAGGGCCACACCTCCAAATAGTGCCACACACTGGGCCAAGCATATTGAAACCACCACAGGGGTCTTGGATCTTGGATGAGCAAGGCTGTTTCCTAAAACTGGGCTCTATAAAGCAAGTGTACAGTTGTCCCTTGGGTAAAGGTTCTGACTAGAGTATGGGCTTGCACACTATCTATGTCTGTGCCCAACCTGCCAGACTGTACTGTGTGCAGATATAATTGCCTTTGGTTTTGTGTCCGAAATGATTTTTTTTAAATAGAGGGGACAATGGAAACCCAAGGAGATTAAAGCAGTGGGCATCATGTGGTAGGCTTGAAATGAAGGAAGATGGGAAGTGTTTCCATGGCCACCACTTGTTTGGCCCAGTATGGGTTGTCCAATTCTTTTGTAAGGAAACCCTGTGCACTAACTGCCCTCAATGCATGATGCCAACAGGATAGATGGTGGAGTGAACAATACTGGTTCACAAGACAGGACAGGACCCTAAGAATGATGACTGCTTGTCTAGGAATCCTGGGATAAGGTGAGTTGCTCACGATAAGGAGCAGCGTTTCTAATACATACACTTACTTAGAATAGCTGACTAGAGGAAACTCTATTCAGGAAGAAAACCAAGGGCAGAAGTCAGCCTGCACACGTAATGGGGCTCAAAGAGAGGGGAAAGGAAATTCAACCAACAGTAGAAATGTTGGTCCCTCTGCCATGAAGCGGTGTTACGAAGTATGACATTTAAGAAGTGATTAGGCCATGATTAGGCTCTTTTATCATACACAGATGAATGTTATTATCTTGAGAACAGTGGGTTTCTAATAAAGGGAATGTTCTCTCCCCATCCCTGCCAGGCTCTCTTGCTCTTCTGCCCTCCACTTGTTAATGCAGCAAAAAGCTCCTGTCAGAAGCTGCTGGCTTGAAGATGGACTTCTCAGTCTCTGTAATAGTACAAGACACATTTCTTTTCTTTATAGATTACTCAGTTTGTGCTGTTCTACTATGGTAACATTGTAAAGATTAGCATTGGCCTGTATCCTAACCCAGCAGAGTTTCTTAACTGTTTAATACAAATGGAGGCCCAAATGGCTATGGGATCACAGACCTCTGTTCTGGTCATGGAGATCTAGTGGGCATCTTTATGACTCATTATGCTAAAATCATGCAAGTTTTCTAAGGGTATTTATATTTTATATTGTGCTCTTATGATTGCTCTTGCAAATACACAAAATATACTCTATAAGTACAGTTAGCAGGAAGAAAGACTGATTCAAATACTCATGATCTCCTCCCATGGGAGGCAGAGACCTATTATCACAAATAATAGGAATCAGTATCAACTCAGGCCTATGATGTGACACAGACTGATTAACTTTATGGCCTTTTAACTTGAAACAATAACAATAGAAAGTGAAGTTGTGGCTCATTGTGACCATTGTAACCATGTCAATGTTTAATGTGTCTGCCTTCTCTTCAGAAGGCACCATAATCCTTACTTAAATGGTCAATGATAAAAAGTAATTGCAAAAATCTTACGTTTTAATATGGCATACTATTGATGCCATTGGCAAATTTTTACTACTCGCGTAAATAAGAATTTTGAGATAATACTGGTATATGCATGATTGTCGAAGAAAAAAATGGATGTAGCTAAATAATGACTGTTTTCTGTGCTACATGCTTTTTTACACATTTACTATAAGAAACAAATAGTAGTAGATCAAGAATGAAAAAGAATAAGCAATTTAGTATAATTTAGGAATGTATGCAATGGCTTTGCATGACAAACTAGATATTTCTTTAAATCTAGCTGTATCATACTCTGACTTCTGTAAATACCAAGAAGAGTCATGCTGCTTCTCTTATTATAACCATTTGTGTTATTATAATCTGTGTGTGGTGGCTCATACCTACCATAGCCACATATCAAGTTCAAGGCCAGCCTGGGCAACATGAGACCATTTCATAAAACAAAACAAATACACATACACACACACACACACACACAAATAGAAACAAAAGCTATAATAAATGTAAAGGTCTAGATATAAGATGATTTTGTAATAAAGGTTCTAGGGCAGAAATATGGGATGGACTGTTACATAGTATAGACACCCATACACACAACCTTACATTAGTAGGCTTCAATTATGCATGTAAATAAGTATTTTGATTATAATGGTATTGGTCACTAAGTATATTGGGCAATTGAACTAGACATATATACAAACATGTATGTGCATGTATACACACACACACATTCCTCCACATGTATGTATAATACATACATATATGTATATACTCATTTATTTCCACACCCAGTTTTTAGCACAAAAATCTTAATGCCAGTATAATTTCTAAGTGAAAGGAATATTAGGGAATCTTTTATTTTAATGTTCCATTTCTGACTCCATTCTTTCCACAGAGCTCTCAAGATTGTTGTAACACTCTGGTTAATGGGAGCAGCTGAATATGTATGGTCACTGGATTACTAAGCCATGATTATATATGTGGCCACTGAAGTGGGAATTTCTGGTTTCCTTGGAGACTCAGCTGTGTCATGTGATGTTTATCTGGAAGCTGTCTAATGAGAGGATGTTTTGTGGAAGCAGATACGCGAGAGGATGTCATGTTGAGAACAGACACATGGTGTTTTTCTGGAAGCTGTCTGGTGAAAGAGCATGTGATGTTTTTCTGGAGCGGATGCTTGAGAGGACACGTGATGTTTGGAAAGAGTGTAAGTAGAACCCAACAGAGTGCAGACAATACTCTGGCATTGGTTCACCTTGATTTCTTTGCTGATCTTCACTAGTTGTGACTTTGTAGAAAGAAACCCACCAAAGAACTTCTGGTGGTGTTCCAGCTGCTTTGCAGTTTCTTTAGATTGAGCTGCTGCTGCTGATCTATGTTTGATGTTTTGCTAGTGGACTGGACTGCAGACAGTAAAAGCTGGATTCACCCTAAGGAAACTAATTCTAAACAGGTCCGCATCCACCTTGTGCTTTAGCCATTTTTCTCCCCTAGTTTTGGTCAGTGGGCTACAAGGGAGGTTGAAGCATTTAAGAACCCTTACTAAAGTAGGTTTTACAAAATCTAAGCCTAGAGGCCCTGTCCAACTTCCTTTTCTTTAGAGAGGAAAGAGTGGCCACCATCATCCCATTTGATGAAACTTCTATACAAAGTCCCATGTGGGTTTGGAGATCATTGTGGTCCCTGGGAATCTGGAGGTCCTGCAAGCATGGCACACCCAGGAAGGATGTGGAAGCTCTACCTCTGAGCCCTCATTCCTTACCCTAAGACTGTCTTCCATCTGCATAGTCATTCGCATTCTTTGCAATACCCTTCATAGTCAGTGTGATTGACGTTAAGTGAGATGTCTCCTCTGAATTCTGTTAATACTGACAGAGGGGATGGGGGAAGCCTAGCACATAGCCAGGCAGTCACTGTCACCACTTGTGAGTTCCAAATAGATCACATCTTGTGCAGCTGACCTTTTCATCTGTGGGACATGACTCTAACTCCAGGTGGGCAGTGTGATAACTAGGGCTAATTTTGTGGTACCCAGATGATATCCACTGGGCAGTTGTTTGGTGTGTAGAGAAAGTTTGCCATCAGCACACATATTGTTGACTAAAGAAACTGTTTTTCTGAAAGTGGTGTTGGGGAGTACCATTTTCTCTTGCCCTTATCTATACTTCTTACTCTTGGACATGACTTTGAAATTGTCTCAGGTTATATTACAAGGTTGGCTCTATGCCTTTACTTTGAGATTATCATTGTGATGGCCTATCTGAACAGATTTCTAAGGTAGAGATGGGTATATTATAACTCACTGCAGGGACTAGAAAACTATGTATTCTCTCCTTCTGCCCCCTGTCCCTACCCTACCCCAGGCCAATTCTTGCTCTCCATTTTTTTTTGGTTTGTTGTTTTGTTTCTGTTTAAATTTTGGGAGCAAGGTTCCATATAGCCCAGGGTGACCTAAAATTTGCTATGTATCTGAGGCTGGCTTTGAACTTGTGACTCTTCTGATTTTACCTCCCAAGTGCTGGTATCATAGGTATGCACCACCCCTTTTGACTCACCATTTGGTTTTGGAAACAAAGTTTGTGCAGGACATGCCATACTCAGTTGTAGTTGTGAGTAAAACTGTATACTTTGTGAAAAAAAAAAAAAGCTTCAGCAATGTTCTCACACTATATCAAATGCTTGAGTCAGTTAACTTATAAAGAAAATAGGTTTTAGTTTTTTGCTCACAGTTTGAAGGTTCTATGATCAATTGACTTTATTACTTTAGGTTTGTGGCAGCACTCAACAGCAAAAACATATCACAGAGCAAAACTTACTAACTTTAACACCAGAACAGAGAGCAAGACCCACAATGTACTTCTGCCTCATCTGAATACCTCCCTGCTGCCCCCGTATCTTAACATTTCCATTATCATTCCATAGCACCAAACTGAGGACTGAGGCTTTAAAGCACAAGCTTTTAAGGAGCATTTCAGATCCAGATTTTAGCACACTCATGCTCTTTGCAAACCCCTAATCCTGTGGATTTCACATTGAACTTGGAACAGAATAAATGCTCCATGCTATCTCAAATATCATCTCTTACTAATGTGCTGTGTCGCTAGTGTCCCTTAAGCCTAATCTCTAGGAAGAATGTGATGCAGAAGCCCAATATCTGCTGGCCTGAAAATAATGTGCAGTTGTGTGCTCTCGCCTAAGAGGAGGAGTCAGTTCTTACATATCTCTACCCACGTGCATTACCTTCTCTGAGAAAGGAATTCAATTATTTGTAGCAACCATAATGCATGACCTTTATAGAGCACCTTTTGGTAAGAATGCACATAATTTTATTGACCTCTGATGTCAAGATCATTGTTTTCCATGAACACTTGGGGTGAGAGGAAGCAGGTAAAGTAGGTCAAAAGCTAGACATGCATAGCAATTTCCCTAAACATAAAGCAGAGTGAAATAGTAGCTTTACTGTGGATCAATAGATCCTTAGATAAAGACATGCATAAAGTGTATGGAACCACTAAACACCATAGCCATGGTCATGATTCATCACGATGTGAGGAATTTTAATGAAATTTCCTTTAGAGAGTAGTCAATTTCTTAACTGTATGACTCACTTACCATTCTTCTATCATCTGGAACTAAATCAAACATGCAGGCCCCATCACGTTTGGGAAATCTCGGGTGTTAATTTATCATCCCTCCCTTTAAAAGGCCTTCGGGGAGCAGATAACATGTTGATGGATTACACACTCAATCTTGCCTAAGCAGTATATGTAGTGTTGTCCTCCCGCCTGTTAGAAATGAGCATCGCTTCCCCACCACAAGCCAGCCTTCTGTCTCACTCATCTGCAATGTTAGATCACTTAGTGTATGGATGGATGATGGAGTTTAAAATGATAGAAATAAAAACTCCACGGGGATGCCACATGAAAGCGGAAGAAATTGTTCTGTCCAAAGGGGTCATGGGAAATAGCTCCATGGTGCAAAGGCACTGCGGTCTTTGAGGATGCAGAACACACCGCAGAAAATGGACATGGTTTATCATGTTTCCCAGGCTGGCTGCATTCTCAGCTGCTGGGATTAATTCTGTTGAGGAGGACAGTTCTGACATCTTACAGTGTGACCTGACTTCAAGTCCAACATAGAGTGCTTTCTTGCTTTAGATGAAGATTTTTAAATATTTTGGTAGGAATGATATTTTTGGTACAGCTTTGCTTATTATCCAGAGTTTTCTTTTGGTTCTTCAAGACAGGGTTTCTCTGTGTAGCCGTGGCTGTCCTGTACTCACTTTGTAGAGCAGACTGGCCTCAAACTCACAGAGATCCACCTGTCACTGCCTCCCAAGTGCTGAGATTAAAGGCATGTGTGACCACCCTGGGCTTTTAAAGGCATTTTTACATTGCAGATTTTCATAGACTATAAGCATAAGAAAATGTAAATGTTTATTATACATAAAAATACATGTGTTTCTGAAAATATACATACTTTATATATAGTTTTTATGGTGTTCTTGCACTTCAATTTTAGTAGGACAATATGCTTTTTACATTCCTCATTTCTAATTTGTCACCTTTGTAACACTTATTCCTTTCCCAAAAATGGACTGCTGATTCTATTGGATAATTACTTCCTTCAATAACCTTCCAGGCAAAATGGCAAATGATAAGTTTACATCCATTTTGTGATTAATTTAGGCTGTTATATAAGCCTTCAGCAAAACATTATTAGAAATATGTATGAGATAGACCTTTGGTATTGAAAACTTTAAATGGAAGAGGTGATAATTGGGCATTTTTCAGAATAACAAAACTAAAACTGTGATTGGCATTGAGACCACTGACAAAGACAGAGTCGCCAGGCTATGGATAGTTCAGGAGGAAGGAGAGACACAACCACTGTGGGTCATAGGCTACATTAGCTCCAGATAAAGGTCCCCAAGAAACTCTTGTGAGAAGGAGTGACTTCCCTTCCTTAGTACCTGGCACATTATCAGGGCTTTGTATAACTTTCACATTATTCTCAAAGCAATAACATTAAACCAAGGCAAGTTTTACTATGCTACCATCAACCATTCCATGAAAGTTGCATTTCATTCTTCTTTACATTGAGAGAGTGGCTAACAGTGTCCCAGGTGCCATTCCCTTTAAGTTGATTGCTCTTAAGTAATCTGTTTGCCCAAAGATGAAGTAACCTTTACTATGAACAGAAGAATCAGCTAGCAGCCCTTGACAGAAGAACTCAGTTCATTAAGACAATGATGAGACCAAAACAAAACCAGTCAGAGTTGATGTGATATTATATGTATTACATACATATATAATATATAAAATATATGTAACTATAATAAATTATAATTATGTAATTATATACTTGTATATAATATATAACATATCTATAGCATATAATATATTATATAACAGATATTATACATAACATATATGTATAGATGACATATACATGTATATATGTATATAAGAATGAATATATGTATGTATGTGTGTGTGTATGTATATATATATATACATATATATATATAAATGACATGAGGATCTCTTATTTACCACTGAGTAGCTATGGGTGTAGATATTTCCTACTGAACTAATCAGGTTTTCTTAAAATTTAAAAACCATACAAACATTCATTCAAGATCTGAGATGCTACACATGCTATACACACACATATCCAAGTTACATAAAAAATACTTAGGCTTGGCTTCATGTGAATTATGCAGCTGAATAGAATGCATCTATGCTCTCTCACACATGTGTGCATAAGTATTAGATGAATACATGCAGCCATATTTCTATAAACACATAAACTATGCAACAATATAAATTCTGACTTCTCTGGAGCCACAGAAAGTGTCTGATGAAGCACATAAGTCATGAGAGGAGATTAAATATATCAGTGACTTAACTTTATAATTATATAAAAACCACAGATTTCTATAGGTATAGTCCTATATAATATCATCTCAAATAAATTTTAGCACATACATTTGATGTATTAGCAAAAGAATCTTAAAATATTTGCAGTATCTTAAGAATCTTAAAATATTTTAGTAGTATTTTCTCTTTTGCTAACTTATAAAAGTAATATCAAATATGGAAAAGATTTATATACAATAATTTTCATCCAGAATTATTCAGAATATAGAATATATAAAATTCTTTACAATCATAGTAGATCATATTATGAAATATTAAGCTATTAGAATTGTTTGACATGTGTATATAAATATTCAGATTAAACAAGGAAAATTCAAAATCAAAATTTAAATATATCCACTTATCTAATCTGTGTGTGTGATAATATCTAAAGCACATAAAAAAAAAAAAATAAAAAATATATTCAAGAAGAAGCAGGAGGATCAGGAGTTTAAAAACATCTCCAGCCACATATCAAGTTTGAGGCCAGCCTGGACTACATGAGACCATTTCATGAAACAAAGTAAAAAAACACAGAGAAAGAGAGACAGAGAGAGAGAGAGAGAGAAAGAGACAGACAGACAGACAGAAAGAGAGATACAGAGAGAGAAAGACAAAGACAGAGAAAGAGAGAGAGACAGACAGACAGACAGAGAGATGGAGAGAGAGAACTCCCTATGTAGCATATGTACTTATAATCATTGTCAACATTTCCTGTATATTTTTTTGGCTTTCTTTCTTTGCTTTTCTCTGAAGCTATGGTTCATGTGTATTTTTAAATTTTCAAAAATAGTCTTAAGTTTTAAAAATTTATGACAGATAAAAACAATTCTATGTCAATTTCACTCACAAATATGTGTTAAAACAACATGTAAATATGGGGCTAGAGACATGACTTAAAAATTTAGAGTAAATCCTACCCTCCCAAAAGGTCCAAATTCATTTCCCTGTACCCATGTTGGGTGATTTACAACCTCCTGTAACTCCAGCTCCAGGGGCTATGGAGGTCTCTTATGATCTCTCTCTCCACTGGCAACTGTATATTTGTTACATACACAGACTGATGCAAACAAATATTCATAAATAAGTCTTAAAGACTGTAATTGAGATATTACCAACTCAAGAAAAACAGAAAGGGAAAAGCTGTATCTCTGGTTTGTAGCCTCTAGTCCAAGATGAATCATTTCAAGTTTGATTGAATCTAAGAAAGAAAATAATCCATCATTTACAGAACAAAATTTACTAGAAAAATTTAAGCATAAATGTCTTATTTAATCATCAGGTAGTGGCATCCTTTTCTATAAAGTAAACAAAAGAATGCTTATTATCATCATGGCTATTCAATCCTAGACTTGAGATAGTAGCCAGTGTAATAAGACAATTATCTGTAAGAACCAATCTTATAATTAGTCCTCGACATTTTTTACATTTATCTAGAAATGGTAGATTGTTATGAACTCCTGTTTTATATTTACTAAGGAGTTTCTCGGATTTGTACTAGATCCATACATCTGTGTGCCCAGTTGCACACATTCTCTGTGACCCCCAACATGTGTGTGCAGACTCGCACCTGTTCTCTATGTCCTCTATTCTAACAGAAGCTGTCTCTGAACTCAGCATCGACTACCGTCTCCACACACTGTGCATGCCCACCCCTTACCAAGAACTTTGCTTATGTGACTTTCCTATCCTTCCTTCTGCATCATCAATTTCTTCTTTTCTGATAGGTTATTGTGCATGTTGACCAAAGCCCTCTGATAGCTAAAATCTTTTGACTAACAGAAATTCATCCCTTAGTAATTGTCCCTCATACATTTTTATCCTATCCATTCTACTTGGTTTCACTGTAGTAAAGCTTCATGAAGTTTACTATTCTGTCTCTACTTCTTGGCCTTCTGTTATAACTCAACTGATTCCAATCTAGTTTGCATCCCAATATTCCACCAAGGCTGCTTGTCAGTAGGCAATCAACTCCATCTCTTTTCCAATATCTCAGGAACATTTTCCTCTACTATGCTGCCCAGGCTGATCTTAAACTTATATGTTCAAGTGGTTCTCCTTCTATGGCCTCCTAATTATCTAGACTACAGGTATGGAACCATACTCAGTTCTTAGCATCTCTCTATATGGTTCTTTGGCCTATGCAACATAACTCTTTATTGTTTGTACATTTCTCAGGATGCTAAGCCAGCTCTCTACCCATCTACATCTGACACAGAATTCCATGCTGATGAAGTCTGGTTGTGGACCTTTGCTCCTTGACTTTTATTACTTTCCTATATTACCTCCTCTAGTCTTATGTTTTTAAATTTTATCTGAATGTACATGAGTTTCAATCATGTATCTCTAAGAATGACTGTTCCCTTCAGCTCCAGACCCTGTTGTTCAATGACAAATTTGATATATTCACATAGCTATCATCTAGGAATTTTTAAATGAGCATTTCCCCATATAGAATCCTTGATCTTCCCTCTCATTTGACAAATTCTCCAATGTTTGTAATAATAAATTGTGCCAAAATCTACCCAGCTATGCAATCTAAAGGCTAAATGCATTATTGAATCTGAATCATTTCACCTTAGTATGTCTTCCCTGAATCTATCTCTCTTCATATCATCAAACCACCATCATCTCTCCCCAGCTATAATACAGCCTTCTCCATTTCTCTTCATGTTTACCTAAAGCTTCTGTCCACTCACCTTAGAACTTTCAGTTTCTTTACTCTGATTTTTCCAATGCTCACAAATGAGCTTCAGATCCTCTGTGTGTGCCTTACTCTGATCTTATATTATTTTAGCCTTATATTATTGTGGATAGACACAGACAGATACACACACACACACACACACACACACACACACACACACACGATAAGGGAACAAGAAAAGAATGGGTCCAACCAGATGCTCTACTCCAATATTGAGAATGACCAGGACAAAGGTAGGGTGTAACCAGCCTTATGCTATTTTGGCTTCTATTTACCTCTCTGAACAGTCGCCCCTGCCAGTTGGATCTGATTTCTGTTCTTGAACTACCAGATTCCTTTGCAGCTTCTAGCTGTTTATCCTGCAGAATGCCTTTGAAATGGCTGAGTCCCCTGGCCTCCAGCCTCAGCCTCTCCTCACACAGGCCTTGCTTGGCTGAACTGCCTGTGGAATGGCTGTCACACCACATTCCTCTGCCTCTTTCATGGCACTACAGTCACAAGGCTTCTGTACTTATTCCTTATTTATGAGCCATGTGTCTCTGCCTGACGTAGTTTCTGCAACCGAGACCTGGTACCGTTTTCTACATGGAGCTCAAGAAGAGCTCAGGCAGAGCCTGACAAATACAGAGGCAGATGCTTGCAGCCAAACATTGGACTGAGCGCGGGGTCCCAAAGGATGGAAGGGTTGGAGAAGGAACTGAAGGAGCTGAGGGGGTTTGCAGCCCCATAGAGGGAGCAACAGTGTCAACTGGCCAGACTTCCCAGTGCTCCCAGAGACTGGACCACCAACCAAAGAATACACATGGAGGGACCCATGGTGCTGATCAAATATGTGGCAGAGGATGGCCTTGTTGGCCATCAGTGGGAGGAAAGACCCTTGGGCCTGAGGGTGTTAGATGCCCCAGTATAGGGGAATGCCAAGGAGGGAAGATGGGTGGGTGGGGGAGCACCCTCATAGAGGCAGGCGGAGGGGGTTGGGATAGGGGGTTTCCAAAGGGGAAAACATTTGAAATGTATATAAAGTAAATATCCAAAAATAAAAATAAAGAAGAGCTTAATAAAAATCAATATGAAAGCTAGCTGACTAGTATTTTTTTCTCTTGCTTTCTTTGTATATAGCTTTCTTAAATATAGACATCACACACACACACACACACACACACACACACACACACACACACACACAAAATTAGGGATCAAGAAAAAAAATGGGTCCAACTAGATGTTCTACAATTTTGAGATTGGCCAGGGAAAAGATAGTAAATTCCTCTTCTGCATCCCTTTTCTTTGCATATCTTTTCTATGGCTGGCATCCTGTGTCTTTGGGACACTACACACTTATTCTTGAGTTTCCTAACACTGAAGAAAGAGGAACAAGAGAGCTGTCCTCCCAGCTTCCACAGGCCTCTCTTACAGGAAGCATGTTGCCATATTCTTTTACTTGCTCTACGCTGGGTGGAGCAACCCAGGTGTTTTCTGTGCTTGGAAACTATTGAAGCAGAGCTCTCCAATAGCACCCCTCCACTGCAGCGACGTTTGCAGAGAAGGCACAGCGGCGGGATTCTTCTGACAACTACACCTTCCTTGGATGATTGGAACAGCCTTGGAAACCAACCTGGCTTCAATGCACCACTTTATGATTAAACAAAAAGAAAACAGAACAAAAGCCTGCCCAGTGCCACTCAGTCTATGTCACCCCTGGATTTGGCTTGTCCTTGTCCTTGAGGGTGTGATTTAAAGTACTTTTTTTTTTTCCTTCCCAAACATGCATAAGGCAGGGTCAGCGGGCAATGTGGGTTTCCCCCCTTTCCCCACAAAGCTTCCTGTTTGTGAATTTTCCACAGATGTTTTCTGTTTGCTGCAGTGCAGCAGGGACTCACTTCTAACAGCAAAGCAAGCAGTTTGCCTAATGGCCAGGCAGTGTTGGTGGAAGCGCTCCAGCTAGTCAAAGAGGGAATGTGGTTATTATAAACATTTATTCATCAGGCAGTAGGTCTCTTTAATCCCCCCTCTACCCAACTTTAATGCAAACCCCTCCCTGGCCTCTGACCAACCTGCTAGAACTTGAGAAGCAGCGAACTGGTGACACATCTGGGCTCTGGATGGCCCAGCCTCATTCTGTGAGCAGATCTGTCACTGCATTGCACATACAGAGCTCAGAGGAGACCCATCTTCTGGCTCTTCTGGAGCAGAAGGTAGAAAATGATGTTTACAATGGCCTGAGCTACCTTCTAGCTTATAAATAAAGTACAAAGCATCCAGTTATATTCAAACTTTTAAAAAGTAATTTTTAAGTGTAAGTTTATCTTTTGCAACATTGGAGATATATACTATAAAAGCCTCAAACCAACTAACCAACCAACCAAAACTAAAAGCAATGCATTGTTTATCAGGACTTCAGTCTAACAGGGTCCTGTTTTCCTTCTCTCTGCCCCTGGGGTCTTCAGCCCTGGGCCTCTCTAGGCTTCTTATAGGGATGATTGTTTTTCCTGACTTGTTGGGATATGCTCTTGGAAGCTCAGAAAATGAGATATCCCTCCCTCAGCTCCTTTCTCCCCAGGGTATCCAGGTGTGGATCCAGAGAAGTCTTTCATTTCCCTTTCTGGCAGTGACTTCTTAGCAGGGAGCCAGATTCTGCAGATGTGGCCCTCTGTGGGAGAGGCAGCTCTGAGGCTTTAACTCTTTCTGATTCTAAGGATTCCATTCTAGAAGATAGGCGATATCCCATAGATTCACTCAATTGCCTCCAGTAGACAAATATCTACACAGACCCTCAGCCTAGCCACTCCCTGTTCAAGAGTGAATGCCCTGTTTCTATACACATCAGTGCTCATTTGTACCAAAACCACTGTTGGAATTATCTCATGACCAAGAATAATACCAATGCGGCTGCTGGTCATCTAACATATCAGTCAAGAAACAGGGCTCAAATATCCCATCTCCAGGCTCAGACCTACCACATGGATGCTGTGTTGGAGTTGTACTGCACAGAAGCAGGAGGAGCCTCAGAGCAGCCTGGATCCCAGCTCCCTCCTACCAGTGCCAGTCACACTCACTCCATTCTTGATGCTTATATCTGGAATCTAAGGCTGGGTTGGAAAGAAGAGTTCTATAACTGAAAACAAACTTGTTATCAACTGACCTAGAATGGTCTCTAACTTCCCTGTCTCTGTATTTCCAACAAAGCTTTCCCAAACCCTTGTCCTTTGCTCCTTCCAGTCATTGATGACACATCCCTTGGTTGCTCTTACTATCTCTGTGTGGCAGGTTCTACTCACAACAGGACCAATATCTCACAACCTTCACTCTTCTACTCTGCTAAGGTCCTGGAGAATAGGAAACTGTGTTCCTCACAAAACCAGCCCAGGGTGTTGGCTGCAGCTTCGCTTGATGGAAGTTCTTTCTGTCTGAAGTTCACCTCTCACCAGCCTCTGCTGATGAGCTCCTCTTGTTCAGAACCTGGATGGAAAACAGCTTCCTCAAGGAAGATTGCCCTAATGTTTTTCCTCAGGAAGTATACTGTATATTATTGCATCTCATTTGTCATCAATTATTCAGATGCCATTGCCTTCCTTCCAAAGAATGATCTTTGAGGACATTAGCCACCTTTCATCTTGTGAACAAAGCCTGATATCTCACATGCAACTGAAAACTCTACCCACAAGGAGACTGAGATAGAGTTTGGAGATCCTCTGGCCAACAGAGTCACATGGCAAGACCCTGCCTGAGATTCTGCTCATTCACATTTCAATCAGGAACAGTGGTATGCTTAGTAGGTATGTAAACGGACAAATTAGCATGCTGTACTTCACTCTTATCCTCTGTGAAATGGGGATACTTGACTTCCTCCTTACAGGATCTGAGTAGAGGTATAGGACTTCCTAGTACAAAGACCCCACTTTACCCATCAGGCTCCACAGACACATCATTTTATCTCTTTATACCAGCCCTTGTCTGATAGTAGAAGGACATAGTAGTTGAGTCTTGAATTCACCAAACTTTGGTGGACTGTAGCTCCTTTGAACACAAGCTTGTATTTCTTAGTCTGTAGTTTGTTGCCTGGCATAGAAATGGGTCCCCAGAAGTAAATGCATCCACCTTGGCTAACAACATCCCTCCTCCAGGGCTCTCCTGGAGGCTCCTGGGAACATGCTTGTGGCTGGAGTCAATGGGTACAGAAAGGCAAGAGAGAACAACAGGGCCTGCTATGTCCCTAGGGATATCTGTAGATTTCACATCTCACAGCTAGCAGTTGCTTATCCTACCTCAGCATCCCTGCTCTCAGTCATTGATATCCTCCCAGGAACCAGTCAAAGGTATAGATTCTGCAGCTTACTGAGGTCTCTGGTGTGGGAAGGAAACATGTGGAGCTGAACTTTCCGTGAGTTTCATCCATGTGGAAAGCATTTGGCATGAGCTAGGGAAATAGGATTAAGTCACTTTTATCCTGTGTGGTTACTGATGACCTAAGTCCCAAAGAGTGGAGCGGGATTTAGGGACTATGACAACTTTTTTTTTTTTTTTGGCATTGCACCCTATGGTGCAGCTCTAAGGGGGACTTAGACACTGTGGCTTCTACCACCAACTCTCTGAGACCTTAACTCATTGTGCTTAATGTCCTGGTCTGTAATGGAAATGTTCTTTGGAGCACTGTAAGTACAGAGTACTAGACAGACTGTCTCCACCTGCATTTATAACAAGCTTTTCAGGTGACAGAGATGCTGGCCATCCTCCTGTCAGGCTCTGATCTCCATTTCGAGTTCCCAGATCCTTTGACAATTAAGGTCCAGAACTCATTCGGTGATCTCACCGACAGCAGAGACTAATGAGCTACATTAGACACCCATTTGCTTACAGGATGCCAAGGATCATTCATCCTGAAGTTGGTGTGTTCTTCAAGAATGATTTCTGCTTTAAAGCCAGAGATCTTTGAATACTCTCTCTTCACGTGCACTTTTAGTTTCCAGTAAAAGGTGGACAGTGGTGAGTAGAGAGAAATTGGGAGTATGGGAAGCCAATGAGTGGGAAGCCAAGGTGAGAGGGAGACCCATACTTGGATCAGACTAGATTAGATGAGAGATGCAGGAGATGGGTATAAACCTATTTCCTCTAAGTTCTCAACAAGGTACCTCAAAGATTCATTTGGTCTGGGAATTGGTTTTATGAGGAAATGCAAGGATAGGTAATCATATCCATCCTTTCACAACGTTTTCTTAAGCTCTACTACAAGCATGATTAGATAATAGATGCTCATTAAACTTTTTATGGCTAATAATAGTATTTAAACTAGTGGCTGTAACATTAACAAAACAAAAATATTTTTAAATTTTTATTTAATTTTTATGCTTGGAAAAAACAAATTATCAAATCAATTCCCTATTCCCCATTCGTTTCCCTCTAATCCCTCTTCTATCCTGCTTTGCCCCACTCCCCTGCATACTACTATTCCCTCACAACTTCACGTACTCTTTTTTCTTAAGTCCACATAGTGCTACCAGTATGTGTGGGAACACGGGGCCATCTTCTGAAGCTTGGGTAGTCTCGCAGGGACCTCTTTCCTGCAAAAAACTGACTCTTCCTCCCTCAGCCGCCATCACTTGACAATAGCTCCTCAGCTGGGGGCGGGGCTTCATGACTCCCGCCTCCATCCATGATTGGACTTTTTTGACTTTGTCTTCTGCTGATCTTGTGCACACAGTCACAGCTGCTGTGAGTTCCTGAGTACAGCAGCACTGTCATGTCTGTCTAATGCTTTGCTGAAGCTCTTCTTTTGTAGTAATCCTTGGGCCTCAGGGAAGTGATATAGATGTCTCATTTAGAGCTGAGCAGTCTCGGGTTTCTGATTCTTTGCATGTTGGCCAATTGTGAACCTCTGTGTTAATGTCCATCTACTGCCAAGCTTCTCTGATGAGGGTTGAGAGATGGTGCAAAGATAAGAGCCTAGGATGCCATTTATTTGTTATGTCTGTTTATAGAATAATAGTATTTGGTTCTCCACCAGGGCCTCTCATTTATCCAGCTATTGGTTTCTGGCCCAGTTAACAGGTTTTGGTATAAGTTCTGTCTTGTGGAGCAAGGTATAAGTCCAATCAGAAAGTATTCGGTTACCCCCATAATGCTCATGCCATTATTTCACTGGTTGGCATTTCTTGCTAGGTCAGTCATTATTGTAGCTATAAGTTTCCGAGTTCACAGCTGAGTGAGACTGATTACTCTTTTTAATCATCTTTCATATGCTATATCCTGACTGCAGTTTCCCTCCCTCTACTCCTCCCAGCACGCCTCCAACCCTTCTCCCCAAGATCCACTACTCCTTCAGAAAAAGAGCAAGCCTCCCAGGATATCAACCAAATACAAGTTACAATAAGACTAGGCACACACCCTCATAACAAGGCTGGATGATGCAGCCCAGTAGGAGAAAAGGTCCCAAGAACTAGCAAAAGAGTCAGAGACAGCCCCCACTCCCACAGTTAGGAGTTCCACAAAAACACCAAGTAACAGCCATAATATATAGGTAGAGGACATAGGTCAGAGCCATACAGGCTCCCTGACTGTTGGCTCACTCTCCATGAGCCCCTTATGAACCTTGATTAGTTGATTCTGTGGGATGTATTCTTGTGGTGTCCTTGTCCTCTCTAGCTCCTACAATCCTTCCTATCTTTCTTCCACAGAATTCCCCAAGCTCCACCTAATGTTTGGCTATGGGGTCTCTCCATCTGTTGCCATCAGTTGCTGCATGAGGCCTCTCTGGTAACAATTGGGCTAGACTCCAGTCTGTGAGTATAGCATAATATCATTAGGAATCATTTCATTGAATTTTTCTTTTCTTTTTTTTCCCAGTTGTGTTTGTAGGTACAATATTTTTGGGTACTATATAAAGGTTATGCTCTTGTTATTCAAATGCTGGTTTCTCTGCCTCCATGTCTAGTTGCAATCCAGACATGACATTGTAATGTTTATTCTAAGAATCTCCCCTCTCAAGTTTGTATAAACATTGTTCCCTATTTATACTCTTATTAATAAGAACTGACCAGCCAATAACTAAGGAGAAGAAACAATAGGGTCGGACTTCTGCCAGCCAGGGAAGGAGAAGGAGAGAAGAGAGGAGTCACCATAAAGAAGGGGTCAAGAGAGACACTGTGGAAAAATCTGAGGCAGATCAATCAATACTAAAAATGTAAATGCAAGTGTCATGGGGATTTGGGCTGGGAGGTAGCTAGATTAGCTTAGAGGAATAGGATGGTTAATAACTGCTCAGCAACTGTGCTGTAAAACTTATTAAATAAATCTTATAGTCTCTGTCTCATTCATTTGGGAGCTAGCTGGGCATAATGAAAAACTGCCGCTTTTCAAATGCTTTAATAAGTGTTTGGTTCTATCCTAGGTCTCTGAGCTATCCAGCCGCTGGTTCCTGGCCATCCAGGCAGTGTTAGGCTTGGTCTGCCTTTCATAGTGTGGACCTCAAGTTGGACCAGTCATAGTAGGCCACTTCCAGAAGTTCTGAGTCACTTTTACCCTGCACGTCTTTTGAGCAGGACAGATTTATAAGTCAAAGGGCTTGGGGCCAGACTGATACCCCACCGTTAGAAGCCTTGCCAGATTACAGAAGATGGCTGCTTCAGGCTCTGTTTCCTCCATTACTACGAGTCTTAGCTAGAAGCTCCCTCATAGATTCTAGGGAGTATCCATTGCTCTAAGTTTTCACATTGCCCCTAATGTAACCCCCAATTCTAGTTATCTCACTAGGACTCTCTCCCCACAACCCCATTTTATCTCTCCTTTCACCGTCCCTACTCACGCCCAGTCTACTTTTGTTATCTGATTTCCCCTTCCCAGGGAGATCTATGCATCCTGCTCTGTTTGAGCCCTTCTTGTTATTTAGCCTCGCTGGGTCTGTGGATTGGAGCATGATTACCCTTTACTTAACAGCTAATATCCACTTGTAAGCAAGTACATACCATATTTTCTTTCTGGGTCTGGGTTATCTTACTCAGGATGATTTTTTCTAGTTCCATCCATTTGCTTACAAATTTCATGTTGTCATTGTTTTTAACAGCTGAGTAATACTCCATTGTGTAAATGTACCACATTTTCTTTATCCATTTTTTTGATGGGGTATCATCTAGGTTGTTTCCAGTTTCTGACTATTATGAATAAAGCTGCTATGAATATAAGTTGACCAAGTGACCTTGTGGAACTTTTATCCCCTGGGAGCACGCATAGAACCTTCCAACATTATGAAAGCTGGCCTGTAAGGTGATGCTTCTAGGTTAATGCCATCTCAATTTCTCCATGTCCTATGACTCAAGTAAATGGTGTCTTTAGCAATAGCGTTTACCAGCAAGTTCCTGAGGTTAATCAAGAGCTGTGGGAATACTGTGTAATATCTGGCAGTGTGTCAGGGACCCCACTGACTAACAGACAGAAAACATGTACCCCATACATGTTTTTATTTGATAGTCTAGTTATCTGGGAAATAAATTGTTTCCTCATGACGGGATAACTTCATTTAAACTCTTTTATTTATGTGTTATATGTGTTTCTGTGTGTGTGTGTGTGTGTGTGTGTGTGTGTGTGTGTGTGTGTGTGTGTATGTTTTAAGAAGTATCTACAAAAATAGGTTTCCATATGGCTTTTTCAAAGGACTTTAGGATTATTTCTCCCCATACCCCCCCCCCCGGACCCTACCCTTTCTCCACACCCCTTATTTAATCTTCCTTGTTCTGTTGGTCTGCTTCTCCACTTCTTTACACCTGTGTTGTATCACACCCCCTGACATCTAACCTTATGTTCTCTGACTTCTATATAGGTATTCCAAGTTAAGCAATACATATCTAAAGACTCAAAGCTAGCAACCACATATGGGAGAGAACACATAACATTTGTCTTTTTAGAGCTGGGATAGCTTACAAAGAATGATTATTTCTAATAGCATATGTTTGCCAGCAAATTTCACTGTTCTTTAAGATTGCATAATGTCTCATTGTGCAAATGTGCCACACTTTCTTTATCCGGTCATCATTTGATGGACATCTAGGCCGCTTCTTTTTCCTGGCTCTTGTGAATACGGCAGCAATGAATACGATAAGCAAGTATCTCTGTAGTGGAATATGGTTTCCCATTGTCCCCTAGGTGCTGGTTTCAGAAAACATTCTTTGCCTTACAGTTGCCATGTAAGGTTCTTCCTCTCTCTCTCTCTCTCTCTCTCTCTCTCTCTCTCTCTCTCTCTCTCTCTCTCTCTCTTTCTCTCTCTCTCTCTCTCTCTTTCTCTCTTCCTCTCTCTCTCTCTGAAACTTACACAATTAAATTTGTTCATTCCTTGTATATTCAACAAATTGTGTCTAGATATCAAAGAGACCACAAAGATGAAAGAATACTACATGCAGGAAGATGAGCAGGATACACAATTGTAGCAAATATCACATCTGAGAGACTCAGAAACATTTGGCAAAGGTGACATTTTGTTTTATTTAGCACTGTCTAACAGAACTTCTCAGACTTGACCCTCATTCCCTCAGAAGAAAGAAGATGCAAAGTTTCTTCCAAACACCTATAACTCTCATCTAGGCGATTGGGAGTTCACGTGCCTGGAAATAGTTCAATTACCCTTCCTACCTCTGTTCCTCCTGCCAACCTCTGCCCCAAGATCTCCTTCATCAAATGCTTAACCTTCATAACGCTCAGACTTCCTGAGTCAAAGCAGTTTTTAACTACTGTTTATCATAATATGAGGGGAATTCAACCCAAAGTATCTAAGAAATAGATAACAAATATTTCAGACGGTTAAGGACTGATGACATTTCTTGTGACGGATGTTGAGAGTTGGACATAGAGTCAGCTGGATGGATGTAAGACACACTCTCTCACCTGTTCTCTCCCCATAATGAGTCGCAGGATCTTGAGAGAAGGAAGAACTAACATTCATCTTTATTGATGGGCCTGGCTAGTATCCATCTATTTTTATTGTCATATTGTGCACCATTGTATGCATAAATCACAACTTACCTATCCATGGTACTGTGGATGGAGTGTTTAGATACATATAAATATTAAAACATTGTAGTAAACATTCCCATACATTCCTTTAGTATGTGTATACTTGACCACCTCTTTCCCTCCGCTCCCTTTCTTCTGGCTCCTTTGGCTCCCACACTCCTCCCTGCTGGTTAGCATTAACTGCCAACTTGACACAACCTAGAATCACCTAGGAAGAAAGTCATAATGAGGAACTGTGTAGACCAGGTTGGCCTGCAGGGATTTCTATAGAGGGATTGTCTTGATTGTTAATTGCTATAAGAAGACTCGGCCCACTGTGGCAGCCACCATTCTCAGGCTGGGCCTTAAACTGTATAAGAATAAAGAAGTCCCTGTGTAAATATAAGCAAGCAAACAAGGACCCAGGAGTCCATTCTCGATCTGCTCTTGTCTGTAGGTATAATGCTTAAGTTTCTGCCTTGATTTCCCTGAAACAATGTACTGTAACCAGGAATTCTAAACAAAATACGCCCTTTCTTCCTGCATTGCTTTTTGCCAGGACATTTTAATCACAACAGAAGAAATCAATTTAGAATATCTTCTCTCTCTGTCTTCCATTCCTCCCTCCCTTCTCTCTTGTTCTGCTGTGATGGCGCTGAGGAGTCTCACTGTTTGCAACGCAAACAGTCTATCACTGAGCTTCAGCACTAGCCTGATGTGTTTGCATTCTGTGGAGTATAGTTTGCTTTTCATATAAACTGCAAGACTTGTAATTAAATGTGAATCTCCAGTAAACAATGGCTAATTGCTATAAATGTACCCCAAATTTTGTATGAAGCATTCTTATACTAAAGACTTTTTTTTATTAGACTCACTTGACCCAAATTTAACAGGCATCCTAGATCTGACAACACAACATGTAAACATGGGAGTAGAGATTGGAATGCAATCGAACATGTGTATCTTTAACTTTATTGCTAACCGGCTGGCTCAATTAAGCCTTCTCAAGTAGTATATGGGAACTGTTAGGGCTTTTCCTTTACAAACTGCATGTCTCTATATATGCAGATCTCTTTTCTAGACTTTGTTCTGTTGGTGACTTACTCTGTTCTGGTTTAGCAATAATTATACAGCAATACAGCTTGGAGGCTAGGAGAGTGCTCAGTGGATAAAGTGCTTGCTGCATTTGCATGAGGTCTTGAATTGACATCCCTAGTATCCATGTAAAGGCTAGGCGTGGTGACATGTGTCTCTAACCCCAGGCTTAGTTAGATCCCAGGAAGTTTCTGGCCTGCTAGCTTAGCCAATGGGCAAATGCCAAGTTTTAGTGTGAGTACTTGTCTCAAAAAATAACGTGGAGAGCAATAGAGAAAGACACCTGACTTTAACTAATGGCTTCCACATGCAAAACACATGTAAATATGCACACACACACACACACACACACACACACACACACGAACATATACATACACTACATCCACACCAATAATAATAAAATAATAATAATAATAATAATAATAATAATAATAAGAAGAAGAAGAAGAAGAAGAAGAAGAAGAAGAAGAAGAATTACATGAGGGATTTCCATCATTACAACATGTCTTCTTCAAACCCACAAGTCCTGGATATAATTCTGCAGATGCAGCATTGCTTTAATAAGAGAACTTTATCTTTTAACATACACATCACAGCCATCTCACAGTTCTGCTTTGGTATTTCCAACACTGTAAACATCTTTATTCCTGATTCTATTGTCTGTTTCCCTTTGATCATAGGTCAGTTGGCATTTATTTATGTGCCTCTACATTTTCTAAGTTAAAAGACAGTAAAAGTGAACAACATCAATCTCTAGGAAATGCCACACTCATTCTAACAGCCTGCCAATAAGGAGGCCCAAGGAGTTCAGTGTAGAGTTAAATGGATTCTTACGTTCCTATCCAGGAAGGCTTTGGGAGTGGACCACAGCAGCTTCCTAAGGCTTTTTCAAGCTTTGAAGATGAGCTGTCATCCTGTGCTTTGCAGCTAGACTACATGTTTGGGGTCCCTGTGGGTCTCTCCACTCCTCACTTACAAAGTCATCTTTCTGTCCAGCTCAGACACATCTGTCAATTTTCTCCGATAATCATGGGTTTTGAAGAACTTCAATAAAATCAGTCTGTCCACATGTACCTCTGCAGGGTCTGTCTTAGTTGCTTGGTGACCTTGGTGGCAGCTTTTCAAATACTTTTAGTTGCTATTTGTTGCTGTAATATAGCAATGGGATTATAAGTTGGCTCTTCCACATCAGGAATGCTAGAGACAGGAGGGTTTCAGATTCCAGAGTTTTCAGATTTTGCAATATTTTCATATACTTGATTAGATATCTTGGGAATGAGACCCAATCCTACAACAAAATTTCTTTATGTTTCATATCTACCTCATACATGGAGTCTAAAAGAATTTTACCCGATATTCTTAGTGTGCCTATATGTTGTGACCTGTGCCATGAAGTCAGGCATAGAATTATTCACTTATATGTTGTTGAGACAGAAAAGTTTGGGATTTGGGAGCACTTCTATCAGGATATATATATAGTCTATGTTAGGTGTGCTGAATCCAAGTCCAATAGCATTGCTCAATTTACTTTTTGAAAAGGGGATCTTTTGAGAATTAAAGGAAATGCTAAAGAACTGTAAAAAATGAATGTCAGCTCAGATTATAAAGCTCACTGGTTATAAAGAGTTTAAACTGCTGTTCTGAGTTCAAATCCAAATGCTTACACTTGCTCATTGTGTGCTATCAGAAAGTTATAACTTTGCTATACATTTGTCTCTTGTCACATTCCCATAAGGCACAGATAGTAGTAGCACTCACCTCTTAAGATATATATATATATATATATATATATATATATATATATATATATATCCTATCAACCAAGTCCAAATCATTACATACACAGGATTTAGAACAGTGCCTGGCACATGAGAAGTGTCCCCTAGATGCCAGCTGTCTGCTTCCATCCCCCTCTCCAACATCTTTGCAGGCTACTCACACATTGCCCGCTATGTTCCAACCTTAGCAAACAAGGGCATTTTCTCATTTCCAGAAGCAAGTGCATCTTTCTTTTCTGGACATCTAATGCCTTCAGAAAAAGGCCTTACTCAAATCACAGATAAGTCTGTGTATATATTAGGAAATGCACTTTAATCTTCAGATATTTCACTTTGCTTGTAGGAAAACTGTTGCAGTGAATATGCACAGTCAGTGTCCCCTTCATGAAGGAGCATTACATAGCAAGTGGTGTGTGGCAGCCTTACCTTCTCTTGCTAATTCCTAACCTGGTCAGGTACCCACAATCTACACTCACAAAGGACCTTATACTACCCCCCATAGAAGTTGCCACAGGAGATAGGGATTTTCCCTGTTAATAAATACCTAAATATTTTGAATGCTTGAATGCACACATGAATTTTAAACCTCATAAGGAAATGATGGGATGGGATAGATGTACCTGATATCAGAGAACAACTCCAGTGCTGTATCATGGGGAGCCACTGGAAGGTCAGAGAGGTTGGGAGAAATTCAGCAAGTTTGCTTTCTTTAAGCTTCCCCACTGCTTCTCTGTTCCCTGATTATGGGGCAGATCTGAGAAGTTGCTTCAGGACACAGCATGTTCTCTTACAGTCTTGTATCTGAAACTGTAATTGCTGGTGACTTTCCTAAGTCCTGGGAAAACATGTGGCAAACTTCCAGGATCAGGTGGGATGAATTCTTTGGATGAGTAGCTGACCTAGAAAAATTAATGTCAGCCACTCTCATTTCCAAGTCAAAATAAATAAAGCAGAGATTTAGAGTTGATAGCATGCCATCTGCTTTTCCTAAAATAGGACAAAGGCTCTTTCCTCTTTAGATAAATCAAGTGTGTTATCATCGTTCCATTCCTCCCTGCTGGATGGAACAGTAAGAGAAACTATGAGCTGATTTCATGGCAGAACAGTCAGCCAAAGAATGAAGAATCTCATCACCTTTGATTAGCTGGTATTAGGAAGTCAGAATAACATCATACGATGTTGAGGGGTGAGCCATGGCACCACGTCATATGTGCTATGCCAGACCAGGAACTGGGTAAGTAGATGTGGACATTAACTTGCTTCTTTTATTATCAAAAAAAAAACCCTTATGGGGGTGGATAGAAGCCCTCTCATTGATGGGTAGGAATGTCAAGGCAATGAGGTATCAGGGCTGATTTTCCTCGGATGATGTAACTTCAAAGGATGGGGCTTGGACTCGGATGTGAGGCTCCACACAAAAGGCCTGAATAACAACCTAACTAAAGCTCACTAAGTTCCTTACAACAAACTACCTGTGTGTGTGGTCAGGGGCTGCGTTGGTGACAATCACCAAGGCAACTGTTATGGGATCAAATGCATAACGATGAGGGGATGAGAGGGAGAGGGAGAAGAAGGAGAGAGAGGAAGACAGAGGGAGGCATGGAGGGAGGGGGCAAGTCCGTGTCCTTCCTATGGCTAGCACCATAGGTGACACAGATTTGAAAGGCAGCATTGGCATTAATAAAGACAGGTCTGTTTAAAAGTAATATTAGGGATGGAAGGAGGGAGAGATAGAGACAGAGACAGAGAGGGAGGACAAGAGGGAGAGGGAGAAGCAGGATGAGGGAGAGAGAAGAGGAAGATGAAGAGGAAGGGAGGCGGGGAGGAAAGGAGCAAGGGAAAGCATATATTTCTTCTGCCAGAGCACAGCTTTGTTCCAGGAAGGCCTCACAGTTCCCACAGGTACGGAGATTCTAATCCAATCACAGGACACCCCTAGGAGCAGGCCTCTGGGACCTGGCCTTTCTCATTTTTGTAAACATTGTAGCAGCTATCTACCATTCCCAAAGACCGTAGACAGGCTGAGTGCAATGCTGTGTACTTCACAGACATTACCTGGACAGAGAAGAGATCCCAGCATCCCTAGGATGTTAGAGTTTTATTGTGCATCATTTGGGTCATCAAACTACCTTACTCTTCTTCTTATCCCCTGGCTCCTCATTTTAGTCAAAGGTCACTAATCTTTCTTGACATTAGGTAAGGTCATGCTGTGATCAAAAGAATGCAACTTAGAGTCATGGGCCTCCCTGTGTTGGCATGACTTCCTACCATTGGCAGCCCACCTGTGTTGGTGGTTATTGTAATTCTTCACTATGGAGCGGAGGCTGACCTGAGACTTTGGTCCTTTTGGCTGTCTGACTCGAGGCTTCCCCTCCCACCTTAAAATATAAATCCCAATTTGCTGTGTTAGAAAGTTAAATCATGATCAATGCCATCCAGGACCACCACTGACACAAACTGTCCCAAGTCCTAAAACAGGAAAAAGCAGAACATGGCACCTTCTCCTAAACATATCCCAAGTTCTGACTTTATCAGGAAGAGTATTTCAATCTGTTCCAACATTTGTACTGAATTAAGCAATTACAACCCATTAGACTATATCTTTGTTTAATTCCAAATATTGTCAGAGAAAGATTTTTTCCGTATTAAGAAGTATTTTGTATTTTTTTCATAAAAATTGTATGCACTGTCATGAAATGCAGCTGGAGTTTATTTGCATAATATCAGGTTTCTCAAAGTTAAGAGCAATAATTAGATACTGCTGTCAGGAAAGTCTGTAGCTATGCCGAGCATGTTTCCAGAATGCTTTTGCCATCCTTAACTTTTTAGCTTCTCCAAAGATGCTCCATGGATTTCCCCTTGGTGCCGGTGTCAAATGCTATGGAAAAAATGTAATTATTCTCCAGACTCAGGGAAAAGATCTGCATTTAGATACACTGAAACCGTTCAGAAATCCATGTGTTGAAGCAGTTGAGGTAATTTGCCTGGAGGAAGGGGATGCCTGGTGCCTTCCTTGTCTTCTCAGCCCTGAAATGAGATGTTAGGGTCAGGGCCTGTGAACCACTTCCCCTTTCCTGTTCCCTCCAATTCTTTTAGTGATGTAAAAAAAATATTCCCAGTTTTCTGAGATTTCATGCATGTCTTTTAGAGATGACATATTGATCAAGGGTCTTGATATAGTCTTACCCATTAAGGTCAGCTAGTAAATATTTGCTCCTTTAAGGGTCATAGTCTTCTGTAGCTATTCTTCAACTGCTCTTTAACATAAAAGGCACAATATCAATATATTAATGAATCTGAATTGTGCTTCATTGAGAATTTCTTTTCAAGAGGAAGTAGTAGACTAGATTTGGCTGATGAATACACAGCTACTTTCCTCTCCTATATGTGATCACCTAAAGAATATCATCTGTGGATTTTTAAATAATTCATTCATTCAATAATATTTATTAAAGGTGTTATAATAGAACTTCATTGTAGAAGGGTGTGTTGGGGCAAAGTTGTTTACCTTGTGGCAGCCAGAAAGGTAAAAGAGGAGAGGGGACATGGTCAAGATACTGTTCAAAGACACTCCCCAGCATCTCACTTCATCCAACTGGGCACCAACTCCTAAAGGCTCCACCTCCTCCCAGAAAAGCATCTCCCTGAACAGAACATTACTTGGGGACCAAGCCTTCAACAGAGACTCTGGGGATGACCTTCCACAATAAGACTGTAATAGACAGACTCTGTGCAGGAGACTATAGATGGTTCCGCAGTCCAGACAGGGAAGGACTCGCTCCCTGGAACTCAATATTTCAACAAATAAATGAGGGAAAACCAAGGTGCCCTGAATATATTAAATATAACATATGTATGAAATGACTAGTGTCTTAGGGTTTTACTGCTGTGAAGGGACACCATGTCCAAGGTTACTCTTATAAAGGACAATATTTAATTGGGGTTGGCTTACAAGTTCAGAGATTCAGTCCATTATCATCATGACAGGAAGCATGGCAGCATCCAGGTAGGCATGGTGCTGGGAGAGCTGAGAGTTCTACATCTTGCTTTGAAGGCAAACAGGAGAAGACTAGCTCCCATGTGGCTAGGAGGAGGGTCTCAAGGCCCACCCCCAGTGATACACTTCCTCCAACAAGGCCACACCTACTCCAACAAGGCCACACCTCCTAATAGTGCCACTCTCTGAGACAAGTACGTTCAAACCACCACACCTAAGAATATTGGGCATTATTTGAGATTTGAGTCCACAAAGGCAACATAGCAGAAAAGTTGTGCATCTCTATGGGCTGATATTTTCTCAAACATCTTTTTTATATTACTCCACGTCATACTGCTAATCTTGCTTTTCATAGAAGGAGAAGCCACTGCTCAGAGTCTCAGGGAGGCAAGATAAGATTCATGGCCACTAATCACAGAGCTGAGATTCAAATTCCAGTTAGGATCCAGATCTGCTTGTTTTCAAGGTCCAAGGGTTATCAACTTCTCTTAGTATCCAATGTCTTTTCTGAGTCATTGCTTCTTTTAGTTGCTAATGAAACATAAAAAAAAAAAGATTTTAAAGAAAAAAGACAGGTCCCTCATTCCTGCATTCACTCAAGCCTCGTTAATACTTTTAACAAATATTTACTGAAAATCTACTATGTGCCAAACATGATAGAAGTATGATAGTGAGCTAGACAGATAAAGTTCTTGAAGGGAAGAGTTCTGGAAAGTGCTGAAATCCAGTCCTGCTGAATGTGGCAGAATCTCTGTAAATACTGCCATCACGGTTGACTTTGTGCAGTCATCTTGTCATGAATGGGCTTACAGAATTCAGAAAATTTAACAATGGCTTCTCGCAAGTAGTTACGGCCTGGTCTTGAAACAGCACTATGCCACCAACTCCCAGTGTGTACGGTCTGATGGAGACATGGTGAACAGATCATTTGAACATAGAACGAGAAATAACACTAGTGGGAAAAGATGGGAAAAGCTGACAAGGTGGTAGAAGAAGGGTGTAGGAGGCAGAGTAGTTTTGGGTACTGAGTTAGTTAAAACAAACCGAAAGAAAAAAAGGCATTTAACTCAAACATAAAAACAGGAAGAAAACACAATCACTGTGATGCACCATGGACATTTGGAAATTGTATTTTGATAGGTAGAAGTCTGAGTCTTCCTTTTACAAACATATGCATCATTTTGCTAATATATTGCAAATGGTATTTGTGTGCATCCACATTCTTATGTACAGGGGTGTGTGTGTGTGTGTGTGTGTGTGTGTGTGTGTGTGTGTGTGTGTGTGTATGTACTGTGTAGGCCAGAGGTCAACTTTGCTCCTCATACCTCAGGCATTATTTACCATGTTTTTTAAGACCAGGTGTCTTGCTGGTCCCTGGCTCCCTGATTAGGTTAGGTTGGTTGGCCAGTGAGCTCAGGTATGTCCCTATCTCCATGGTCCTAGTGAGAGAATTACAAGAGTGTATCACCAATACCTGCCTGGCTTTTTCTGTGGGTGCTGGGGTTAGAATTTGTGTCCTTGGACTGTACAGCAAGCATTTCCCCATGAGCTCTCTTACATCCTGAGGCCCCAGTTATTTAATTTACTGTTTCAGTGCTTTACTTTCCCAAAGAAGCTTCTGACTGAATGATAGGTTTGAGCTTCTAGCCTCATTCTGGATGCTAACTTTTGCTGACACCACAGGCTCTTTCTTGACTTAGTTCTTGATTTTTTGTTGCTGTTTGTTTGTTTGTTTGTTTATTTTACTTGTTTCGTGTTTTGACTCTTCCACCATAAAATGTTAAATAACATTCAGGTACAGAATGTTATTTATACGAAGCCTCTTTCCTGTTGCATCTGTAGTGCTGTTCAGAGAACAGGCACACACGAAGAACTAGAATTTGACAGGTTTACTATAGGCTACTTCATTCTTCAAACTCTACAGCGTAGAAAAAACTCAGTTTCAACTTAAAATGCAGCTGGCCCATAAAAGTATAAGGCATATATTAAAACCTACAGCATTTAAGAACCAAGATGGGACAAGAATGCCAATGTCATGTGGATTCCTTTTGAAACTGTCGTCAACTTGAAAATATCTAGGGGATTCAGGCAAATGCTGGAACTCATATAACTTAATTTTCCAGAGACTTCCTTAGGCATCTGCTCAGTTCTGACACCCACTGACTGTAAGAGACAGCACAGGGCCTCTTCACACATCAGCTATGAGCATTGTTTGGTAGATGCTGTCCAGAGCGTTGATGACCAACATGTGTCTTGTCATCCCCAGACCCCCAGAGCTTTAAATGCCTTCCTGGTCTTGCCAGAATCTGGGACCTATTTCAGTTCTGTGGATGTCCTAGGGCTCGCTGGTTCCTTCCACAGAGGTTTTGCAGGCTGACTTCCATCACTCAGTTCCTTTTTCCTATTCTCAGGGACCTGTGAAGGAAGGCACCTTAGGCTGTCCCAGAACAAAGCACAAAGATTGCGATGCTTGCCTCCCAGAAATGGAGTATGTGATTTAATAAAAAGATACCACTGCTTAGGAGCACAGCTGCTGCAGACAGACACGATGGCTGTGTTTTACATGCCCCTTCTAAGCAGCCATGCTGGGTTCATTGGAGACACCTTCCTCCACTCTAGTCCACAGCAGCCCCTAGCAGTCTTCAGATAGAGAGCTAAGTGGAAGGCCATTTTTGAATAATAGATCAGACAACTCTAGTGACTCAGATTCTCCACTAGTATTTGGCACAGTTAACCAGAGAATGACCAAGCTCAGACTTCACTGTGCTCTTTGTAAAACAAAACACATACCAAACCCACACAGGCACACAGGATGGCAGTCTGTGTGAGGCACTGCCAGCCATCCTAATGGCACTGTCTACTTGATTGGCTGATAGGTAACAGCAAGTACCACTCTCCTCGGAAAGTTCTGGAGCTGAGGACAAAGAGAAGTATTGTTCACGCTGCTGTGAAGGAGCTATTTCCTTGCCCCAGACTATCTTCCTACTGCACTATAAGCCCACTTTAGATCCTTAAAATAAGTTCCCAGTTTGCATTTTGATGCAAATGTATCCAACCTTCAAAGATTCATAACTATTTTATGCTTTTGTCATTTAAAATGAAGAATGAGACACCTCTGGGTTAAAACCTCACATACGTGGATTTTGTTGCCTCTGGTATTAACAACCTGCAAGTTCAGAGATCTTGTCCACATGAAAAATGCTCTGAAATACTCCTTTGACTACACAGCACCTTTTTTATATTTTACTTAATTTTATATTCACCAAAGCACATGTATTTATAGGTGTACAGTTTCATAAGCCAAACGTATAACTAGAAGTCAATTCCAGAAACAAAAATTATTTTCAAAGCCTCTGCCTAGCATTACCCATACTCAGAAGAAAAACTTATAAACTTTTCTGTTATCTTTTTTTTTTCTTGTAAGATCAAATTAATGAGTTGAATGGTCCTACATATGTATGAGCTAGTTTCAAACATACAAGTTGTCCATTGTAAAATAAACCAAATCAGTGTATTCATAAAGTATCATTATACTAGAAACCTGGTTTACTATTTGAGACCATTTATCTTCTGAATTTGATGTAGCAGCTTGGACCAAGTTCCCATTCACTTTGCCCATTCAAAGCAAGGAGGAGCTTTGAATGTGCAGCCTTTGTTACTGAATCCAAGTATTAGAGTAAATTGCTCCTGAAACTCAGCTAGAGATAAGACTCAAAGTTTTTCAATCCCTCCGAATTGAGTGTCAGGATAATATTGCAGTTTTGATAAAACAGACCCTAGGTATGATGTAGAGGACTTTTCTTCAAGGGAAGTATTTATTTTACTGAGTTGATGAGGGTCTTTCTACAAGCCCCACTGCACTGGGGTTTTTCCATATGGTTTTCCTTCTTCCTTTGCAGTCACTCTGCAGTTTAAATTTTGGGAGTCTTACATCGGTGTTTTGAAAGCAACCTAAATCTGGCATCGTTTTGCTTACGTATGTGTGTGAAATAACCTGTGAAGGACATTATGGCATATTTGGAACTGGATGCCAAAAGCAAAGATAGGTTTTTGTGGTGTTTTCTCAAAAACCCTGCCAGTATATTGATGGCAACCGTCCTGGTGACCTGCTCACACTGTCGGCCGTGTTCACTTCCTTACTAGACATCTGGTTTGGCAACCCTCTTTTTGGAGTTCCATGCAAGCTGTGCAGCAAAGAAACAACCAGTCTAGGGGGAAGAAATGAGCCACACATATGTATATGCATGTGATATGGGCCTATGTTTCAACGCATGTATTTGTTTTACTTGGAATACTGCCCCGATCGACCACCTTATAAAACACTCTTTGCAATTTCACTTTGATCAACAACCCAATGAACATTTTTAAAACATAAAGATACTACTTCCTTCACCTGTCAGATTTGGTCTGCTTTTTTAATTTGCAAGATTAGAAGGAAACAGAAATTCTCATTTGATGCTAGAGGTAATTGAAACAGTGATAGAACATTCTGGAAGTTACTAGATCCTATGTCTGAGCTTGGCAGAGTCCCTCACCACCTCCCTTGGCTTTCCATCTCTACTGGACTAAAGAAATTTTGCTGCTGGAACTAAAGCTGTAAGTCCATCTTACAACTGGGACATTGTCAGCTAGATCTAGTGTCATAACTTAAGCCTTTGAGAATAGAGGTGTGGTCCTAGAGAGATGGCTCAGTGCTTAAGAGTACTGTTGCTCTTCCGGAGGGCTTCAGTTCAATTCCCAGCACCCACATGGCAGCTCACAACAGTCTGTAACTCCAGTTCCAGAGGATCTGCCAGCCTTACACGAACATACATGTAGGGGAAACACCAATGTGCATAAAAAAAGTCATTAAAAAAATAATAGGTGTAAGGCAGATTGGTGAGCCACCATGAGAAGGATTCATCCCTAAGGAATTCCATAGCCAACAGCCACAAGGGAACATGACCTACGCCCATAGCTGTATAGAAATGAATTCTCCCAGCCATGAACCAGAGCCTGGAAACACTTGCCACGATCTCTAGATGGGACGTGTCTCTGCCCACATCTTCACTTTGGCCTTTGGAAGATTCAAGCAGCCAGCTCCACTTGACTTCAGAACTGCAGCATCAATACAGAGCATTATTTGAAGCGATCACCCCTACTCTAACTTGTCATTTCAGCAATCAAAAATCTAACAGAAAGTCCCCCAAAAAACAATTGTCCATGCTCTTTGATCCAATTATTCCAGGTCTAGGAATTCAGGAGCCAATCAAATTATATGCAAAATGTTTGCCTTAGCAACAAAACATCAAAAACATTCAAAGTAAGCAGTGTCAGAAAATTAGTTAAGTTAGGGTGGAGTAGCAAAATGAGGTGTTGTTCAGCTACTGAGGCTCATGTGTTGGGAGCATTCAGCCTTCAAAGAATGCTTGCAGTGTCACAGAATACAAGACCAAACCTGGGCCTCAGATATGGGGGAAAGATGCTTAAAAGCAAAGGAAGAGGAAAAAGACATCAAATTATGTTAATCCTTAGACAGCTGTCTGAGGCCTCTGGTTCCACAAAGGAATGTTGGCTTTGTTACCGTTTCCCTCCTCAGACTTTTCTTCTGACTATGCTTTCAACAGCATGCTACAACACAACTTGTCATATATGCAACATCTGGAAGAAAGGAAGACCTTTCAAAAGAATTTTGGCTGAAGGAAATTCCCTGGAGTTAAGATGACATACTGAGTAGCCCTCACTCATCTGTGACAGTTTAGCATCTCGCCACATCTGAAAATAAAAGCAGAAGGGACCCTGAGTGTTGCAGGCTAACCTTGGGGTTAGATTACTTGATGCCAAGACATCTCGATTAAGATGAAAACATATTCAATCATTCATCCAACTCCTCTAATGTGCCCAGATGTTTGATATCTCGTATGCACAGCATATGGTAGTGCTAACTGGTTAATATAAAAATCACCATACTCCCTGGTCATTAAGCATTTTAAAATTATCATCTGTTTATATGCCAGCCATACAAAATGAATTGGTTCATAAGCCATTGTCTTTTCTCTTATGGATTTCACTATCAGATAACATGTACGCTAACCAGAAGACTACAGGAACGTGTGATGAATGCATAACAAATTATGGTGTTCTCCCTGCAGGGAAGACAGCATTCATGTAAACCATGGTTTACAAATGCCAATCTTGCAGTTTTGTGCAAATTAGAATAATGGGTCCCATTCTCTAAGAAAATACAGGCCTACATCAGAGCAC
>CM052715.1:26927162-26944591 GCA_028551405.1 Uromys caudimaculatus
TTTGGGGGGGGGGGGGGGTATTCCAAGCTCTGTTGTCAGGATGCCAGCAGTCCGGTTCAGTAGTGCCAAGAAACACGAATCAGCAGCGGTGGCACGATCCAGCAGAAACATCCAGGTCTCTGCCTAATCAGCTGGGACACCAGGAGAAGTTCTCTGCAGTGCCTCTCTCAATGAAGTGAAGATCAGCAGAGATGAGAGACCAACGAAGCATTGTAAGGCTAGCTATGCAAGCTCCCTGTCACTGTCCATTTGGTCCTATTATACTCTCTCCAAACATCATGCATCCTCCCAGGGGTCTTGTCTCAGCAAAATACCTTGTGAGCCTGCCTCACCAAGATACCACCTGAGTCCGAATCACGTGGCACAACCAGAACCTTCCACTTTAACAGAGTACCCAGACATCCTTGTGAAAGGCGAGTCTGAACAACCACACGGGAACTCATTGATAAAGGCTCATTCCCTCATGTTCACAAAAGAGCTGCTGCAATTCCACGCATCATGTATTCACACAACTGCTGAATGAATGGTGGGAAGAGTGTCAGTTTTGACCAAGGTGGAGAAACCCTTCCCAAACAGTCTCTAGAAACTTTGCTTACTCTCCCCTTCCTTTTCTCCCTCCCTCCTTCCTTTATTACTTCTTGTTTTTCTGAAACAGGGTCTTGTTATGAATCTTAGGCTGGTCTTACACTTGCAACGCTCCTACCTCAGCCTTCAACTGCTGAGATTTGCAGGCATGTGCCCACCAAGCCTGGCACCTTTTACCTTTCATTTAAGAAATGAGTCTTTTCTTATAGAGAATAGTTGGGACTATTAAATCCATGCAGAATTTTAGGGAAGCTAAAGCTTTGGTTAGAGAGAAAAACGGGTTGACTTTGGGGCTGAACGTAGCCATTTAGCCATTGGTGGCAAAAGGTAACCAAAGTGCTGCATAGACCAGAAGGAAGAAAGACAATTGGTTAATTTAACCTCTCAGTTGTGTGATTTTGGTATTTTCACTTGATAGAAGTATTTCTCAAGTTTAAAATCATATCTACTCAGGAGGCTAAGGCAGGATAATCCTGAGTTCAAGTCCTACCTTGGCTACAAAGGGAATTCAAGTCCTGTTTTGTACTGAAAAGCTTTCTTTAATGTGGTACCACAAAGGGATCTCAACAGAACTCGAGAAAAATAAATCCCCTGCCCTTCCCCCATCTCTCTGTCTCTGTGTCTCTCTGCGTCTCTCTGTGTCTCTCTGTCTCTGTCTCTTTCTTGTGTGTGTGTGTGTGTGTGTGTGTGTGTGTGTGTGTTTGTTCATCTTAACTCTCAAAAAGGACACAGGACCTACTCACCTCTCAGCCAATCAAAACCATCATAAAAGTAAGAGCATTGAGCGAAGCCTTTTGCCCTCTCCTGTGACTATCATGGTGGTTAGCTCCCATTTTCCTACACACCTGAAGGAAAACAAAAGATTAACAAGACCTATTGTATTTCTTAGGTAAATTTTGGAAATGGGGAAGAGAAAATGAAATTATCTTTATTAAAATATGAAGTAACCACGATACCATTTTCCAAGTGTTATAATACAACAGTGTTTTGTCCACTAGTATAACTAATCCTACAATCCTATTATCTACACATATAAAAGAATATTCTTCGGCAAAACATGTTTGGGACGCCTCCCTGCCCTGCTGTTTCTCTCTAATAAAGCCTTGCTTGCTTCCTCTGTTCTATCAGCCCTGCTCATCATTCTTCAAAAATTCAATTCCAACCCAGGAAATTGGTAAATTATTAAAGTTATTTAAAAACCTACAAAATTTTTCTGCATTACAGAATGCTTTCATTTCATAAAAAATACAACACATAAGGATTGGCTATTGATCCAATAAACTAAGACTGGCAGAGAAGTCTCTTGGAGGAATCAAGGCGTCTGCAAAGACCATGTCCAGCCTTAAACTGTAAGTGGGTGAATATTTTTCTTTTAAGGCAGAAAAAGGAGTGCAAGGCCGTCTCTCCGCACCGTGTGTGTGTGTGTGTGTGTGTGTGTGTGTGTGTGTGTGTGTGTGTGTGTGTGTGTGATTAGACTAGAGAGTGTACCCAGGAAGGGCAATAATTAGGTAAGTGAGATGTAAAAGACATGCAGTTTGGCAAGGAGGAGTCACACTCTCTATTCTCCTGGACAATGTATCTAAAAAGTGCTGAGTAATCACAAAAGGTCTCTAGAACAACAGTGAAGGTTAGCATTAGTTCACAAGCTGTCTTACATAGGCTAGAAGTGAGCAATTCTAAAGTGAAACTAAGAAAGAATTGCCTCGTGCTCTGACAAAATGAATAATATGCCCCATAATAAATTTAACAAAAAAAGAGCAAGATTTGTCCACACAAAAACTACAAACTGCAGTTCCTGTCAATTATAAAAGATCTGAATAAACCAGGAGGAATCAAGACCCATGCCCACAGTTTGGGATAGCATATTTAAGACAGGAATAATTGCTACATCACTCTAAGTGCTAAGATAATCCTTCTCAAGTTGTCAAAATTGAAAACTTGAGAACAACAAAGGCTGACAATAAGTGGAAAAATCAACAAAACTGAAAAAATACATGTTATGTGTAACAAAGGAATTGAAACTAAATTATATAGAGATTTTCACAACAACGATAAAAAGTCCAGTTAAAAGTATGAAAATGATGTGAATAGGTATTTCTCTAATAAATACAAAGAAGTGGGCATTAAGTACATGAAGACACTATATAACTAAGAAATGAATTTAAATCAAAACCATGGGAAGATACCATTTGATTTAGTTAATTTCCTCTTACTATCACAAAATTCCTGGAACTAGGTAATTTGTACAGTGAAGACATTTATTTTAGCTTAAAGATCTGAGGCCAGAAATCCATGAGCAGGAGGCTGCATCCAGGAGGGCCTTCTTTGGTGCTACAACATGGTAGAAATGTGCAAGGCTAGTGGGTAAATTCAAGAGGCAAAGCAAGGTAAGTGAGGGGCTCACGTTACAATAGCCTTCTGTCACAGGGACTGATCCCATTACTCAGAAATAAGAATTCACACACTACAGGAAGGCACTATCTTCATAACCTAGCCCGGAACCCCAATCAGTTGGTAGGACTAGGGATTGAGCCAAGGTCATACACACACAAGACAAGTGCTCTACCAGGGAGCACTATCCAGGGAGCTATTACCCAGTACCTCTTCTCATCCTTTATTAAAGATCCCACCTCTTCTTGGTACTGTTCCACTGAGGACTAAATATAAACTTGAGTTCCAAAGAGAACAAATTGTTCAAACCATAGCCGTCATTCCTTCTTGGCTAATAGGGCAGTTAAAATAGAAAAGGGCAGAAGGCTTGGAGAGAATGAAGAGACACTGGAGCCCTCCTACACCCCTAGTGGGGAGGATCGTGGTAAAGCCGGGACAAGGAGAGCTGAGGAGAGTGTGAACATGTGAGACAGCAACTACATCCTAAGAGACCCTCAAACAGGTTCCAATGTTTGTCCACATCCAACGTTGCATGCGGTGCTCCTAGCCACATTGCCTGTAAGAGTCAAAGAGTGAAGACAGCTTCAGTATTCATCAGTCAGGGTACGGGTAAACAAAATGATGGATAGTCACTTCATAGAACAAGATCTAGGACCACAAAGGAATGGAATGGTGACACATGTTAGAATGTGGATGGAATTTGAATGTATGATAAGATAAGCAAAAGAAACAAAGAGGAACCACAGGCCACACATGATGTGGTTCCATTTATGCAAAAAAGTGTATATCAGCTAAATTCCCAGATTCTTGAAGTATATTAATGGTTACCCTACACTAGGGTAGGGTGTGGGAAGTCAAAAGAAGAGGAACGAGACTTGTAATGGCCATGGGTGTTCTGATGGGATAATAACATTTCTATAACTGGACCATGACGGTAGATGTTCAATACAATGAAAACTAAACCCACTCCACAGGACACATTATAGGGGTAAATTTTATGGTATGTGATCCCTACCTCAATAAAACTTGAAAACCTTGATTTGTGAATGTGTGAGTACTACTAGTCATATTCCTATCTAGAATAATCGTGTTAATCTTTACATGTCTCACCACCAGGTTTTTCTAGGTATGATCAAACATGCATTTTAGTGTTAATATGTACTCTGTCTCATATATTATAGATGGATGACAGACTGACAGATGGATGACGTGATACACAATGTAATTGATCTGTTCTTCCCAAAGGGGGGGCAGATTTTTTGGTGTACCACTGTTACTATTTGCTGGGTTATCTGCCAATTAGGGTGAAGATAAGATTTGTGCTTAGACTGTAAAACTTTTGTGATTGGAAGAAAGAAAACCACAAGCATTTACTTATTTTTAAAACTACAACTGTCCTAACAACTTCATGTTGACTTGCGTGTTGTACCCCCTCTCCTCCATCCCTCTCCTCCATGCTTTACTTGGGGCACTAGTTACCATAGCAACAAGATGCAATTCATGGGATAGAAGCACAGGCAGAGTGGTGCTCTCCCACAGGAGCCTTTTAGAGGATGTTATAAACATACAGATGAAAGGCAGTTCCAGATATCATTAGTTCTAATCTTCTGCCTCAAGGATGTTGTCTCATAAACTTCCAAAATAGAAACTGAAAAAAATAAAGCTTAAAAAATTAAAAATGGAACAAATTTGGCTCAATACATCAAACCTAAGGTAGAAATACTCTAGCCTATGGGCATTCTTTATGCCACAAAGCCCCCACATTCCTTTCTCACTGACATGTATCCTCCTATGAAGATGCATGCCAAAAAAAAATGGCCCTGAATACCCTTTCTTTTTTATAGACTTTGTCTACAATACCTGGGCTTGATCTCTGACTTTGTGTCCTACTCTTAAAATATAATACCACTAACAAAGTTACTTGTAAAGTATATAAATCCATTTGGCTCATGATGATTCTGGAAGCTAGGAAGTCCATAGTCCAGGTGTTGGTATCTGGAGAGTCTTCTTGCTGGCTTCTAATGTGAGGGAAGGCATCTCACTAAAAGAGTTAGAGAATAACAGAGCTATTCCCCACAAAGGCCCTAATACATTCATGAGAGTGGTGCACCTGCCACTGGATCCTTATTAAAGGTCCCACCTGTCAATTCTGTTACTGTGGCCTTTAAATGCCAATGTGGTTTCAGAGTTTTGGAGGGGAATAGTCAATCCATATCAAGTTCTCAGTGACAACATGTACCAGCAATGTGCCTCTTGGGTCACAACGGGTCACAAAAGGGAGACGTTTCTTCTGTTGTGTTTGCTTCCCCTCTGGTATTAACTCCGATATTTTGAACCTTTGGTTCAGCCATCCCTTTAAGATTTTGACATATCCAAAGCTGTATTTCCAAAAAAGTACCTAAAATATACAAAAATCTTGTTCAAATGTCTAGGCTTTCATGGTTCCCCCAGAACCTAAGATTCTTGAAGGTTAAGATTCCCAGATTATAATCTCATAGGTTTTAATGGAACCGCATTCATATGACCACTTCACACGTGTAAACAATGTGCTTTGATCATAGGCACACCCGACTAATACATTTGTTTCTCTTCATCCCATTCAGTTGTTTCTTTATTCATTCACTTAGCAAACATTTACTGCAGCTCATGATATGCCACACACTTTTTTAAGCCCCATGAATTCAGATTACCATCTGTGGCTCCTTAGAGACTCTGTGGGAAGGAACCAGCAGGCTGCAGCAAGGTGGGTCCTGCCTCTTCACTAATATCATGAAACTCTGTTCCCTGAGGAGACAAAGTCCTTGCTCTTTGGGAAAATGAGTGTGTCTGTGAAATCATTTTCATCCAGACTCACGGTCCTTTGTAGATCTGTGAAGGTTTTCCTAGGTATCATAGAGTTTTTAAGGAGATTGAAATCCCAGGACAGAGGGTTTGAGCCCAATTCCAGAAGTTTTAGTACCCAGTTATATAGACCTGGAGGAGCTGCATAACCTCTTTAACGCTTGGTTTCCTCCTCTCCAGGATAAAGCTAACCAGAATGACAGCCCCATCTTACTATGCCTGGGGGTATGAACACATGAAGATGAAAGCATTTAGCAAACCGTAAGACATTGATCATTGGTAGTATTGCTGTTTATGCCACTGTTGGCACAAAACCAGACCTTATCTTCCAGACGTCCTGAGCTCCAACTCTCTCTTCGATTTGAAAACAAAACAGGTAGCAAAGATTCCAAACTTACAAGGATCCCAAAGACAATCCCAGCCTCTCTTTCGCACCCATTCTGTTGTTACAATGAATGGCAGGCATGCACAGTCACCTTGTGAAAATGTAAACAGTTTCCAGGTGTTTCAGAAACAAACGCACATTTCTATTATTTTCCTTGGAGCATCTTGGAAAGACTTTGCCAATAGTGTTTGGAGTCTCTTGATGGAATGCTACAGAAACCAGCTCTAACAGCCACATCATCTCACTCCCAAAGTTCCTTGGGGTCTTATTTATCCCACAGTGTTGGTGGACCCAGCTGGTTCACAGAGGGCTAGAACTCAGACTATCCTCACCTCTGCCTCTCAGTATGGTTCTGCTCCTGTCTCTCCTATTTTCTCTGGACGTGGGTCCACAAAGGCAAGCTGTGTGCAGATCCTAACTGGACACATTTGTGCCCAGGACCCCAGTAGACCTGGGCTTAATCTATGCCCCTCTTCTCTGACTCCATATCCCAACGGCAGGGACCCTGATTGTTGTTGGTGAGAGAAAACTTCTAGTACTTCTAAACTTCTAGAACCCCACTTCCAGTAACTAAGGCTATTCTAGATTTAGTTATAGCGGTCTGAGCAGAGAGAAGAGAGAGAGGAATAATAAGCTTCTCGTGAGAAGAGAAGACCAGCTCACATTCACTTTTCACTAATATTAACTTTTCAATTCATTTTTAATTATATGTATATGTGTGTGGTAGGGCGCAGTGATATGTGCACATGACTGCAGGACCCACGGAAGCCCAAGACTTAGGAGCCTCTTGGAGATACAGTTATCAGCAGCTGTGAGCCTCTCAACATGGATGCTGATAACCACATTCGGGAGCATAAAAGAACATGTGCTCTTAACCACAGAGCCATTTCTGTGGCCTCCTATATTATTCGTATTAATTGCTCACACTGATGAGTCTGCTTATGGCATTCCCTGCCAGCACACAGTACACTTTGATAGTGTTTACCCTCCTCTCTTCAACAATCTTCTTCCTATAATAGGAACCTTCTGTCCTCATTCCTAGGAGATCCCCTCTGCTTTGAAGAGATGTTCTTGCTATTGATGCTTCGCCAATAAAGAAACGATAAGAAGTTTATTTGTTATGATCATTCAATCATATTAATTGCACAAATGCCTGGAGTCCATTATGACCTTTGCATCTACACAGATATCGTGAAGTGATCATACTCACCCTCCCTACTACCACGTCACCTACCTCCTCCTGGGCCTCCCACAGGTACCAGTCTGCTTCCCCAATACTCTGTCTTCTGTCTCAGGTCACTCTCCCAGATTTGCACAGACAAAGACAATGTGATGCTTGTCTTTCTGTGTCTGATTTGTCTCCCAGTCCCACCCATTTTTACTGTCTCCAATGTTTGCTAAAACTTTAATTCAAACCCCGTCATGACTTCCCCAGCACCATCATATCCTGCTATAGAAAAAAGCAGAAACAATAATTTCTCAAGGTTGAGTATGTTTTTAGCGTAGGCAGCTCCCTGGGTTGGATTTCCAATATTGTGAGGAAAAGCAGCTCTCCTTGAGGACTGTACACCGAGCCCACGGCTTTCCTTGCTTCACTTAATCTCATTCCTCATGTAATTTTGATGCAAAAAGCTCATCCGTCCTTTCTCAATTTTGTGCTATAAAGAATGATCTGGGTGATATTTTCCAACTTCTGCCTAGCCCTGCCGTTGGGAGGTGTCAACCTTCATAACTGGCTAGAGTCTGTAAAAGAGCCATAAATCCCTTTACTTGAGACATCCCCCAGGCCTAAGAGTTTAGAAGTAATTGTCTGAGTCATACCAAAGAGCTTATGAGTTTGGGAGACTTAACAACCCCAAACATCCTTTGTCCAAGCCAGACTTTAAAGAACTTGGTAACAAAATGGGAGCTGGTCAAGTAACGTCTGTATTCCTCAACAGTGGGAGTGGCTTAATGTGAGGCAGCAGGGTGCCTCTGTGACCAGTGCGGCAGAGTGCTAGGTGCAGCCAGTGCTTCCTAGCAGGAGAGCACACTGAAGCAGCAGGAGAGAGGCGCTGAGCAAAAGCAAGATCTGTAAAGAAGGAATGGAGGGGGTTGGAAGTGTTACACAGGCAGAGCTCTCTTTACCAGGATGAAACTTATAGAATGAAGAAAGACAAGGAAGGGAAGAAGGGAGGGAGAGAGACAGAGAGACAGAACGAGACGAAGAGAGGGAGAGAGGAAGAGAGAGAAAGAGAGGGGAGAGAGAGAGAGAGAAAGAGAGAGAGAGAGAGAGAGAGAGAGAGAGAGAGAGAGAGAGAGAGAGATATCCAGCCTACAGTGCTTTTTGTCTAATTAACTGAGTCTGTGAACTTGAAAATAGAATCTGCCCCTTTGGATAGAAGGACAAATGAGGGAAGAGCTGTGAACTGGGTATGAGTAAGACCCTTCCACCTTTGAGGAGGACAAGTGTCTATGAGTTGCGAGTTCACTACTGCAGAAACCACAGGAGGGAAGTGGAGACCATTACACAAGTCTCCAAACTAAGGCTACTTCTCTGCTTTGGCTTTTTGGTGTGGCAGAGAAGGCTTACTTGTTTGTCAATCTTTCAGTCCTCAGTACTCTACATCTGTGAAGAGGTTTGTTTGTTTTTTGTTTTTTTTTTAATTCTGCTTGTTAGTTTCAGTTCGTTTATCCTACATCAAATTTAAACAATTTGGTGTGCTCAGTTTGGGAATAAAATACAGTAGACATATCGTGTAGTTGTTCTACTGTGAAACATTAGAAATGTTAGATATAGGCTGAGTGTCCTATTGGGACAGGATGAAAATAAAGGGGCCTACGGCTCTAACCACATGGTATGCTAAGAAGTCTACACTCTGGAATAGAGAGGAAGAGATACTGGGTAGCAGACCACTGTAACATGTAACTGTGCATACTTTATGGGAAAATAAACTACTCATGAGATTGTGGCTTCTCTATTTGGCCATGACCAGCTAAAAGGTCTGTGTCTTACACCCTTGCAGATGCTGCAGGCCAAAAAATGAAGACCCTGAAGCCTTCATCATTGCACTTGGCCTCCCACTCTGTGTGTTCATACATCTTACCTCAGAGTGATAGAAATTGTCTTCAGGCTCACAGGACCTCATTCAGTGCAATTTCCCCAAATTATTGTGCAAAGCAGATAGCAAAGTGTAGTCTTGACATTTGGTCCTATTCCTAGATCTGAAAGCAAACTCCTCCCAGTAAGAAATAGTCGTCTCTACTGGCTCAGTCTTGCCTGTCCATGACCTGCTCAGCTTTCTGTGCCACAACCATCTAAGACTACCTGGAGGTTCCAGACAACTGTGCTCCTCCCACCTCAGAACCTGTGGATGCTCTTCCCTGGGTCTGCCCATTCTTCTTTGCCCTCCTCTTTCTCTTTTAGCTAATTCCTACTTATCATTTCATACATGTGTCTCTCCATCGGGAGTTTCTTTATCAATCCCTAAGCCAGTGCCCATTTCTTCTTCCATCTTATGATTATCCATCTCCCTAACAGAACAACTGATAAGTTTTATGGGAGAAGGCAGTGATGCACTTTTGCTTCCCATACTATCCTCTGGATCAGGTACATATATATGTATGTGTGCATATTTTCAGTTAGCATAGTCCAGCAGCTAAAAGCTTTGGACGTGGACTACCTGAATTCAAATACTACTTTTACTTTGGTAGGAGAATCTCATCATGCTCACCTATAATGTGCACATAACAAAATTATACATCAGAATATTGTGAGGAAGAAATGCCTTCTATATGCAAATTGCCTATAAGAGTATGTGATGAACAGTAGAACCATAGGCTCACAATACACATTAGCAATAGATGCAGAGTGAACAATTCCCAAAGGGTGGAGACACAATGCACCCTTTGAATTCACAGACAGAAGAACTGCTTTTTGTCATTTGCTTTCATACTGTTTTCTTAAATGTAAGTCTAGTTATTCCAGCTGCTAAATTGGGGTGCTTAGTTTTCCAGAAAAGCACTCACAGAATGCATAGGCAGTACATTCACATACAAGATGACAGTGAAGAAACAAATGTACCCATCCATATTTATGCAGATGATAAATCCTGGAGTCAGACGGCAATATAGTATTGTGTGGGTATGATTGGGTACCTCTAAACAGGAGCTAGACTGACGCGGTCTTACAAAGCTACAGTCAGCCTCCGTCAACTGGAAGGCAATATGAAAATGATCCTTCACTGAGCACTCATCTTCTTACCACTCACATTCCTCCTATTTGTTTCTTCAGGGGAGAACATGATTCACTGGGAAGCATAATGGGTCTGCTATAAAATGAGACTCTCATTAAATGGGTTTGTTTGCTTCATTTTGCTCCCTTTGAGGCTATACCAGGAGCTGGAAGTGTTGGCGTCTTGTTACTTAATGGATTCTCCAAACTTTGCTCAGTATATTCTGCATGACAACCATATGACCCGCGTGAATAGGCTTCCTGGACTGTAAGAATTTACCCTTGACTTAGCTCAGGACTAGAATAACTTGTGACAATTTTGTGACCTGGCATGACACCACAGTACCCAAGCAGAGGATGGACCTGAGTTTGGCTGGACCTGGATCACATGCAGTTGGAGAGCCTCTTTTCCACTCCTTTCTTTACCTCTTATGCCATCCTTGCTGTGTCCATAGCAAGAATGTGGCAGTGAAATTGTACATACTATATGGCTTGCTGCTTCATCTAAGAAAGCATGTCTTTACTATCTTGAACTCAATTCCAAAATTCCTTGCAAGAAAAAATGCTCTGATTGGCCATGGTCACCAGGCTCCCTTGGATCAAGCAATTGAGCAATATCTAGAGAGGTGATAGGGAAATTACTGGCAGACAAAGCTATACACACCCAGCCAAGGTATGTACTACCCTGTCACTATACAGTGATGCCTTGGTCCCTGTCAAGTTCGTCTGCTGCCTGCCTCAGTTAAACCATTGACGTTTGCACTGAGAAGGCCAGACCCTGTCCATTTGCTTTGATGTGAATCAAGTTGTTTGTGAGAAGCACACCAATGCTGTGCTTCCTTTTCAGCCATGTGATTAAAACTAGGTCACGGTATGAGAGTCACATCTGGAAAACTCCAGCTGGTTTCATCATCTCGCCCAGCTCCATAAACCTCTGGAGGATAGAGATGTGCCTAACTCTACGGAAATGAGCAAAGGCTTCCTCCCCAAGAGAATGATGCCAAGTCAGTAGAAGGTAAGTATTTTTAAATAATGTTAATGTGACCTTAATGTCTGAGTTTGCTTTCTTGCAGTTTTAAATATGAGTAAGCATGTTAACATAAATAAGTATTGAATATATTTAATATTAACCAATTAATATTAATAACAATTACTGATCACGTCTTAACTACCAAACTATACACTTTATATACTTTTGTGTCATTCCTGTCTCAATCATATATAAACACTTGTAGAGCTAGGTTAATTTTTAAAAGTCTACTAAGTTAGATATTAGAACATAAGAAGGAAGCTTTGAACAGTGAAACTAATCTCTTTGTCAAGGTTAACACATTGTCTCCCCTCTCCTTGTCCCAAATGTTACCTTCTCATAAGGGCATCATGGAGCATAGTAGATGATTGTCTTTGTTTCATTTTTGAGTCAGGGTCTCTATCTAGTCCTCACTGTCCTAGAACTCACTATGTAGACCAGGTTGGCTTCAAACTCACAGAGACACTCCTGCCTCTGCATCTTGAGTACTGGGGTTAAAGGCTTAGATGATCTTTAAGAAACTTATCTAGCTTGCAAGGATCAAGAATGCCTTTTCTAAAAAGTGCAGGTCTTGTATTCTGTAGCATAATCCCTACCTTTCAGTTGTTTCAGAATTTCCAACTTTATTTTGAAGACTTTAATCTATTTAGAGCTGATTTTGTGTGTACTGAGTCATGTTTCATTCTTCTACATGTAGATATCCAGTTTTCCAAACACCATTTGTTAAAGACATTCTTTCCTTCAATGTATATATTTAATGTCTGTGCTGGATAGTTTTATATCAGCACTAGACAAGCTAATAATCATCTGAGAGGGGGAAACCTCAGGTAAGAAAATGCTTTGATGAGATGGGGCTATAGCCAAACACGCAGGGCATTTTCTTAATTAGTGGTTGGTAGGGGAGGGCTAGTCCATTGTAATGGTCCTGGGTTCTATAAGAAAGGAAGCTGAGCAAGCAATAAGGAGGAAGCCAGTAAGCAGCACTCCTCCATGGCATCTGTCTCAGCTTACTGCCTTGAGGTTCTACCCTGCTGGAGTTCCTGTCCTGACTTCCATTAATGATGAACAGTGCTGAGGAAGACAAATAAACCTTTTTCTCCCCAAGTTGCTTTTAGTCATAGTGTTTTATTGAAACAATAGACACTCTAACTAAGATAGTGGTTTTGTCAAAAATTAGGTGACTGCATAGGCTTAAGTGTAGATTTTACATTCTGTCCCACTCATCAGAGGGACGGGAACCTGCTTACCTCGTAATAGCTAGAAACCAAGGAGAGACAGAGGAAAGTCCAGAGTCCCTTTATTCTCTTCAAGGGCATGCCCTCAGTGACCTCATTCACTTTTACAAAGCTCCACCTCCCAATAGCACCACAAGCTGCTCCTCTATGCTTTAATATATTGTCTTAGGGAAGCAGTATACAAACCGTAATAATGGGAGAACATCTTATTCTTCTCAAGACATTCCTGGATCTTTAATCTTCACCACCCTGGATCTATTTTCCTAATAAGTACCACATAGTAATTTCTAATCAGAGTATCATATTTACCCAAGAAATAACCATAAGCCGGGCAATGTTCTCTTTCCTTAGATCTTCCAAGCCTAGGCTCTCTCCATAGAATTATATCTACTTAGCATAGCACTGCAGAAGAGCGAGGTTTAACAGCCCTTTTTGCGGATATATGCCACTAAGCTATTTTCCTTTCTTGATTCTTCTCAAGAACTCTTAACTTCAGCAAACTCCGAGTCTGGGAGACTAGGAAGGCTTGCCTCTACGTGTGCGGGCTTTTCTCTTCCCTACCCATTCCTGTCACTAGAAGTACAAAAGCTGTGGTTTAAAAAGGTGAAATGTAGACACAAACTTTTTAACTTTCATAAGACTTTTGCTGTGTGTCTTCTCCTTAGAATCTCTCTCTCTCTCTCTCTCCCTACATGAAGCATGTCAGCTGTTTTTAAATTGTTTTCCACCCAGACCCCCAAAACATATCATTTTACATATCAAGTTTATAAACTCTAGTTTAAGAAAAATATTCTATTCTCACTCTAAACAGAAAATACCATAAAGAAGTAGAAAGCCACAGGGATGTGATGGGAAGTGAATGATGTCTTAGAGAAGCTCATTCGTTATGACTTCCTAAGAATGACTTCCACGCCCCATGCTGGCAATATGGAGACAAGAAAGGGACTCCTCAAAATAGCGATTGTTCCCAGTCATTGTATACTAGGTTCTCTATTTTTGCTTTCTATATGGCCTTCATGTCTGTGCTTCTGCAGTGACCTAAGGATCTATTTTAACTCACAGAAATGTATACATAGTAAGACCCACTGAGGATTGAGTGGTGATTAGAAACAGTTTGCTGTCAAGCTAAGTCTAGGCTCTCGGATGTATTGTGAGCATTTAAATTTTTTCTGAATATATAACACATCACTTTGACATATTAAAAAATTACTTCCTGGGTTGTGAGAGACTGCTTCTTGAGAGACTAGCCAATTTTTACAGAGTGAAGGGCCCGGCCAAGAGTGTGCCTTTAATGTAGAAACAAATGCAGAGCCATAGCCCTCTATCGGGGCTTGTACAACCCATGAAACAATATTCTGCTCCCTTAATCATCTCACTGACAGGCTAAAACCCAGAGCCCACTAAAATTGTCCAATGTAGCTAGCCCTGAACTGTTCACCTGCCTGCTTCCCATTTACAGTGGAGACTACATTAAAGACTGTGATCATTCTGTCACCCACCATTGCCATCTGCCTCTGTGTCATTCCATGTGGCCTTACATACCTCCTGTCACCAGTACCTGTAACTAACATAGGGCTGTGTTTTCCTGAGCTTCTCCTGAAACTTTTCTGATATCTGCTCTTAACAACCCATCACATAGAAGAGTATACAGCATAGTGGTTCTGGACTGAGGATGCAGGTGAGTCTTCCTTAGTACAAGGTGACAAGCTACATCCAAGAAAGGCAAAGACCCATGCTGGGGTGTGTTGCCTCTATGTGGACTATGGGGCAGTTGGCACAAGGCTGGCTGCAGAGAGGGAATGTTTCTCCTAGGACCAGAGTGTCTAGTTGGCCTTGCCACAGACATAAGCCAGGTTGGGTTTGTGGTTTCTAGTCCTAGACAGATTCCATCTCTGGAAGATAGGGGTACTTCACAGCTCTCTGCATGTTACCCATAAGTCTCTTAACTTCATGTGGCTGAGCCATGGAGGTAAACAAACGCCATGCTTTGCTCCTTCCTATAGGGATTGCTCTGTGCAGGAATTACTGCACAGGACTTGTTAAGCAAGACACACTACTGATGTTTACTGCACTTCCTTTGTGGTGAGGTTCTGGTCTCCATCCTCACTAAGAGCCCCTGAGACACAGGCAGCTCCACATGAGGGAATAAGCACATAGCCTATGGCTATGCACCTGGAGAGTGATGGAGCCAAAATCTGAAGTGGAGAGGCTCACTCTTGCTTCTGCCTCCGGAACACCTGCAGTGCTGAAGAGGCATCACAAGAAGCCCTGTACACCTTCACCCAAAGCCCAGAGATTGCTGTCCAGGGTCCAGGGCAGCTGTGGCTGGACTTGATGTGGATTGTAGGCTCTGTTTCCATGGTTGCAAGCCTGCAAGGATTTCTAGGCCAGATAAAACACAGAGATGAGAGCATGAACGTGTTTGTCAAATGGCAAAACCCTGAGGTAGTTATATTTATATTCACAGTCCCTTTGCAAAAGAGTCAAAGGATGTTTGATGTCCAGAAGCACAAGTACGCACACAGAGCCTGGCCGCCCTGGGATGCACATCCACTTTGTTTCTCCCAGTCTCCAGCTTTCTTGCACATGAAATGAAGGAATTGTAATGCTCATTGTGATTCTCCATCTGGAAACTGGCAACTGATGCTATGTTAAAGCAGTTTCTAGGTGTCTATTCTTCAAGGTTTAATCTCAAAAGGATTTCAGAAAAGTCTATAAATCTGTATTTTTTTAAAGCTCATTTAGTGAGTCTAATCATTGGTTTCATTTGGGAACTATTGGCTTGAATGATTTGGTATCTTCCTGGCTGAACTAATCTATTTGGGGATCAAGCCCTAGAGAGTTTTCAGGGGTAGGGCATGGTATTCAGAATTGTTTGAGAAGTTTTTAGTCTGAGAGTTATCTAGAGGATAATATAGTAATGTGTCTAATGAGCAATAAGAAAAGCAATTGCGTTTTATCATGAACACTGATGTGCCTGTCCAGGACTTCTTTCTCTGCCTTTGAAAGAAACTACCTATTCCCAACTCCTGTGTGCAGAGTGTGGTAAACCTGTCCTGTTCCTGACCTTCCAAGTAAGCAGGACTCACCCTTTCATGATTATCCATTGTAGATAGGTAGGCCCAAGCCAGTCAAGTAGAACTCAATCCGATGGCTTTGATAGCTTACTTGCAAAGCTGGGACAGTGTAATCTTGGGGCAGTTGGCAGCTGCCTTACATGCATGAAGGGAAGAAAGTTATGAACATGGAGAACAGTAAGATCAACTCAGAGAACAGACACACCAGAAAACAAACCTTTAAACCAGACCCTTTCAGGCTTGAATCATGACGGATTTTAGTACATAAAAAGGATTTCTGTCAATGACTGACACCATAGATGCATTTAACAAAAGCCTGACAGTGTGAGAAAATATTTGTAAAACTGAGATAAACAAAGATTAGTATCTTCTAAAGTATGTAAAATATTCTTGAAAATCAAGAAGAGAAAGATTGGAAATTGGTACATGATCTGAGTAGAAAATTGACTGAGAAATAGAACTCCCCCCCCCACACACACACACAAAGCTCACAAACCTGTGATGTGCTGCTTAAAATGGCAATAATGAAAAAATGATTAGACCAATTAAATATTATTCTAGACACATTAAGCCAACAGAAGCTAAACCCTGGAAGTCACCAATGACTGGAGATATAAGACACTCTGTGTATTGGCAATGAGGTTTAGATCTCTTCTGTTTTGATATGGTACTTGGGCCTAACTAGTTGGAAACGGTTGTTACTCGTCATAAACAGCATGCAGGTGCTGTTCCAGGGCCCATATCCATATGACAGTAAAGTTTTCCCAGGCCTATGAATGTACAAGGTTTTCATAGAAAAGACTGCAGTATCAAAAAGTCATAGGTATCCATCACTGGAGGAGGCGTGAGGAAAATGTGATAGGTCCACTCATTCCATAAATTTATATGTAGTAGGAATAAAAACTGTGTGCATATATTTAAAAAGTGCAAAAAGATAGCTTCGAGTGAATATGATATATAACAAAGTACCACAGAAAAGACTGAAAAATGTATCCACACAAAGCATGGACTTTGAAGGGGTATAGTCAAAAATATACATACTAACTGCATTAGACAAGGATGTCCATAATATAGTTATGCAAATATATTTATATATTTGCATCTATAGATAGTAACTTTTCTTTTTTTTTTTTCTTTTCTTTTTTTTATTTATTTTTGATACTTTATTTACATTTCCAATGTTTCCCCTTTTCTGGTTCTCCTCTTTGGAAACCCCCTATCCCCTCCCCCTCCCCACCTCTGTGAGGGAATTCCTCCTCCCACCTACCTGCCCACCCATTCCCATTACTGGGGCCTCTAGCACCCTCAGGCCTAAGAGCCTCTCCTTTCTCCCTGATGGACGTCGAGGTCGTCCTCTGCCACATATGTAGTCCAAACCATGGGTCAATAGATGTGTATTCTTTGGTTGGTGGTCTGAACTCCAGGACGACCAGGGGGAGGGTCAGGCCCATTGACACTCTTGCTCCCTCCATGGGGCTACCAATTCCCTCCGCTCCTTCAGACTTTTCTCCAACCCCTCCATCTGGTACCTCACTCTCAGTCCAGCGGTTACTGTTAAGTGAAACTTGGACATTCTGAACTTTTGGGCTAATATCCGCTTATCAGTGAGTACATACCATGTTCCTTCTTTTGTGACTGAGTTAGCTCGCTCAGGATGATATTTTCAAGTTCC
>CM052715.1:26945091-26992117 GCA_028551405.1 Uromys caudimaculatus
TTGGATTTGAGCTTTGTACAAGGAGATAGGAATGGATCAATTTGCATTCTTCTGCATGTAGACCGCCAGTTGACCCAGCACCATTTGTTGAAAATGCTGTCTTTTTTCCACTGAGTGGTTTTAGCTCCTTTGTCGAAGATCAAGTGTAACTTTTCTTCAAACAAACAAATTAATAATAGGTCATTTTAACGGTATAATAGGCAAAAAGAAAAAGAAAAAAGAAAAAAAAGAAAAGAAAAATGAAAACAAAACTTAAGTCTAAGAAGAAAAAAAAGACCTTGCACGGGTTGGTCAGGGAGGACTTCTGGGCTATTCTGAGCTATGATCTGACATATGAACACAGAATCGTGTTGGCTGGATACCACTAGGTCAGTGGCAGGACAAAGGAAGGCTGCGATGAGTGACACTGGAGCACAGCAGAGGTGGAAGTTTTAGGGACTATAGAAACTGGTGTTCAGTGACATAAACTGAGTGCCTTTGAGATCCTGAGTAGGGGGATGTATAAGTCAGCGTCAGGGATCAAACCAGACGAGCAAGCGACCAGAGGCGTCGTAGCAGGTGGCAGACATTGACTAGGTAGCACTCTTTTGAGTCCATGAAGTTAACCTGGATTGTAAAACCCAGTCTCTTCAGCATGTGAGAAATAAGCAAGACATTTCCCAGGTAAGCCTCATTTTGTATGTATAGTTTCTATGTAAGGCCCCATGTGGAATCTCTACACAGACTCCAGATGACCTAGTTTAAACTCTTCAGTAAATAGGGTGGCAACCCAGATTGTCAGGCTTGTGCAGCAAGCTCCTGTACCCTCTGAGCTATTTTGCTAGCCCCTATCTCTTTTTTTTATTAAACATTTTATTCGTTTACATTTCAAATGATATCCCCCTTCCTAGTTACCCCTTTACCAAGCTCCCATCCCATTCCCCCTCACGCCCTCCCCTTTTGTCTCTATGAGGGTGTTCCTCCACCCATTCACCCACTCTCACATCAACCCTCTAGCATCCCCCTATGCTGGGGTATCAAGCCTCCCTCCCCTCTTACTGATGTCAGATAAGGCCATGCTCTGCTAAGGAAGAAACATTCACACACTTTTGTTGGCTCTTGGCTATATACACACATAGGTTATTTGAACCTGTGTCTCCATGTATCTATCAGCTATGTACCTATAATCTATATATTTAACATTCTATCTATCTATCTATCTATCTATCTATCTATCTATCTATCTATCTACCATCTATCTATCTATCTACCATCTATCTATCTATCTACTTATCTATCACCTATCTATCATCTCCATCTGTCTATCATCTATGTGCTAGCTAATGTGTTATCTATCTATCATGCTATCATCTATCTATATATCATCTATCTATCATCATCTATTTTTTCCATTTTAAAGATGATGTGTTTGAATTGCAAAGACAGGCACATACAATAGTGTAAGAATAGTGTAAGAGTGAACTGTAAAACCTGCAGCTCATCCCTCACCTCTAGAGAGACTAAAGTCTTGGAAGAAAGATGATTCTGAGAAAATTGACTGGAACACAAGGAAAAAAATTCCATTGAAAAGTTTCCTGTAATGAGGATGCTATAAATTATTCAGAGTAGCAACATCTGGTCTCCATGTTAACTTGTGGTGATGAGACATCTCCTACAGACCTGATTATGTGCTTGGGGCTGGGACCATAGCGTGGAAAAGATAAGACCTCTATAGTTGTGGTTCTTATGTTCTAGGGAGGGGACAAATAGTAGCGATTGTTTATATAGCATAAAATTTGTGCCAATTGGTCACTTTGTGCTTTGTGTGCATAAACTCCTTTAATCCTCACAAACATCTTATGAATTCTTCATTTTTTACAAACAAGTAATTGTTGAGGTTGTAATCAAAGCCCATGTTATCTGCTTCTAGAATTCATAAATAAAAAGTAAGTACAATTATGATGAGTCACAGGGAAGGCATTTTCATGAATAATATCTACTTGAGTACTAAACCAACCATTACTAGACATGCATTGTCATTGCTTCCCTTTAGAACACAGCCCAAGGAAGTGATTCCAGATTCAGGAGACCAGTGTGGTATTACACAGACTAATCCTACAAGGGTAAGACAGGCAGAAGACCCAGGGCTACATAGGAAAGAGCAATGCTGGAATAAAAGAAATTGAAACGTCTTCTTCCCTCTCCTTCTTGTATCTTTTGCATATGTCTATAGACCAGTTTCCTGTGAGCATCATTACAGACTGGCATACTGTGTGGTGCTACAGAATTAATGGTACTTTCTAGTATACCAGATCCATGTCTACAGTATACAACATGCTTTTAAAAAATGAGCCAGTTCTTAATGGAGTACCATGAATAGTAACACAGCCCATTTATGAATGATTGTTGCTAAGTGAAAAAAGCCATTATTCAGCCATCATCAGGACCAAACAGCCAGTGAGACACACTCCATCTGAGTGAAGCCCTTTGCAAATGATAGCTGTGGACTTTCTGTCTACTAAAGAGGGCTTTGGGTGGATTGGTTGTGTTTGGTTATACATCTTCCTTGCTGTTGCCTCTGTTGCTTCAGAATGAGCTCCTGAATCTGGTGAGCTAACACTGATACAACACTAGCCAAACAACAGCTCTAGAGTTCCCAAGGCATTCACTTCTCTGCTGTAAGCAAGACACTTCCCAAACTCATTGTCTCTCTCCTTCCCTCTTTCTCCCTTTGAATGCCTATAGTTTTGTGCTAGCCTCAACTCAACCAACCAAAGTGGCTATATGGTTTCAATTAAAATAATTTCTTCAAAAAGCCGGGCAGTGGTGGTGCACGCCTTTAATCCCAGCACTTGGGAGGCAGAGACAGGTGGATTTCTGAGTTCGAGGCCAGCCTGGTCTACAAAGTGAGTTCCAGGACAGCCAGGGCTATACAGAGAAACCCTGTCTCAAAAAACAACAACAACAACAAAAAAAAAAAGTCTTCAGTCTTTTCAGTAATTCATTTGGCAAATTATACAAAAACATAATGGCTTTAAAAACAAACAAGCAAACAAACATTTATTATCTGAGTTTCTGTGAATCACAAATTTAGGTGTGCCTCTGTGGCATAGGGACCTCTGTGAAAATGTAGCTGAGGTGCTGTGGATGTTGGGTGATATTCATCTGAGGGCTGACTATAGCAGAATCACCATATGGCTGTTGAAAAGATTTCATCTTCTCACTGGCTACTGACAGGATGCGTCTGTTCCTCATCACTTAGGCCTCTCTGTAGGGTTGCTTGAGTATCCTCATGATCAATCCGAGACAGGGTAAATTTAAGCTGTGACTTCCTTTAGGACCTTACAGAAGCTATTCAACAGTTTCTACACTATCCTAATGGTTAACCAAGCCAGTTGGATCAATATAGCAGAAAGCCTCCAGAGCTGTTGAGAATCATGAACACTCTTGGAAGCTGGCTACTACATTAATTAAGACTGTGTACCTAACTCCTGTTTAAATATATATAAATATGGAGAATTAAAATAGCCCACCTGAAATGACAGTCAGCTAGCCTACTGTTTTTTATAGGAGGCAAATCAATTCATTCTCTCTCATTTATGGTAAAATTATCCTGGGGACAGACAGTTGAATATGGCCTTTTGGCTTGGTTTCTTCCTCCCTAGCATTTGTATGCCTTTCCCTGCCTTTCTGGGATGCCTCAAGGAAAAGGACCATGCCCTGTTCACATTCACGAATGTGTCTAGCTTAAGGAGGCACTTAATTAGTGCTTGCCTGAGGTGAACTCTCCCACAGGCGGCAAAAGAAATAAGAGGACTGTTGTGTCTGTTGGCGCTCTCAGAACTTGTAGTCCATGTAATATGCTGGGAAGTCATGAAAGATTTTTGTAGCTGTTCCATCTTTAGTGGCTATTAAATATTTCTCAGTGCATCAGATTGAGAAGAAAGCAAGCGACAAACACGGTAAAGAAAAGGTAGAATATAGAAGGAGAAAGTACAGATTTCTATTTGCTGTAACCGGTAACCTGGTTTGAACTGTTAAACTTTTAATTGGGACAAAATCCTAGTGAAAAAATCCCCCTCCCACATGCAAATGATTCCATCTGTGATGCTATTAAATGCTTACTAGCTCAGCAGAGCCTTGCCAAACTGCCACATTATCTCTTCTTGAAAATTAACATTGGATCCAGCAACTGAGAAATTGGTGAAACAAACATAGACTACGGGACTTGTTTTAAATAAAGGGAGTACTCAATAAAACTCAAGCTTGAAACTTCATTAAGACCCAGAGCAACTTGCCAGGAATTGCTTTTTCCTCTGCTGTGATGAGTCACTAGACTATGAACTTTCTGTCAGGACAGAATAGTATTCTGGAAGAGTAACAAGATTTGAGTTTTATCTCTATTTTTGTTAGGGCTTTGGGCAAGGCCTAAACAACTTGGATTTCAGTTTTTTCCTGTCTATAATAGGCTGGATTTGGTTGTCTCAGGACCCCTTTAATTCATTCATACATTTACTAACATTGATTGAACACTTATTGTGTGCTGGGCACTGGTCTAAGTAAGCATTTGTGGGTAATGATTTGCAAGTAGACACGTCTCTGTTCTACTGGAATCTAGTAATGGAGGTAAAGGTTATAGCCAATGACAAGTGACTGAACAAATAGCCATCCAAGTATCATAACACTAAATGTGATGTCCTCATTAATTGTCATGCTTAAGCCAAGCAGCGGAGCAAACACATTTGGACAGGAGACTAGAGTAGTCCCAGGGGTCAACAAAGGCTTCCTTCCCTAAGGGAAGTTGAATAGCTGGACTCTTGGGGGATCCATAGGAAAGTCAATGAACGAACAGAAGAGAATGATCTAAGTAAAGGAGAGCACCTGTGTGTGATCATCCCATGTGAAGGCGCAGAGGCCGCGCATCCAGCCCACACAGGCCCTTTGAGACCATGGTTAAGAGGAAGTCATTAGTGGAGGTGAGATACCTAGAGATCCAAAGCTTTAAATTGTCTTCAATTAATGCCCTTTCCTCTCTCTTCTCTCACCCCCAAATTGTGGGTGGTAAGAATGCCACTTGGCTTCTTCTAGATTACAAAAGGAATATTGCTATGAAAGTCTCCCTTAGGGCTCTAGGGTAATAAAACCCATGTGGCTCAAGGGCCTCTCACACTTGCTAAAGCTTCCCATATGTTGATTTTGAACAATGTCACAATATGTTAGGGGAGACTTTAAGGTTGTTGGAACCTTAAGCATATGCTCACTAGATGCCACAAGAACACCCTCATGAAATTGGAAAGACGTCAAAACCCTTCCTTCCTTCCGTTTGAACTCCTCATTTCCTGTGTCTTTTTTACTTTGTAAAGAATCCTAATTCCTTTCACTTAAAAACTGAGATTAAAATCACATGCTCTCCATTCCATAAGCACTGGACCTCTGCATTCGATTCTTATTGTAGGTTTAAAGGCCTTAAGCTTGATTTGTGGGGAAGATGTGGCAAGCAGATAATAGTGTGGCTGAAGACTGAATGGAGGATCTTTAGGAGACCACACATAGCACACTGACCAGGAAGGACATCGGGACCATTTGGACACTGGGTCAGCACTTTGATAACACAAATTCTTTGGAGTTTACTTTTGTTCTCTTTAAATAAAGCTTTTTAAATTTAACCCCATGTGGCATGATAGCTCAGTGGGTAAAGATGCTTGTTGCCAAAACTGAAGATCTGAGTTTGAACCCTGGGATTCACTGATGAGAGGAGAGAACTGGCTACTTCAAGTTGTCCCCCAATCTCTGCATCCATACGAGGACATGAGAACACACATGGGCACACACACAAATAAATACCTAATAAAGACAATAGAACTTTAAAAGAAAATCATTATCTGTTCAGAGTTCCACATTGTTGGTGTTCTTTATATTGAATATAGAAGCTAAATCATTTTAATTGATATTTATTTATTTATTTATTTATTTATTTATTTATTTATTTATTTATTTAAAGCAGGGTCTGGTTATGTAGCTCATCTTGACCTTGAACTCAGTCCTTTAGATTCAGCCTCCTAAGCACTCAAATTACAGACCAAATTTACTGGGTTTCAACTAAACATTCTTTCCTCTGTTACTGTTCAGCATTTATTAAGCACTGTCTGGTGTTTACCATTTATCCTTGCTTATTTGAAACATCTTCTTGGTAACCAATGGACAGCCAACAAAACAAGGAGTGGAGAGAAACAGGTCTTTGTGCCTGGTATCTATTTTGTCATGAAGGCAGTGAGTTAAAAGCTGTGGGAGACTTTGGGAGTGGGAAGTTGCATGTTCAGAAAGTGGAGTGACAGAGACTCTTAGAACCAACAAATTCTAATGTCTGGAAACAAATTGCAATAGTCCCTGCAAGTTATCAGTCTAAGGTTGACCTCTTTAGGTGCTGAGTGACCCTTTTACAGGGGTCACCTAAGACCAATGGAAAATAGATATTTATCTGACAATTCATAACAGTAGCAAAATTACAGCTATGAAGTAGTAACAAAATAATTTTATGGTTGGGGGGTCACCACAAAATGAGGAACTGCATTTTAAGGGTAACAGCATAAGGAAGGTTGAGAACCACTGCTCTAAGGGGGAAATGACACAATATGGTATCTAAGAACATAGACCTCAGATTGCAGTTGACTTCATAGCTGTGGGACCCTGGCCAGCATTACCTAACTGCGAGTATGGTAGTTTGAATATGCTTGGCCCAGGGAGTGGCACTATTAAGAGGTGTGGCCTTGTTGGAGGAAGTGTGGCCTTGTTGGAGGAAGTGTATCACTGTTGGGGTGGGCAATGAGACTCTCCTCCTTACCATGTGGAAGCCAGTCTTCTCCTAGCTGCCTTCAGAACAAGAGGTAGAACTGAGTTCCTCCAGTTCCAGGCCTGCCTAGATGCTGCCACGCCTTCTTCTGTAATGATAATGGACTGAACCTCTGAACCTGTAAGCCTGCTCCAATTAAATGTTGTCCTTATAAGAGTTGCTTTGGTCATGGTGTCTGTTCACAACAGTAAAACCCTAAGACAATAAGTGACTGAATTTCTTTAATTATGGAACAGATATAGTAACATCCAGGTCTTCCATGAACTGAGGCACTTTTCTTGGGCAAAACTTTAAGGAGCTGCTGCAGACTTTAAAATCAATGCAAATAATATTTTATATGATCTTTTAAAAAGAGGAACCACACTAAATGCAAAAATGCCATGGCGAGAAAAATATCAAAGGAAACTTTTTGTGACTGAATGCATAGACCTTTAAATATTCTTGGAATTTTAACCTAAGGTTACACAGACCTGTCTCAGACTTTTCTCTAACCTACTATTTGGCAGCCATTTCTGACTTTTATTATCTTTGCCATTTGGAAAGTCTGAGAAATTTCAAAATTATTCACTCTTGATGATGTCATATTTTTTTTCTTTTCCCACTAGAATTAATCTCTAGCCTTAAAACTTCTTTATGCTGAAGTCATGTTAGATTTTCAGAAAACCTGCAAAGATAATGCAGAGAGCTCCCACATACTCCTCCCCAGACACTAATACCCAAATCAAGATGGACTGATAAGGTTGGCACAATACCACTAAATTAGGTATGGTGTTCCTCAGTTTCTCTATGAATTATTATTTTGATGCTCAACCCATTTAAGATACCATACTGTGTTCAGTCATCATGGCTCCTTAAGTGCTTCAGATTAGTGACAATTTCCTTTTCCTTATTGGTCATGACCTTGACACTTTTAAAGGATACTGGTTAGATGTTTTTGTTATATGCCTCTCAGTTTGCATTTGTCTGATATTTTTGCATAATTAAACCAGGGTTATAAATTTGCAGAAAGAATACTATAAACAATAAACATGGCTTCATGTTGTCTGTTCACTGTGGTCCCTCAGTATCTGGAATAGTGCACGGCCATTGAATAGCTATTTAGTCTACGTCGGACATGGCCAGCGTCACTGTCTTGAATCAGCACAGCTGTGATCCTCCACATGAGGCTCTCATGAGAGGATGCATCCTCATTTCCTCATGGAGGGAGGAAGCAAGCTTGGGGATTTACGGAGCTCATGAGCCTCCACGAAGTCCTCCTCACAATGACCTTCCTTACCCAAAGTTATATGGGAGATGGAAGGTTGATACCGTTCAGTGGTAGGGCTGTAGCCACTGTAAGTTGCCAAGGAATTGTGATGCTGCAGTTGCTTTTGAGTTACCTATGCTCTGGCAGCAACCCTAATCAACTTATTGATTCGCCAAACTAAGCTGAGTAGAATATTTGTACAGTTTTTTGGTATCCTCTATATCTGGAGAGAGCAAACTACTTCCTTATATAGCTTCAGGAAAATCTACATGATGATGGTGCATATATACATTAAAATATCTGTGAATTATTTAAGACAGAATTTAGATGGATTCTCTTAATAATATAGCTAATTAGCATGCATATACATATTTATAACTATACTGATTTTTAAAAAACTATTTAAAGCCCTCTAAAGAAAATTAACTGCTATAAGAGATTCACTTATATCCCAAGACAGCATGAGAAACCTTTTCACTCCAAGTCACTGGCCATTGGGAAATATAGAAAAACACAAAAATATAGAAAACCTAATTTATATGTCAATCAACATGCCTTAGTCTGCTGTTTTTTTCTATTAATTTTGAAAAGATAGAATTTTTGTTTCATGGTTCTGGAAAATCAGTCTGGTATCAGTATCTGTTCTGTGTTGGTACTGAAGCATAAGACTTTGAAGTCCCTTACATGCAAGACAGAGAAAATCCATGCACTAGCTCGGGTCTTCTTGTCTCTTTGTATAAAGCAGAGGTTCTCAACCTATGGGTTGTGACCCTTTCACAGGGGTCATGTAAGACCACTGGAAACATAGATGCTTACATTATAATTCATAACAGTATCAAAATTACAGTTATGAAGTAGCAACAAAATAATTTTATAGTTGGGAGTCAATACAACATGAGGAACAGTAGTATTAAAGGATCGCAGCATTAGGAAGGTTGAGAACCCCTGGTATAAATGCGAAAGGCCCTTATGGGGCTTTCTAGTCCCGATGCTCTCTGAGGTGTGACACCTTTAAATGCTATTACCATGAGGATAATTGTGCTTGCTCCTAAACCCAGTGTCTTTAGTTTAATCCCCCATGGGCAACATGGTAGGAGAGAACCATATGTAGACACACATATGCACACAGGCACACACATACACACATGTGCAAACACAGACTTTGTGGCTGGGGTGGTGTTGGGTGCTAGGCTTTGTTTCACTTGCATCCAGCGTCTGACTGCTCCTCAGTGAATGCTTCACAAACATTTGGTGATAGAATCTCCATGACTGAACACATGTGGAAGAGACTCCTAACTGTTGACAGCCACGCCTCCAAATTTCACAGGCTCATTCTGATTCAGATACATATGCATCCAAAGTTTAGCTTGAGTATGGCCAAGTTTCTTTAGCTCACTGAATTCCATTTACTTCATACATAAAGACAGAAAGCCTTTTCTTTCTTATTGTCAAGGATGAACAAAAATGATCTTTTCTTTGGAAAGCCTAACAGGAGTCCTGCCTCACAGAGAATGATCAACAAGGAATTCTTAGCTAAATTTCAGTCTCCTTTTTAGGTTCTTGTTCTTCTTCTGGTAAAGTCCAGAGATTAGTGTCCCCCAGAAGCAGAAAACTGACTGAAGCCCTGAACCAGATTGGATAATCATCTAATGAGATGCTGCATGATGACTGTCAAGATGTCAGTGGGTAAAGACATTTGCCACTGAGACTGACTACTGAACTTTGTCCTTGGGAGTCACAAAGTACAAGAAGAAAACTTACAAGTTGATCCCTGATCTCCACACTTGCATACACAATTCTTTACCAATCTGTTTTTTCTTAATCTGTATAATGATGATACCCATAATTCCCTCATAGAAATCTGTGAAGATTGAACAATAACATAATACAATTTTTAAGGCTCTGAAAAATGTAACTCCTGGTAAATATGACTTGTTACAGTGAATTACTGCATTTGATGCATAAGGCAGATGAAATAGATATGGAAGAGAGAAGTAACCACAGATTTATTATGGAGGGAACAAATGGCAGTGAATGGCACAGCTTAGGGAGAGGCTATGTTAAACGCTCTTTGCTTTCTCTAAAGGTAGCTCTCCATCTTTCATGGTTTCAAGTTAACAGATAAAGAGTAGGTGGGAACGGGAAGAGAGCACAGCTCATCACCACAGCATTTCCAAAATTTTGGACATCAGAATGTAAAATGTCTGTGTAGGCCAGGTAGTGACTGTTTCAAACTAATGGGTCACATTCAGGCTCTGTCTGTTTCTTTAAAACAAACTGTAACATTTCAAAAGGTTCAAAACCATTGGTCCATTGACAAGGAGGGCTAACCCTTGGTGAATGTAATTACTATATTTTAGGGAAATTTAAAGAAAGATGTGGTAAGTAGTTGAGTTTAATTTTAGAGTACCCCATACATGCTGATAAGGGAGGGGTAGAGAAATAAAATAGGCAGGTAGACTTCTTGCCAAACCTTCAGAAGAGTGGAAGGAAAGGAGAGCCAGAGTCCAGAGCTACGCATTGCTGAAACATCCATTAATGCCTTGTGTATAGTTTTGGACTTTGCCATCATAAAAACAACAGGAAATTTGTTTGGCCAAAGCAGCATAGGACTGTGGGAAGGTAATTCTCCATGGGTCCGCTGGCTTTCTGGGTTTCTGGCATTCCACTGTCACTGTCTCTACAGTTTGATCAGATATAAGTCTCTACATTAATGGCTGCCTGCTGCAATAGGAAGCCTCTTTGATGAAGGCAGGAAGGTGCATTAATCTGTGGGTATAAACACAGGAACTTAAAAGGTCACGTGACAGTGAAATAAGTGAGGGAAGATGAACAAGAGCAAGAGAACTAGAAGAAATTTTTGTAAAACTCAAAGAGGCTGGAAGAAGGCTCAGTAGTTAAGACCTTTGTTGTTCTTGCATAGGACCTGTGTTCCGTTCCCAACACCTCCATGGTGGCTTGCAACCATCCCTTACTCCAGTTCTAGAGAATTTGACCCGTCCTTCTGACCTTCACCAGCACCAAGCACACATAGGGCACACATACATGCATGCAGATAAAACATTCATACACATAAAATAAGGTAGATACATCTGTTTCAAGAGTAACCTAAAAAAATCAAGCAAAAAAAAAAAAATAGGTAAGTTAACTTTAATTCAAACCCACTATATATACACAGGTATCAAGTAACTTATGGGATGCTATAGATACACAAAGCTTTTACATATCAGTTAAGAAGAAATACGATAAATAAGTAAAAATGTCAAAGAGTCTTTCAGGAACAATATACATATACACTGAACCCAGAGAGAGGTAAAGGCTTTACTCATGACTTTTCTCATTGTTGCAAAACAGTGGGTGACAAGATACATAAAGGACCTCATGAGAGAGAACTTCAATAGAGGAATTGGCTCTATCAGCTTGGCCTGTGTGGAAGTCTATGAGGTATTTTCTTGACTAATGATTACTTAGAGAGGGCCCAGCCCACTGTAGGTGGTACCATCCCTAGGACAGGTGGTCCTCAGTAGTATAAGAAAGTAGACTGAGCGAGTCATGGGGACTGAGCCAGCAAGGAGAAGTCCTCTGTGATCTCTGCTTTTGTTCCTGATTCCGGGTTCCTGTTTTTAGGTCCTGCCCTGATTTCTCTCAGTGATGGAATGTGACCTGGGAGTTGTAAAATGAAAGAAAGCTTTTCTTCTTTGGAGTTGCTTTTAGTCATGTGCTTGTCACAGCAACAAAGAGTAACACAGGAAGGAAGGATTTATTTTGTCTCATAGTAGAAGGATACCGTCCCCTTGTCAGAGAAAACATCAAAACTCATGAAGAACAGAGCACAGAGCTGGGAACATTTCCATCTTAGTGGACCAGGAAGCAGAGAGGTGAATCCTTGTTATTCCCTTTTCTTCTTTCATGCTACTAAGCCCCGGTCCAAAGGGTGGGGCTACCCCCATTCAGGGTGGGTCTTTCCTCTTCGGTTAGTCCTCTCCAAAAACTCAGACACACCCAGGGATGACAATAAAAATTAGCCATCACAGATGGTCACAAGCGACTTACTCAGACTCCCACAGTAAAATTACCACACTGTCAGCATCCTTTCTCTATATTTTTTTAATGTTTTGCTCAATAAAAATGTACCCACTATTCAAAGGGCTTCTCTGACACCATTCATCCCAGAAGGAAATCCCTTCTGCAAAAATCAGTACTTTATAGTGCCTACACTAACATTTTAAAATGAAAAGGGATATATATCCCACATATATATGTAAATATAAATAAATATATTTATATATAAATTTACATATTTATATATAAATATGTTCACAGACAGGTAGAGAGGGGAAAACAGGTGAATACAGAGAGAAGAAGCTCACCATGGAGAAAGGCCTCAGTACTCAATTCTGCCAACACCAGGCTCCGACTTCCAACCTACAGAACAATGAGAATTAAACAGAAGAAAACAGGTCTGCTATTTATGCCAGAGTCTACGAACCCTAGGATATGGACCCAGTGGTACATATTTATACCATAAACAAATGACCTTCTTGCCCTAATTGCTATCTTCTCATGTATCCACCTGCAGTGTGATGATGTATGTGCTCACTACATCATGCATTATTGTTTCTATATAGGTGACAGAAAACCCAATTCAAACATGATAGAAATCTATTGGCACGTTAAGAATAGACCTAGCTTTTTTGGATTCAAGGATTCAGATTCCATCAGAGGGCTAGGGTCTACTATCTCAGGTCTGCTTTGCTCTATTCCAGTTCAATGTTGAGACTCAATGTGAGGGCAAAATGGCTGCCAACAAACTCCTGCTTGTATACTCTCAGCCAAGAAGAATGTTCATGAGGGAAGCATCCTGAGTATTCTCAGCAGGGCTCCCCAGGTAGCATCTCACTATATTGACAACTCACTGCTGATCCAATCTGTGTGAGCCTTGGCTACAGGGTTCAGGCCTGGAAGGAAGCCAGAAATGGAGTCAGATATTTGATACCCAACGACTGAGAGGAGAGATGCCCCCACAGGGAAGCAGAGCCAGGAGAAGGGACTTGGGTCTTTGGCACACATCCAAGGACAGGGGCACACCTGTGCCTTTGATGCCTGTTGTTTGCTCCCATTAGAGTGTAAATTTCTCAAAGATTTTGTATCCTTGAGATGTTCTTTCTTCTGAGTCACAGCTCTCGGAATATAGTAATAGGGACCACCAACTGGACAGTGAATGAATGAACATCAAACATGTCATTGAATGTCAGTGAATAGTAAGGAGAATCCACACTAGAACCAGGACAAGACTGCTTATAGCTTCCTCTTGTCTCCACAGTCAGAAAGCAGCCTGCAACCTTATACCCTGGCCTTCCCTGGCAGAGGTCCTCTTTCCCTCTCTTACTAGAGCATACAGCCAGCCTTGGTGAGATAGTGTATATTGACTTTGTGATAAGAGTCTATCAGGACACAAGGAGTAGTGAGGCAAAATCAAAGCAATGGGATACAAGGTGAAAGAATAGGGAACCTACCCTAAAATGTCCTACTCTCCACTTGGGCCTGCAAATGGGAATTCCATCAGATGGATTACAGAGCCACCTAGTGGGCAAAGAGTATCCATGCTAACAGCATAGGCTTCTAAGAGTAGTCCTAGTCCTGGGAAAAGTAGTGTGGCTTCCTTATCCGAGGGTCCAGTGCCCTCTCTTGCTTCTACTTTCTTCTTCATCCTATAATATTGCTGACGGTAGAAATCAGTAATCCAGATTGGTATTTCGTGTCTACTTCCTTGAGTTTGGGGGGGAAGGAAAAATGCTAATGTGGCAGAGAGGGTGAAAAATTTTGATTTCTATGTCAGCCATTCTCTCCCTAAAACATTTTTCTATGTCAGCCATTCTCTCCCTAAAACATTCAGAGGTCAGGGTTGCCTAAGGGTTTTCAGTGTTTTATTTTACACATTTTTCTCTTCTTCAATCAATATGTGTTATATATGTCACTTTCTTAATCACACTGAATACATATGTGTACATAATATATATGAATTCATATACTGTGCACACAAGTGTTATATAATATATACAATATATATTGCATGTATATATATATCACTTCCATAATCACAAAAGATAAGACATATTTCAAGCAGGAAGAAATGGATTTTAGTACATCAGAGAATGTTTTCCAATGTCTTAAGAGTACAGTGAAATGGTCTGCTTGACTTATCCATAAATACCTATATATACTTACAGATGCACATCTGGGAATACAGACACCGACTGTGGCTTTAACAGTCACTGGGACTCACTTGTTCGTAAAAAGAACTTACTCTCCAGACCTCACTGTCTTTAACAGTCCGATCTGCAGAGACATTTGCTGCTGGCAGTATGAGACTCTAGGCTCCGGCCTTTCAACTGCTTCTCGCAATGTGTAGACCAGCGATTCCCAACCCTCGTGATGCTGAGACCCTTTAATGCAGTTCCTCATGTGCTGACTCACAGCCATGAAATTATTTTGTTGCTACTTCATAACTGTAATTTTGATATTGTTACAAATTGTAATGTAAATTACCTGATGTGTAGGATATCTGATATGCAGGATTCAACATACAGCACAGTGGCGCAATCTGTGGGCTTTTTATTTTAATGTTCTGCATAAATAGTTTAAGTTTAAATTATATTGTGCATAATTCAGCAAAAAATAAAAATAGAGTTCATTAGATGATGGTAATTTGTGGCCCGAAGGAGAGACTTTAGTTTCTGAGAGAGCAATTGAGAAGAATGTTATTCAGAGGTAATCACTATGCCAATTATCATGAGTGGGATTAGATCATCTCTTTGTCAACCCTCTAGTGTGCCCATTACAGAGCCTGACATAGTGTCAGTGACTAATAAATATTGATTGAATGTATATTTTGCATATAATGTCTACACATAGCATGGTAAAGAAAGGAGACTAGGGAAAGAAGGAAGACAGACTTCTGTAGAGTGTGCACATAAAGGATGGGGAGAGAGGAAATCAAGTGACATTGCAGGCTTAGTGGCCAGAATGTGTGCAAGAGAGATGGACATGGGAGAGGGGAAAGAGGAGAGGAGAGGAAATGGGGAGAGGAGAGCGCTGGGTAGGGGTCAGAGAGGGAAAGGAAGAGGGAAGGAGAGATAAGAAACTAGAGAGAGGGAGAAGGGAAGGAGGGAGAGACAGAGAACAGTATAGTATGAATAGAATCAACGCTTAAAGAGCAGGAGAGATGAGGACCCAGTGTGTTTAGGACAGTTCAACAGGGATGGATGGTAGGAATGTGGGCATGGAAGTCGGTGTGGGAGTTAGATTTAGAGTCTGTAACATGGAGGCAGGAATTGAATTTGTAATATTAAATGAATTATCTTTGAAGGGAGGGTATAAAGACAAAACAGAGTGCATAAATGTGTTTAGGGGAAGTTACACAGTGATCTCCCTCTGTGTGTGTGTGTGTGAGAGACAGAGAGAGAGAGACAGAGAGAGACAGAGAGAGACAGAGACAGAGAGAGAGAGACAGAGAGAGACAGACAGACAGACAGACAGAGACAGATAGAGAGACAGACAGAGAGAGGCAGAGAGACAGAGAGACAGAGAGAGAGAGTTAGGGGAAGCTGCCCAGTGACCTCAGTATGTGTGTGTGAGAGAGAGAGACAGAGACAGACAGAGAGAGACAGAGAGACAGAGAGAGAGAGAGAGTTAGGGGAAGCTGCCCAGTGACCTCAGTATGTGTGTGTGTGTGCGCGCGCGTGTGCACGCGCGTGTGCAAGTGCACACGCATGTCTGACTGTGGTGCTGCTGATAAAACAAAGGGCTTCCTTATTGCTTGCTGGGCTACGTAGCCAGCTTCCAAGATAGATCCCTAATGTTAGACATGGACACTTTGATAAGCTTCTCTGGTGGCTAGTCAAACTCATTTGCTGAAACCTGGATGCAATTACTTGAGACAGAAGTCAAGGCCTTGAGAACACCAGCCAATGCTCTATGGCTGAGCTACATCCACAATTCACATTTTGCTTTTGCATGTAAGTTTTATAGGGTTGTTCATGTGTGAGATAGAACATGCTTCTGAGAGAGCCAAGAGAACCAAACATTTTCATTTCTCAGCCCTATTATATTCCAAATTTTAAGCAGTTATGAAAATAGAATTTCAAAGTTCATAGTTCAAGCTTGAGCTCAGTTTCATTAGTGTGTGCGTCTCCCTTCTCGCTTTTGCCTTGGTGTTTATTTTATAAAACACTGTTTAAACCTGCACATCAAATTCTGACGAAGAAACCCAGCCACCAAAGGACAATCAAAACCCATGCAGCACATTTCTAGTCACTCTCCTGGGAAGGGAAATTAAAGGCACGCTGCCCAGAGAAGTGATCTGAAGCCCTGAGAACAGCTAATGGGCAAACGATGAAGGAACATACGGGACACAGGGAATAGCTGCGGCCACATTTTCAGCATGGGAGGGTTGTAACATTGGCAATAATCGTTTTTCATTTCACTGCCTGGTAACAGTCCTCTCCTTGCACATTACAAGAAACAGCTCCTTTCCCAGTAGAAGCATACATCTAGAAATAGGAGGCTGACTGGCTGGAGGGAGCAGCTGAGCCTAAGTGTTGTCTTGAGTAATGATTCACTCAAAGGCTACGTGGAGGACTTGTTGAAGTAAACACACAGGACCTTTCCCAATGGAAGGAAAGACAGAGAGACAGTCTAACAAGGGTATGTATTTGTATCTACCCATGATTTTTGTGTGAGTCTATGTTTGTGTGTCTATGTGTATCCAGGTGTATGTCTCTGTGTGTTTATGTATGGTTGCCTGTGTGTCTGTGTTTATGTGTGTGTGTGTTTCTGTGCATATGTGTGTCTGTGTATGTATCTCTGTGTCTATCTGCATGTTTTTGGTATGAGTCTACGTGTGCCTCTGTGTATATACCTGTGTGTCTACATGTATTTATGTGTGCCTGTGTTTGTCTGTTGTGTGTGTGCACATGTGTCAGTGTGTGTTTGTGTCACCGTGTGTGTGTGTGTGTGTGTGTGTGTGTGTGTGTGTGTGTGCATTTGTGTGTGTTATTGGCGCTGGTTTGCATAGGTAAATGGAAACAACCGACTATCCCATGATGCTGCAAATTTTATGAAAACAAAGCCTCTGATAAAGCAGATACCACAGGGAAGCAGGCCCCAGGTGCTTCCTTTCTGAAGGAAACACCCAACAACACCAAACAACACTAAAATTAGTGTAAACCATGGGGACACATTAGCACAAAGACTAGCTATTCTCAAAAACAAATTAAATTCTTGGAGTCTTGTGACATTGCCACTTCAGCTCATGGTGCTATGAAAAGAGGAGGAATTAAAAAGCAATCATTTCATTCATTGCATTTGTACTGAGTTTTGCCAATGACTGCAATAATATCACTTGGCTTGTTCGCCTGTAATTATCCTGTAACTGCACAAAGTAAACAAATTAGAACTATTTATAGCTCGGAACACTCAAGTGGAAATGAGATATTGCCCGAGTACAATTAAAATAAATATAGGCTCGATATTTAATGCAGGCCTTCAAAGTTATGTGTCAGGACTTCTAACCCCTCATGTTGTTCCTCAGATCTTTTAATCTTCAAAAACAAAGAAAATTCCATCAGTGAGTCTCACTGAACTTACTGTCTCATGTGCTTACCAAGTCGCTCAAATGAGCACTTGTTTTTATTCAAGCCAAACTGTAGAGATCTAACAAGGGCGTGTTAACTAGTATACAAATGCATTCTTTAAAAAAGGAAGTCTCTGCCGTGAGATGCTAACAGGGGATTTTTCCAGTCAGTGGGAAGGAATATCACAATCCAGACTGGTACTTTTCTATTTACATATGCCCACACACATGCACCCACGCGTGCACTTGTTTGGGTGCCCAGATGCCACTGCATGCGTGTGGAGGGCAGGGCACAATCTTTGGAGGGTTGTCAGTCCTTGCCTTTCCACCCTGCTTGAGATAGTCTCTCATTCCTTGTTGCTGGCTGACTAATTTCCAGAGATTCTCCTGTCTTTGCCTCCTACCTTAATTGTGTGTGTGTGTGTGTGTGTGTGTGTGTGTGTGTGTGTGTGTGTGTGTTGTACATACAAGTGTAGCTGTATTCAGAGGCCAGTGATGTAGACTCCCCTGGACCTAATCTGGAGTTACAGGAGGCATATGCCAACTCTGCCCATCTGCAAGAGCAGTATGCCCTCCAGCACCAAGAGGGATAACTTTATTGACATAGATGCCTGTAAGCCCAGATAATAATTTATATATGAACCAAAGGGAATATATATCTGGTAGAAAAGGAGAGAAATTTATAGCAAAAGAACATTTTAAAAGGTAACTGCTCTGGCCTGAAGAGGCGCTCAGTGGCTGTTAACCCTGATTGCTATTCCCGTGGGGCCCAGATTCAGTTTCCAGCACTGACATGGAAGTGCACAGTTGCTGGTAACTCCAGTCTCAGGGGAATCTAACTCCCCTTTCTGACCTCTATAGATACTGCACACATGTGGTGCACAGATATATATGGAAGCAAAGCAATACACTCATGCATATAAAATAAAAATAAAGATGAAAAAAACCTCTGTCTTAGGAAAATAAAACAAAAACAAATGCTCTACTGTCTAGGTACCATGCTTTAAAATTCTGTTCACAGACATTATTTATATTCTCAATTGTAAAGGGGGAAAAAAAATGATCAAGACTCCTTGGGGTATTGCTTTTGACTGGCTGGCATTCTGCAGTCACAGTGATAGTTATAATCTACGCTTATTCACAAAGTTTCATGAAGTCGGTGTTATGATGATTTACTGTCTATCATACAGATAGATAGTAAAGGAAGGCTGAGGGTATACATGGCCTCCAAATTCTAGTAGGGAATCTGAATTTGAAGTTCTCTCAATCTGATTATTAAGTTTGGACTCTTAACTATTTTCTTTTGATGAAGAAGAATTTCCAATGTAGAGAGCTGAGTAGAATCCCAAGTATGTCTAATACAGCCTGCTCATTGTCTTACTGTGAACATGGTAAAGGACACCCATCTCCTGCTGCTGAGAGCACAGGCCAGCCCTTGCTTCAGTGTGTCTGCTCTGGGCCTTAGCCTTCACCCAGACCACAGATCACCGTGGCCAGCCCAGGAGCACAGCACTGCCTTCCCATGTGGAGTCCTCCACAGCCCCTCAAAAGCATTTCACAGAAATGATTCTTGATTCTCTTTCCAGTGAAAAGGACAGAGCAGTTATTTTCTCACCATTTAACAAAGAGTATAAAACATTCTTCATTCAAATAGGGTCCGAGCCAAGGATCCTGCAGCCCACAAAAGGACTGTGCAAACCTGCTTTGCTCTTTCTCATAGGAAAAGCAGCACTACTGCCAGGCCCAGAGTGCTTTTCCTGGATCTCTCTAAAATAGCATTACTCTAGGCAAAGTAGAACGTCATTGGGTAGGGATGAGTCTTACAATGACATGAGATCTAAATCATAAAACCAGAAGAATAACTGTTCACTTAACTTCAGAACTGAAGCAAAGTCCATGAATCCAAACCTTGCAGAGATAGCTATTTTTCTGATTTGTTGTAAAGGAAAGACACCACAGGGAGGAAGATCCAAATTTTTATTTCATTTATCAGGTAAATACTACATACATACTTTTTCTAGCTTGCATTTAGGGTTGAAAAGTGGTCAGAAGACATCCTGAACCCTGTTCAAATGTTGGCATGTCTTTGGAATTTCAGGATTGTCTCTTGATAAAACTACAGCCTTACTCAGCATGAGTGTGCCACCACAGAACAAACAGCATATCTCAAACAACATGCAGGAATGACAACACTGACCACCCTGGCTTGCTGTAATCTCTTTTAACAAACCACTTATGTTTGACAGTTTCATACACACATCTAATGACTTCAAGTCATTTTAACACCCCCCCATTTCCCCTTCTTCTTAACAAGCTCCACATTACTTTAACGCCCTCCTCTTGTGTGTGGCTCATTGAGTTTAATAAGTTTAATTAGAGTTTCTTGCCTGAGCAAGATTGAAACAAAGATAACTTACCATTCCTACATTCCTGAAGAAAGCACCTCTCGACAACTGTTACCTGCCAACAACAAAAGGGTGGAGCCTGAGATACCTACTTGACAAATCTGGTATGGTACCTGGCACATGACAGGTACATGTTGATTACCAGTTCCTCTCCTATTCCATTTTCAATGTCTATTTATTTGAAGTCCCACATATGAATGGTGACTACACTTTCACCTTAACGTTAAAACTGAGCTAAGTTACTGACTAATAGAGCTCATCATTCATGGGAATAAATTTGAATCTTTACTTCTTGATAAAATGTGAGGGTCTGCTGTTTGCAGAAGAATGATACCCCAGGCTCAAATAGTATGCAAAAGCAAGAAGTGTTTTCTTCTGCAGAAATCCAGCATGCGGGGGGGGGGGGGGGGTGTGTGTGTGTGTGTGCGTGTGTCTCTTATTTCAAGATGGAGGGACCACCAAGTGAGCTTGCAGGCTTGATTTAAAGCAAATTAAGGGGATTCTAGGATAGCTGACCTCTATCATACTCCATCTCTAGGTGCATCCCATTCCCGGGTGTGGGGGCTGGAAATTGTTACTGGGGAGGTCTGGAAACTTGCTGACCCATTGCTCTTGCTTCAGGCCCGGTGACTAGGCAGCTTTGGATGGCAGGATAGTTTCTGACTAGCTGCCTGACTCCTGGGGTTTTTTCTAGTAACTGACTTTCCTGGACTTGTCTGGACTTGCCCAGTTCTTAGGCCTAGTATCTTAGACTTCCAATTTAAAGCCTGTCATGGAGTCAGCCTGTCTCAAAAGAACGTAGGGGCCCAGACCATGGCAACACAGCCCCTGCCCTAGATGAGGGTGCTTAGATTTTCTTCCTTAGGATTGCTTTGTTTGTTAGACTTCTGGTGGGATGTGACCTTCTTGAAGGCAAACATAAGTGTTTGCATCTATACCTTCTCACAGACTCTACCATGTTAGCCACTCAGTGAACTCTGGTCAGCCATTGATTTGATGCCAGGAAACTAAAAGCTATTTATTCATTAAAGTAATTGACATTGACTTTGAGATTCCCAAAATATTTGGTCACCAAGATCACCTTTTATCCGCTGAGACTTTAATTCTAGGCACGTAGTGCTTTATTATCTTCTGAGTAGATCCTACACATACAAAAGAGGGCAGGAGTTAAGAGGAGAGAAAACAAAGACAAAAGAACAAGAGGGAAAAATAATGAACTCCAATTCTGCTCTTCACTGTTGTCTTTAAACACCACATGCTTTTATTTTACCTTGAGCATTTATAACTTTTTAGACAACAACAAAAATCACCATGTACATGTAGCGCTTGATCTTTGTTAATGTACCACGATGTTTCTAAAAAACAGTAGCACAACATGAGATCGAATTTGCCCGTGACAGATGTTTTTCATGGTTTGGAAAATTATAGAGCAGCAAAGTAAAAGGAACAAGCATGGCTTTTGAAATTGAATATGACCCTACAACAATCTGTATTTTCTTAACCAAGTTGCTTAACTTCTATGAGCTACAACTTCCTAATTTTTACAATTAGCTCTCCTATTAATTTCTGTCTGAAAGTTGTTTTGGTTCCAACAATAATGGTGTAAGACTTAAAAGATGTCCCTAACTCTGGGGAGATGGCTCATTTGGACTTCGGGGATTTTAACATCTAAGAAAATGGGATTTGCTTTGTGGAACAATAGTCCCAACCTATTCCGACCAGAATGCCCTAACTGTCAGTCTGTAAGGCATTATTTTTGGAGCAGTGCTTGCAGCTGAGTACTCTCAGTCTGAAGGGTGAAGAGGTGGCAGGGAATAGAAACTGCTTTCCAGATCTTGGCCAGGGACCAAATATTCCTTACTTTCATCCAAGAGAATTATGATCTGACCCACCAACAAAGAGAGACTAAGAAGATCCAAGGTCTAATTGTAATACAAGAAATCCAATAGTTAGTAACTTTCCCTGGACTGGGGAGATGGTCAGCAAGCTTCCTTAATGGTTTGGGTTTCATCTACAGAAGCCAAATGGTGGAGTGAATTGACTCCTCTGAGTTGTTCTCTGACTTCCACATGTATACTGTAGCATGTAGGCATGTACAGTTGTGGACACACACACACAAACATGCACATAGTGAACAAATTTTATGAATGTAATTAAAAGTAGAAAAATAGTGAACCTGAGTTGGAATGGGTAGCCTGTCTTCTACTACTTTGTGGGTTCTTCTTTTCCCACCCTTGTTTCAGCCCCTATCACTAGATAGGATAGAAAGGAGAGAGAGAGAGAGAGAGAGAGAGAGAGAGAGAGAGAGAGAGAGAGAGAGAGAGAGAGAGTCTAATTTCTAATTTCTTCTTGTTTCTTCTTTGGGCACAACTACTAACAAACTGCAACCAACCATTCTAAATGAGACCAATAACCGCCAACACCACCTATCAGGGTTCTACCAATCATATGCCCTCTGAAAAGTTCCCAGAATTCCAAACAAAATGCCACAACTGGAGAAACTATCTGCAGTGACAAAACCACGCCTCTGCTGGAGCATGAGGCAGATAACAGTTGCTAAAAAGAAGCACCATATCCCCACACCTAGGATTAAAGTGAAAACATAGTCTTAAAATATTTCTGTGATTTTTTTAGAGAAATAAAAGTTCCAGAATTCTCACTACATTTCTCCCTTTCTGTTTTAAGCCATTAATAATGCTGTGTATAGCAGGAAATTATAAACAGAGACATTTTCAATGAACTAAGCAGTTTTTAGTTCAGTGGTCAAGGTTTTTAGAAGATCTTGCTGCTCAATTTTAGTCTTTCTAAGTTTTGATGGCATCCACAGCTTTTAGTTTCCTGTGGAAATATAAACAAATCCACTGGCTTCCATCCTGACATTAATACATCTTTACAGTATATAGGTTGATTAAATTCCACAGATTGTTCTTCAGCCCAGTGTCTCTTGGCTGCTATCGTTCCTTGACTGAAATGGATTGTAATTTTTGCTGTGGTGCCCAAACCAGGCTCACAAGGTCATTTCCTGACCAATGGATTACCTTGAGTACATCTTTTAGATCTACACTCAGGGGTTCAGTGGCATCCCTTGGACACCCCTGGAAGCCCAGACCTTCCTTCTGGTTTATATTTAGAAAAACCATTGTCCTTAGAGATGGCTTATTCACAATTGTTGCAAATGACCATAGTCCCCACAATTAAAGTACCAGGCATTTTGAGATCTGAAACCCTTAGCAGCTTGGTCACAGTCTCTTTCTAAGTGATGTACTTCCTGCAAGTGAAGCACCAGGCATTTTGAGATCAAAGACCTCTGGATTAGCATTATACGAATTAGAACCAATATCAGTCATATCCCTTATCCACTATGTCCATAGGTGTTGCTCATGCCTTTAATGGTCTAATAACATTTTTATATTTGGTATTTGCATTTTCATACACCAAGGTCCCTTTCAACACCTGTGTTGAGCCATGGTCTGATATGGCTTTGTTCACAGCTAAGACTAGTCTTTGTTTAAAAAAAAAAAAAAAATCAGTGAAATCTTCTCCAGAGCCTTGTACAATCTTTGTAAATGGGGTAGACCTTTTCTGAGGGCTCCTGAACCTCATCCCAAGCTCTTAAAGCCACTAAGTGATATTGTTCTAAAGAAGGGTCATCAATTGAATATGTTCTTGTATATCAAAGTACTGCCCTATACGCAGCAACTCATGTTTTACTATATTCATTCCTCTTGCTCTATTTCACTGTTAAACATTCATGGCTTCTTCCATCCACCATGTTAACCAATGCAACTGCAGACCAGCCTCTAGTACAGCTATTACTAATCCCTTCCAGCCTTGGGGAATAATTCTATTTTGTGTTGCCCAGTTATTTAGAATTTGTTTTACATAAGGCAAATGCATTGTATATGAAATAGTAGCCTCTTTAAAATGCCTTAGATTTATCATTTCTATAGGATGCCATCGTATCTCATCATAACTTTGTTCCACACCTTTAGCAGGCTTATTCTGCATGACTACTGGAAAAGCTGATGGTGATCTTGCAACCCTGGGCTGCTGTTCTTCTACCTCTGGTGATGTGCTTGGCTCAGAATTAACCCTTTCTTTCACAATATGCTGTTTTCATTAGATTCTTCTCCCATGTTTTCAGCTTTTCTCTGACCTGACTGCCCTCTAGCACAGTTTATTTGTCCCTTTCCTTCTGTGGGAAACTTCTGCTCTCTTGCTCAGTCACCAGGACTGCACTTTTTTGTTCTCTCCTTTCCCATGCTCCTCGCCTCCCAAGAACTTCTATCTCTACCCACAACCTCTCCTGTGGCACTGCCAACTCTGCAACCCTCAACCCTTTCAGAAAAGAGAGATTAGAGTGACCCCTTTGGTTTTCCATTTCAGCCAATTTTCATTTCTTAGATCCCTTCATTTATACATGTGATTCTTCCAACTGCTCAGCCATTCTTCCAACCTGTTTGAAACAGACTATATCAAGAAGAAAAAGGAAAAACAGAAAGTTCCCCCTGAGAACAAAGAGGAGATAACTCAGCAGTAGCAGCCACAAGAAATTTTTGCTGGCATCTTAAAAAACAATATCCATTTTTTCTTCCCATGCCATTTTCTTTATGGCATTTGAGCTCAGATTTTCCATTGTTATCCTTAACTTTGGATACCCAAATTAAGACACCACTTATAGCTGGACTTTGCTTCTTTGTGGGTTCTTTATTCCACCCTTTATCCCACTGGTTTCACCCCCTATCATTAGATAGGATAGAAAGGATAGAGGGGAGAGAGATAGAGATCTCCAAATCTTTCTTCTTGTTTCTTTTTTGATTATGACTACTAACAAGCCACAACCAACCCCTCTGAACAACCACTAACCACCAACGCCACCCATGGGGACAGGACACTAGCATTTATATACCCTCTGAAAAGTTCCCAGAATTTCCAACATCACTAATCACAGAAACTATCTGTATCTAGCAGAAACATGCCATTGCTAGAGAATGAGGCAAATCATAGCCAACTGCTGCCGACAGTTCAATGCAGCCCCATACCCTCACACCTGGGATTAAAATGAAAGCACATTCTTACAGTATATCTGTGTTTTTGTTTTTGTTTTTAAGAAATCAAATTCCAGAATTCTCACCACAGGAATGGGTTTTATGAGCTTGTTAATATCAGCAAAAATTGGATTCTGTTTTGTTTTATATTTATTTTTTGCCTTGTTTGTTTGTTTTCAACACAGGGTTTCTTTTCTCTATGTAGCTTTGACTGTTCTAGAACTCACTCTGCAGACCAGGCTGGCCTCAAACTCACAGAGATTCTCCTGCCTCTACCTAAGTGTTGGGATTAAAGGCATACTCCACCTATTCATGGCCTGTTTCTATTTTTAAAGTGTCACATAATTTACTTGGAAATTAATTTGAAGGAATTAACGTTTCTCTGTTACTTAATTTAGTATTAATAACTTTTAAAAAACTTTTTATTGGGGCTGGAGAGATGGCTCAGCGGTTAAGAGCACTGATTGCTCTTCCGGAGGTCCTGAATTCAAATCCCAGCAACTACATGGTGGCTCACAACCATCTGTAGTGGGATCCGATGCCCTCTTTGGTGTGTCTGAAGACAGCTACAGCTATTATAATAAATAAATATTTGGGCTGGAGGGAGCAACGCCAGAGTGAGAAGGGAAAAAAAGAGTTGATAAATAAAAATGTGAAATTTAAAAAAACAACTTTTTATTGATTCTGTGAGTTTCACATCATGCACTCCAGTCTCACTCATCTCCCAGTCCCTCCTATGCAACCTCTTTCCTTGTAACCACCCCTTCAAAAGGAAAAATCAAAAACAAACAAACAAGAAGCCATCCTGACGTGGAAGCTGTGACATATCAAGATGTATCACGCAGTACACCCTTTTGCCTGAACAGTTTACTTGCAAATGGTCATTGCAATGAGTCACTGTTCTGCTAGAAGCCTCTGCTTCTACTACACCATCAATGCTGGATCCTCACAGTGATTCCTCTCAAGTATACTGTTGTCTTGTGTCATGATATCCTGCAGGACCAGCCCCTTCACAAGATGCAGACGTTCATAGAGTGGGTAGATGTTGGGGTGGGCCAACTCAAAGCCCTGGATCTGGGCCTGGGTGGACAGCCTGCCATTTCTCTGGTGCCTGTACCACCAAGGCATGCTGGCTTACTTTGCCCTGGTGAAAGAGGGGGGATGGCAAGCAGTTCTCCTGCCTGCAAGGGGCAGGACTCACTCTCCGTTGTTCATACCTCAGGACTATATCTGGATGCTCTCCTGCTTTCATCCCCTCAGGGCCAGCTCTTTCATGCTGCCCAGGTGGCAGCCCAGCCCAGCCCAGCCCAGACACATCTGCATGGCCTTTGGTGATAGTTTGGGCCAGGGACATTGACACAGACACCTGCTGCTGTAGGGTTACAGGCCCAGACATGGCCCGCAGTGGCAGCATGGGGAGGGTATCACCATGGGCTCAGGTAGCGGTGCAGTTTACTTACATCAGGCTGATTCCGTCTTTGTGCCTTCAGTTCCGCCTCTCTCATTGTGCACAGACCAGTCTGCTTCTCTTTCTCATCTCTCCACCACATCCTTGCACACTGTAGTGGTGCCTGCCCAGCCGTACAGTGTGGTGGGAGGGTTCCTGCTATTCATGACGTTTTATACCAGGAGTCTAAGTTTTGTATAAGAGAGAGAGAAAGAGAGAGAGAGAGAGAGAGAGAGAGAGAGAGAGAGAGAGAGAGAGAGAGAGAGAGAATGTGTGTGTGTGATACATGGGTTTCCTAAGAGGCTAAAAGAGGGCCTCAGATTCCTTGGTGCTGGAGTTGAGGTGGTCACAAGGTGCGCCTTGTGGATGCTAGAGACTGAACTCGGGTCCTCTGGAAGAACAAGTGCTCTTAAGCTCTGATCCATCTCTCCAGCCCCCTATGCTTTCTTTTCATCTAACAATTTTTTATGGGATTATGTAACTTAGTCCAAATATTAAAATAAGCTCCCTTGCACAGCTTGGCATAGTTTCTCCCAACTCTCCTTGCCTCTCAAAAGACTCTACCCAGATTGCCATTGCTGCCAATTCAGGCCTAACTTTTTCACCCTTAACTCAGCTGCTATTCTGCTTGTAGTTGGCTTCAGGTTAGGGCAGTTTGCGTTGTTTATTCACAAACAATTCTTTTATTTTTGTGATATGAATTAAAAGAGAAAATTGTTGTGGATCATATAAAACACTAAACTCTAATGTTGGTTCAAAATAAATGACCAAATATGAGCTTATAAAACACCTGCACATCACTGGAGAGGCAGGTCAGTCTTTAATTTGGAGCAACAGAAATGTTTGAACCTTTTATAGGCAAAACCCAAAACTGAATTATCCTTCCAGTATTGTGATCTACACTCGAGTCAGAATAGAATATTATTTAATGGCATGGTAAAAACTGAGCCTGGCTTAGATATCCCCTTGTGACATAGCTAGATATGAGGCTTAATTTACCAAGAGTGTAATACACAGTATATAGGTAAACTATCATGTGTTGTTTAAGCTTACATAGAAGCTGGCTCTGGAAGTGGGTAGACTTCCCCATTTCATTTCAGATCCAAGCGTGTTTGCCTTGAAGTCTCTAAGGCTCCTTCTCCAGGGAGAGCCCAAGCCCCCTAAGCCTGTGATAGGGACAAAGAAAAATAGTGAAGTAGCCCAGGAGTGAAAGGCATTGTGCCCTGGAGAGCAGGCATTGTTATTGATGAGCCCATGGTATGAAAGCAGCTGCAGTGAGAACGAGAAGCTGGGGACTCAGTGGTTGAGACTTTTGACTGGAGACTCTAGCACAGCTGCACCTTTCCCAATGGACTTCTGTTGGCTGTTGCATGGGTGTGAGTTGAGGTGACCCTTGTTTGCTCCTTCAGTCAGACTACTCCAGTTGTTTCTGTTGTGTGCTGTGTCTGATTTGATGTGTTGCTATCTATCTGCTGTTTCTCATTATTTGCTTCTTGCTATTCACTTTTTGGGTTTGCTTGCTACATTCTTAATAAACTTACTCACTGGAAATTAAAAGTTTAGCTATTCTCTGGGCCCTGGTAAGCAATGACGTTCAATGACTGTTCAAAGATTATACTTCAGTTTAAAACAATAAGTGTGTTTCCCAAAAATATATTAAGTAATACATTTATCTAGATACCACAGCGCACCAGAACAGTAAGTGCCTTCTAAACAGCCTCTCTGAAATGAAAAACAAAACAAAACAACAACAACAACAAAAACCCAGGAGGAATGCATTTGAAATCATTCTATTAAGAAACTAAATTTTTTTTTTAAAGAACTCAAAACAGTAATGAAACAAAGCAATTTGTACAGATAGCTGAGAAGTAGAGCTCTTACTAGGTAAATTTTAATCTTTGGAAATTTAGGAACTAATTGTCTAATGAAGTCATATCATGCTGTACTTTTATTTCAAACACTGATTGTTGATACAATTCAGCTTGATACTACTAAATTCAATGGTGTGTAGATCCACTTAGGGCGAAATGTAAAATTGGATGCATTAGGACTTCTACAAATGCTAGGGGAAGACGGTGACCTAAACGTGGCTGTCATAGTGTCTCTAACAATCAAGGAGCTTTCTTTGAAGCCTTCCCTTCTGATGTGGGAGTAGCTGCAGGCGTGGAGGAGAACCTTACGTGTTTGGCAAGATTCCATTGATTAAGGTCAGTGTAACAAGTTTGAGAACATCAAGATCCACAGCAATGCTTGGTTTAGTCACAGATGAGGTATGCATGTTCCCACAGATAAAAGCCTCACAGTAAACCACTGGCAAGTGAAGCTCTTCAGAATTTAAATTCTGAGTTTACAGTGATGACTGCCTTGCGCATCATTATGAGTAACCGTCGTATTCTGGAAACAAGGGATGTCAGGGCTAACCCAACACCATTCTGTCTTGTTAAGAAAGAGCAAAGATCCCAACTATTTGGCAACAGGAAATGGCCAAGTAAAGGCTGCTAACATAATGAAGCGGCATGTCATTTAAAAGGGTTAAGTAAATCTCAGTGTTCAGCCTATATCACAATGCCCTTAAGTGACTGATTTTTTTAAATGAAGTTTTGAATCCATTAACATTAAGCAAAAGCAGTCAGAACAACCAGGTCAGATGCATACTTCTGACTACATGAAATACCCCGAACAGGCAAATCCAGAAAGAATACTAGTGGTTGCTAGGGAACTTGGGTAGTACCATTTGTTGGGAGGGATAGAGTCTCTTCTGAGGTTTGTCCTAGTCTGCTTTCTACTGCTGTGAAAATACTGACCAAAAGTAACTTGGGCAGGAAAGGGTTTATTTCATTTTACAGTTTACAGTCCATCATGAAGGGAAGCCAGGGCAGGAAATCATGGCTGGAATCTGGAGACAGAAACTGAAGCAGACAATGAAGGAACACTGCTTACAGGTCTGTTCTCCATGGCTCACTCAGACTGCTTTTTTTTTTTATATACTTTATTTACATTTCCAATGTTTCCCCCTTTCTAGGTCTCCTCTTTGGAGACCACCTATCCCCTCCCCCTCCCCCATCTCTATGAGGGAATTCCACCTCCCACCCACTCACCCGCCCACTCCTATATTCCCACCTTGACATTCCCCTTTACTGGGGCTTCTCCTCCCCCTGATGGCCAACAAGGCCCTCCTCTGCCACATATGTGGTCCGAAACATGGGTCCCTCCATGTGTATTCTTTGGTTGGTGGTCCAGCCAGACTGCTTTTTTATACAATGCAGGATGGCACCACCTATAGTGGGCAGGACGCTCCAAGATCCTCCCACATCAATTACCAATCAAGGAAATGTTCCAGACTTGCCTCTAGAAAATCTGATGGAGGCATTTTCTGAACTGAGGTTCTTTCTTCTCAGGAAAACTCCAGCTTGTGTCAAGTTGACAAAAAAATAGCAAAGGGGTGATGGAGATGCAACAGGTGAAACTACTGAGCAGCTCCTACCATCTCCCTCTGCTGCCCTCGTGCACCTGCCACCCTGTGGCACCCACTGACCTGTCTTTGAAAATTGTCCCTTCCAAAAATGCACATAAGTGAAATATATTTATATTTGGATTTTGTTAGTAAATTTTAAGTCTTATGTGTGCTTAAAATAGTTTATATTGTCTTTTAAAATGCTGTATTCAAATGCTATTGTTTTACATGATGGTTGAACTGGAAAAGGAAATAAAGGTGTGCCCATTTTGAAATTTTAAAACAGCAAAATAAAAGAACTTTTTGGCCACTAATGGTCTAAAACAAAGACTATTAAGTCTTCAATATTATCAAGGACCAGAAATCTGAAAACTACAAACACATCATTACATTTGCCAGACATTTTCAGAAAAGTATTTTAACTCAGAAAAAGTATTAATGTTTTCTCTACTTTTAGGAGAAACAGAATAATCCAAGTAAATAAAAAGAAAAAAAGTCTATGCACCTAAAATATTTCAGCAAATACGTCAAGTTTCTTTGTTCTGTATGCTGCAAATTTTAAAAAAGACTTTGATACATTTTTCACACTGCAAGCTTTCTGCAGATTAAGTGTAAATTTCAAAGATAGACCAAATTTATTTACCGAAGGTAAGCCTAATTAGTTAAGCTCACAAAAATGCAATACCTGAATTTTAGAACCTAATGTGCTTAAGAAAGTGTACTTTTAAATTAGGAGAACAGCTCTGTGTTTAATTAGTCCTCATTTGAGTAAATAATCATTTAAATGTATTTGCACAAACATAGGACATTGTGCTCCATCAGCAGACGATGTTCTCATTAATTGCAGTGGGACTTGATGCACGGGGCCAGGAGAATTCTCTCTACCTGTGATGCAAAGGCCACACTTTTGCCAGCAGAGCTCACGCTTCAGGAACTTCGTGGTAACCATTCGGAGACATTTGTTAATTAGACGTTTGACTAAAACTCTGCCAACCCTTAGAAATCAATAATTTAATAATTAAGATTTCAATTTCCCCATTGCTAGTTCTATTATTATTAATTGCCTAGCACTGGCATTATTAATGAGTAAAACGACAGCCTAAAATCCAAGTAATAGAAAGCAGTTCACTTCTAACTCCTGTGCCTGGCTTGGTGCTGAAGAGTGAGGCTGATCCTTCATGGATAGTAGAAAGGAAGTACAAGGCATAGATGAGAGATAGGAGATGGGCTCAACTTAGGCTTCTTGAAAATAAACAGGACATGTTGAGGGGATAAGCTAACGACAGGCCATCCTCATGTACCCATGAGAAGCACCCCAAGCCAACGTGTCCTTACAGCACTGCTAACAATATCTTGTTATTCCTACTCCATCACAAGCACAATTCTAAATGTACTTTAGAAAGAAAAAAATGTTACATTTGCCTAACTACAAAAGGTACTTGTGAGAATTTACTTTTGGTTTTTGCTTGATAGTAAGTATTCTGTTTCTAAAGTCTAGGTTTTAAAACAAACATGCACTGAGATAAACTGTTTGAGAAACTAAGCTTTTATTTAAAAAATGAACAAACAAACAAACAACCTTGGTATTTAAAAAATGGAGACCATGTTGTAGTTAGCAGCTGGGATTTTATGTGAAATCTCAGTAAGCACCAGGAAAGAACAGGTTGAATGTAGGATATTGTTTGGGTAGGCCTGCTTGCTGTATTTGACATGGCAGGAGAAACCTCCAAATATGGTCTTAATCTTTGTCACTTTGTTGTTGGGTTAATATCCATGAGAAAACATAACTTCTATAATTCCTCTTTTTGCTCAAAGGTCTAATTTTTTTACGAGTATAGGGGAAGGTAACATAATTCCAGAATTGTAATCGTCCTTCTGAGTAGGCACTACAATGAAAACATAACTGAATAATTTTAATGATAATACACTGGGGCGATGTAAATGACAATGGCCACCATAGGCTTTTATGTTTGAATGCTTGGTCCCAGTGGTGGAACTGTTTAGGAAGGATTAGCAAATGTAGATGGGTTTAGGATGTGTCACTGGGGTTATGCTTTGAGGTTCCAAAAGCCCAACAATTCCCAGTTTTGCTCATAATTCTCCCACTCATGAATAAGGACTCAGTTACGGCTCAGTGCCATGTGAGCCTGCTTGCTGCCATGTTCCCTGCTGTAATGGTAATGGACTCTAATCCTCTGGAACTGTAAACCCCCAACACTCTTTCTTCTATAACTTGCCTTAGTCATGGTACTTTGTCACAATAGAACAGTAAGACACTTGGCTTTGGAGCATATTTGAATAGACCCCTAAGATTAGGAATACATACATAGAAAATGCCAATTATATATTAAGTCTGTGTAAACTCTCATCATAAACATTCTTCAAAAATCCAGTGTGTGTGTGTGTGTGTGTGTGTGTGTGTGTGTGTGTGTGTGTGTGTGTGTATCGGTATTCAATTTAAGATTTATGAACTTTTCATCAGGAGTGGTGGTACAGGCCTGTAATCTATTGGAAGATCTGGTCAAAAAGAGAGAAAAAGAAACAAACTTTAAAGGTCCCCCCCACCCACTGACATAACACCTAGCCATTCACCCTTTCCCACTGGTCCTTTAAAGGTTCCCCATCCCCTGACATAACACCTAGCCATTCACCCTTTCCCACTGATCTCTTTGTTCCCTAACAACATTCTACTTGAAACATGTGACAGTTTTCTGAGTATCACTTAGTTCACCTAACACGGTGATTTTTGGTACTACCATTTACCCACAAATGACATTTCATTCATTCATACTAAAATTCCTTATATAAATGTATAAAAATGTCATTATGAAACTCGTCATTTTGTAGATTTTTCGGATTTCCAATGATGAATGTCTACACATGAAGAATATCTACAAGTCTAATATGGCTCTGGAAAACAGTAGGCAATACAGAATTATAGCAGTGATGTAAAGTATACATTTAGACTATAGGCACAAGTAACCAACTATATATAAAATAAACCTTAGCATGCACATAGGTATACCCAAACCACTCACTAGTGAGCAGACTTACTACTCCATTTACTGAATCCAAGACCAAGATGTGAAATGTGTTTCTGTGTTGCCTTCACACTGGCTTTCAGTTACTCAACAGGCCAACTTTAAGCTATGCTGGGTGCTCAACAGACTGCCACCCAATACTTTTGAGATATGCTGTATTAGACTTTACTGTATACATAAACATGATTATGTTGATTTTTACTTAAAGAGATTTATAAGAGAAAGTGCTATACATAATTCATATAGTCAAACAAATTCTTTATATATTAGATGCAATTCTACTATAGCCATTTTTTATAGAAAAATCATTAAATGTTAAATTGCTTCATATCTTATTATGTTAGTAGCTTTTGTTGAGCATGGGGATAATACACTGTATGCCAGTAGCATATAAGTACATTTAAATAAAACATAGCCAACACCACCACCACAAAACCATACAACAATGATTTAAATAAAAAAGATTTTGATGAGGGGAAGAAACAAATAAGAAAGTTAAATGTATATGGGGAACTGGTTAACAATAGGTTAAATATAACCAAGTGTAAGGTAACTTCTTAAGTATCATCTTCCTTATTCACTATAAACAGTAGTGTATTAAAAGATGGCATTCACAAATTTGCCTCAATAAGAACTACATAAAATGAACTGAAAATGAGAGTGTTAGGAGTTCAGGGCCAGCCTGGGCTGACTGCACGAGACCCAGCATCAACCATTCAGACTCCAAAATCAAATAAACAACCCAGAGAAGGGGGAAGGTACTAGCAAACACTGGAGATATGCTTCAAAAGCAATTTGTTAAGTGTCAAAAGTACACTCTGAAACTTAACATCAGCATGAAACCCAGAATACCAAGAATAAAGTAAGAAAATCATGTGTGTTGACGCTCCTTTTCTACGTGAAAATTTACTCTAAAAAATAGTATGCACACATTAACATTTTACATTTGGCTGCTGGTCTCCTCTTAGAAAAAGGTCAGACTTTATTTTTCATCCTATCCTTGCTCCTAACTACTACTGAGAATTGTCCAAAAGCAGGTTTAAAAGCCAGGAGCCTACACACAAGATATATAACATGTTCCTACAGATTCTGTCACCAGATGGCATAATGAAAGAAACCATGAGAATTTAATGTCAGGAAGTAATACTGTCATTCAAAGTAAACTCCTAACTTCCTATCTGCCTGACTGTACGCTAGATTACTTCTATTTTAAAACTGGGTTCATATCAGGAGTGAAAATCAAGCCCCCCCCCCCAAAAGAAGACAGAGAACAGTAGTTTAGAGAAAGTAAACTCCACAGCAGAGTTAATTGGGAAAAATTTAATAAGCATCAAATCCACTATACATTGATAATGCAATACTGAAATTGTGAAATTTTAAATATTGTTTTCTCAAAAAAACTCTAGTGATTTCTTTTTCCTGGGACATATGGAGACAGAACTAAGCATTCACCTGGCCAGTTCAGATTTAGTTGACACTAATGTCTAAATAGTTGTTCATATTTCATCTCTACAGTAAGGTAGATTGTGAACTGCTTGTATCTCTGAATCTCAGCACAGATTGCATGAGATAATTTATAGGAATGTCAAATATTTGATGTGCAAACTCAAAAAGCTCTACGTTGGAATTTTGTTTTGTTCAGCTTTACTTCAGTGCACTTGAGGATACAGCAAGTATTTTCTTTCTTAATTCCTTTGAAAAATATTTCTGCAGTAAAACTTGTTTCTTCTTTACTATAACGGTTGTTTCTGAGAAAGATTATCAGCTTTGTGGTAGCTTTTCCACTTGGTAAAAATCTATCAAAAACATCCTATTATAATTTGTAAGGAAAAAAGAGTTGTTTGTTAAAGGCCGTAAGATCAGGGAAGAAACAGTAACACTCAGAGCTAGCCGACTCAGGTGACTCCATTGTGTTCAACTGTCCTGTACAAATGACCAAATGTCTACTTCTGTTGCTTCCAGGCTACTGAGAAGCGGAATGAGCTGCACTGCAGTAGTTTGCTGGTCCAATTTTAAGAGTCCAAGGTCCTTTTATCAGCCCACTGAAATCCACGTCCCAGACAAAATCAGTTCAAAAGACAGAAATCAGGGCGAACACTCCATACAACAAAGCACAGGGATATGCCACTAAAAGTTGTTGTCCATCCATAGCTAATGCAGAAATAAAGATTTTGGAAGCAGAAAAACTACACCATCCAATAATTGTGGCAGTGAGAAGAATTCCTACCATTCCTCTGTAACAGAAAAAAAGAAAAGAAAGATTAGATACTAAAAATCAAACCAACTAAAAAATGATACACTATTCTAAGGCAACAAATGTTTAATGTATGGTTTTGCAGAAGAGATTACAAATTTGCAGGGCTCAGCATATCTATTGAGGAGCCTCAAGACATTTTTAATCCACATACAGCCATATATAAAAACAAGGCAATTTTATCAAATGCCTAGTGACTTCAAGAATGCTTAATGATTTAATGTAAACATAATTATTATGCTCCTTGAAGCTGTTTCCTGGCTGTGGCATTATTGGTACTTGGCTGGCTACTTTTGCTGAAGGGTCAGTGCTTTGCACTGTTAGGATGCTCAGCAGCTTTCAGGACCTCTCTCCACTTATACATATCAGCATTACTGCTCCCCACAACCACATATGTATTTACTAATCATATGTTTTCAACAAGCCCAACTGCTTCAACATTGATATAGCCAGACTATCAAACATAATTCTAATATGGATGAACTGAACTTTTCCATGTATTATTTAATGATCACAAATATTCACTTCATTATTTCTATGGTTTCAGTAAACACAAAACTGGTAAAACTCTTATCAAAGGTAAAACTGAGATTATATAGAAAACTTCAAATCTCATTTTCATTGTTCTTCACCCAAAATGAACATAGCATGGTTCAAATCTACATGAGTATGATAGTTTGACTCTACTTGGCTCAGGGAGTGGCAATATTAGTAGGTATGGCCTTGTTGGAGGAAGTATGTCACTGTGGGGGTGGGCTTTGAGACCCTCCTCCTAGCTGCCTGGACACCAGTCCTCTCCTGGCTGCAGTTAGATCAAGATGTAGAACTCTCAGTTCCTTCTCCAGCACCATGTCTGCCTGGATGCACCCATGGTTCTTGCCATGATGATAATGGACTGAACCTCTGAACCAGTAAGCCAGCCCCAAATTAAATGTTATCCTTATAAGAGTTGTCTTGGTCATGGTGTTTCTTCATAGCAATAGAAACCCTAACTAAGACAATGAGGCACAACAGTGTTTGCTGGATCAGAGTTTTATCTCAACCTGAAGGCGAAATATGTTCTATTACACAGAACTGGCCAACTAAATTTGAGTTTAAGATTAGTACTTACTGTAAAGAAAATACCACTGCAAAGCTCGACAACAGGATCATGGGAAGAAGACAATACCCCAGGACACTTGCCACACAACCAAATGAGACACCTGTCATACTCATTAAATTTAACAAACAAAACATTCCTAAACATCCAATTGCACTGATCCCGTATACATAGCCAAATTGGATTTTGCCAGCCTATGGGAGAAGAACAAAAGAGGTTAAAGACAAGAAAGTATCATTTGGGTCTCATTTCACACAAAATGACACATGCATAAAATACTCAATTCATAAGCATCAAAATCTACAGAGGTGCAGTGGAAGGAGACAAAGCACTCTGTTCACACCCTTCTGTTTTAATTAAGGTTTTGATCACACCTTTTCTTCCCTTAATTGAAATATATTCTGATCCTGCTTTTTCTCCATCCCAGTCCCTGAACATCCTCCCCATCTCTATCCACAAAATTCCAGCTCCTTTTTTGTAATCTCTTTAGAACAACATACAAACAAATATACAACACACAAAACCACAAAACAACAAAAATCCCAAGCAAAGCTGTATTAAGACAAAAAAGACAAAAAGTCTTCAAAATACCACGAGTTCCTTTTGTGTTAGCCATCCACTCCTGACACAGGCATACCCTGAAGCATGGTTAATATACACAGTGATTGTCTTATTGGAAATCATACAACCAGTAACATTGGAAAAGACTAAATTTTCCCTTTGCAAGTGGGTACCAACTGCAGACAGCTTTTGATCAGGAGTGGCATCTGTGTCCACTTCTCCCTCGGCACTGGGAACCTGCCATCTTGCTTGAATCTGTGCAGACCCTGACTTCAAACTCTTAACTTTGATGCACCACTTCCCAAAACAGGTATCTATTGTATTTCTTGGTAGCATCGAGCTTGGTATACAACTGAACAAATAGGGGGAGAAAAAAAATCCAGAAAAAGTGTGAAGCCAGAACCCAGGGAAGAGGGTGAAAAAGCCGGGTGAATGTAATGAGAAGGAACTTTTTCTCTTGTTTTTCCAAATCCTATGCTGGATTCTACAGTGCTTTGATTTTAATCCAAGCACTTTGGAAGCAAAGGCAGACAGATCTCTGAGTTCAAGGTCAACCTGATCTACCTAAATGAGTTCCAGAACAGGCAAGGCTACACAAGTGAAACCTGTCCTTAAAAACAACAAAACACTCTCATGAAAACAAGTCTGCAGAGAAATCCCAAAAAGGAATAGCGAAAGATGAGACCTTTCTTACATAAGACTAAGTCTTGAGATGCCTCTACAGATGGCAGTAAAATCCTTGAGGCATTTGTTGTACCTAATGTTTACTTGTAAATACCTGATATAGGCTGTGGCCATTTGAAGAAGCTGAGTTCCTTCACTGAGAAGTGAATTAGCTGAGCAATAAATAATGAATTCTACTTTGCACAGTGCTCTTAGTTTTACAACTGTCAGAGCATGTCTCAGAGCAGGTTTGCTTTTTCTTTTGTTTTGAGACAAAGGTCTCAGTCTAACCCAGACTGGTCTTAAAGTCAGAGTAATCCTCCTGCCTCATTCCCACAAATGCTGAGATTATAGGTCTCAGACTCCATGCCCAGGCTCTTGTCTGGGTGTGGTGGCACACCAAAACAATTCTGTTAGGCAGGTTGGGCAGCATAGGGCTATTATCCCGCAGAGGGAACCAAAGGCCTAAGTGCCAGGTCAAGGCCAAGTCGGAGTGTGTGTGTGGAAGTTCAGGTCTTCCGGGTTACAGATAGCATTTTCTATCAAGTACATTACTTATCTTTTGTAATTCAATTCAGACTGAGAGAAAACAAATAGCAACTTTTTCTTTCAATATACTTTAATATTCCTGGAGAATTGAGAGGTGGAGACAAAAACTTGTCATTCTTTAATAGTTTAATTCATTAGACGTAAAAGTGTACAGGAAAACTATACAATGAAACACTGTCCAAGGGCTAGCCATTTGAAATAGTTAATTTTAAATCGGACACAACCTAGAATCACCCAGGAAGAGTCACAATGAGCTACTTCTAGATCAGGATACTTGTGAACACACTTGTGAGGAAAGGTCTAGATCAGGCTAGTCTGTGGACACACTTTTGTGGGGAATGTCTAGATCAAGCTAGCCTGTGGACATATTTATGGGAGACTGTCTAGATCAGGCTAGCCTATAGACCTGTTTGTGGGGCATTATCTAGATCGGGTTAGTCTGTGGACATGTGGGGGGGTGGGATATTTTTAGAAGAGGCTAGCCTGTGAAATGTTTGTGGGACACTGTCTAGATGAGGCTAGCCTGTGGACTTGTCTGTGGGGAACTGTTCTTGAATACACTGATGTGGAAGAGGGCTGTGCTTGAAGGAGGTTGACACAGTTTCCTGGTTTGTGTTCTGAACTGTGTAGAAAGGTGAGCTAGGTGGTAGGCATGACTGATTTCTGCCTGCTCGTGACTTGGATGTAATAGACTATTTAAAGCTCCTGACATCTTGACATCTGGGCAGTGATGGGTGGACCATAACTGGAATTGGGCTAAAATAACCATTTCTTCTTTAGGGTTCCTCAGCCCCATCTCCTCTGGGTATTTTATCACAGTAACATAGACAAAACTAGGACAAGATTAAATACATAAAACCACAATCTCTAATTTTTAAAAGTACAAGACAATAAAAAATATTGCCAATTTTCTAAAATTAAGAAATTCTGATGTTCATTTTTCTTATTTTTTACTATTACACATACAGACACACACAGCATCTCAGTATACAGTCTAGACGGGGCTTAGAATTCACTCTTCCTGCTTCAGTCTCCTAAGGCTCTGATTACAGCTGTGATTGTTTGTTGTTGTTGTCATTGTTGTCCTGTCTCCTACATCTGGCTCAAAAAATTAGTTTTTACATATGTTGCCCAATACTTACTACTGATGGAGAAATAAGGAATAAGCATAAATTCAAGAAACATTAAAATCTGTCACAGAGCTGAGGCTCCAAATGTCTTTTGGTGGAGTATTTAAAATCCTGCTCTCATTTTACTCGATAGTCGATAACTTACCAGTAACAGCGTGGCCCCAAAGGCAAGGCAGAACACCACTGGCCCTGCCAAGTCGGTCTCATTCATGATGCTGCCATCAGCTGCCCTCAGGGGGTGTAGCACCGTTAGCGTTTTTTGCCAAATGTGGTCAAAATTGATACCCAACTCTACAACAGTAAGAAAGTAAGGAAGTGTGAATTTGTGATATGCCCTTAGCAGTTTATGTAAATTTAACTAAAAATTTTACATTTGAAAGCCCATTACACTGGGCAGTGGTGGCGCACGCCTTTAATCCCAGCACTCGGGAGGCAGAGGCAGGCGGATTTCTGAGGCCAGCCTGGTCTACAGAGTGAGTTCCAGGACAGCCAGGGCAACACAGAGAAACCCTGTCTTGAAAAACAAACAAACAAAAAAAAGCCCATTACTCCACAGGAGAGACCAATTTCTTCCATTTCAAAATAATTTTCAGCAATGGACACTCTTGTTACAAATTTTGGGATTTGTGGTGATTTCCAGAATCAATGCTTGAACAGAACACAAAGCTAAATACAAAGGAACAAACAGGGTTCAGCAATGGTCAGTGATGCTTTACTGGGTCCTCATGACCATGTTACAGGCTGGGCTTTTGCCTACACCTAACTTCTGTGTTAGAAGGGATATGGAGATGAAAAAGACCCACCTCTACCTCATACTCAAGTAACAGAATACCTGGACACAGCTAACAAAAGGAGACTGATTCTTTACCTGGGGATTTAGGAATACCCATGTAGCCATAAAATTACATGTAATTACTGCATGCATTAGTGTTCAGATTTCTGGAATATTATGAGAGCCACCATGCTTTTTATGCAATCAATAGAGTTTATTTCTACACAGATCTATAAATACTATGCTACTTGCTTTTACATCTTCCATAGGCAAAATTTAATTAATAATCTGAAATAAACATAGATGTTCAGACTGTCATATTTAAATATTATGTGTTCAAAGAAATAGTCCCTTCTGGCACAATATAAACTCTCTTCTAAATAGTCACTGACCAAATGCTACCTACTGTTCTTTCCTAAGACAGGACAATATCTCCTTTAGGATTTGTCTTTACTAACTAGACCAGGGCATATGCTGAGCACCTCTAGTCTCAAAATATAAAATTTGAAATGCTCTGAAATTCAAAGCTTTAATATTCAAAACATTTTAAGCTAAGTATGATGGCTCGCACCTACAATCTTAGCATTTGTAAGGCTGAGGAAGAAGGAATGCTACAAGTTTGAGGCCACCCTGTGTTTCACAGCAAGATCCTGTCTCAGGGAAAAAAAGGGGGTGGGCAGCATTCTCAGACTTTCCAATTAAAGATGCTAAACTAGTGAAGTCTATAAAGATATTGGAAAATTCAAACTACTTTAAAATTGAAAGTATTTCTGGCCTTATGCTTTTCAGACATGGTCTTCAACCTATACCATTCCATCCTACCTTCTAACAAAGGAGGCTCCTCCTCAAAGCTGTCTCCATAGAACGTCTGAGGTGTAGCTGGAGGATAGGCCTGAGTTGGCTGGTAAATCTGACCAGTGTATGTCTGCTGTGGCTGCATCATGTCTGGAGGGACAAATCGGCCTTGCTGAGAGTAGTCACAGCCAGCATACTGCCTGTAAATTGAGACATTTAAGTTTTATTCTCCATATTTCAACTAATTGACAAGTTATTCCTGGATTCCTTTTTTCCCTTGACAACTAGAGAGTGCTTAGTCCTTTCCACATCTCTTTATAGGATATTCACAAAGAGAAGTTGCTGGTGCCACGCTGACAGTCTACAGTGAGACGGATGTTCTTAGAGGAGCCTCCTGTTGCTGCCAGCGTTTATACATCTGCATACACACAAATGAACTATCACACTTTTAAACACCAGGAGACCAACAAATAGAATCTTATGTCAGGACTGTTTTCTCCTCCTAGTGACACAGAATGAATGTTACAATATATTCTGAAATAAGTGTATGCTGAAGATAATAAGCAAAGTTTGGGGATGACAGAGCTGACTCTATTTTCCATCCTTTGACTACCCACGGAATCATTCTGTCACATACCATAGCTTAGTAGTTTGCAAGTGAGCAGACCTTAGTAAGAAACATCAGTTTTAACTGAGCGGTTGGGAGAGGGGGAAATCGAGCTTGTTCTCTGTGACAGCTTTCTGAATATAAAATATTCTTGGGCCATCTTGTGCTTGAACTGTGCTTTAAAGTTTTCTGAGGGACTTACTGCCTCACTGGATTTATATCAAATCTTGGATCTTCAGGACGAACACTTTGCTGTGTGCTACTTAAGTGACTGAGAGGGAACAGGACTGCACTGAGTCCTGTGCATGAATGCCTGTCTCACCATACATCTAGTGCTGCAGTGGACTGATCTTATTACATAGTGAGTAGTATGAAATTAAAATAACTATTTTAAATATATTTTAAAATGATAGCCTACTTATTTTTGATTACTTCTGGTTTCCATTTGAAAAATGCAAAAATGAAATGAGAGCCATTGATGTTGAGATTTTAAAAATAAAGCTAATTTTAAATTAATTATACAACTGAAAAATGAAGCACTGGTAAGATGTTCAGTATCTAAAGTCCTTCTTGAGATTTTTGTAGTACACCTAGTCAAAGTGCCATGTATAAACAATACTTGGCTGTAGATGGGCCGTCTGTATGAGTCTCCTACCATTTGAGGCTCAGAGACCTCCATAGAAGTCGGGACAGGAAGAATGTAAGAGCCAGGGAATGGGAGGAGAGCTGCACAATGCTGACTTCTGGATGTGGCCTGGCTGGTGCACACATAAAGCTGACAGTATCTGTGCTTACCTTAACAAGCCCGCACAAGACCAAGCCAGTCAAAATTTATACCATGGCTTGGGGAGGGGCCAAGGCCCCACCCTTATAGGAAAGCTACTGGAGCAAACAGCTGCTGAGGGAAGAGTCATTTTTTTCCAGAACACAGCCATAAGCTGTTCATTCTCCAGTACATGGCTGCAAACCCATGTACATAAGGCAGTACTAATTAGACTCAGGATGTTATTAATAACCATTAAAAAAAAAAAAAAAAAAAGAGGACATGAAGTTGGAGAGAGATGACCAGAAGGCACAAGGAGCTGGAGAGAGGTAGTGGGTAGATAGGATTAATACACGTTGTATAAATGTAACAAAACTTTCAAAGAATAAAAATATTAAAATTTGAAAATTAATTGGCTAACTCTAAAATGAGTTATTGCAATACGGAAATACATATTAACTACTGCAAATGTCCTAAAACTTCCCTTTCAATGTTATTATGTGCAAAGCACTACTTTGTAAGAGTTTAATGTGAATTGTCTATTACTAAGTACAACCCCATGAAATGGGTGTACTATTGCCCTTATTATAAGGATATGTAAACTCAAATTTGGGTTAAAATAATTTGCCACGGTGGTGTCAGGATTCAAAACTAGGCTATTTAACTACAGCAATCATCAACTTTTAATAACTAATAAGCTTCGCTTTAGAAATCATTCTTTACGCAGACAGTTGCAAAATTATATTCTGTATCTGCAGGTTCCCAGCTTTTCTGGAACACAGACATGCTGACTTCTTACGTGCATACCCACTTACACAAGAACAACCTTCATCAGTATCAGCTAGTTAATCAAGGATAACAATTCTCCTTTCCTGATTTAGGATAATATGCTGTTGTGTTGATCTGTTAGCATTTACCAGAGTCCATGACATCACAAGAGTCTCTCATACAGAGGTTTCTACAAGCTGATTAAATAGTTTATTCTTGAGGGGAAACTAGTAGGGAGAGAGAGAGAAGAAGGAATAAAAAAACCCCCAGAAACAATAGTATAGCTAGCAGTTCTAAAACACCCTAGTCTCAGAACCCTTTGTAGTCTTAAAAATCTACTGGAAATTCAAAGTATAAATGAGTAATTAACCATCAATATTTATCAAGGAAATTCGATATTTATAAATCAATTCATTTGCAGTAACTTGAAACATATTACACTTTATGACAAAACTATTTACAATAAAATTACTAAGAAAAATTAAATTATATAGCTAGATTTTTTAACCTGCTTTTGCATTCAGCGTGTTATGATTTACTCTTACTGTGTTAGTTAAAGTAGTTGAAGAAAATCTAGTGCTGCAGACTAGATATGGTTGGAAAACTGAGCATTATAATATCCTTTTCAGTCTTGTAAAGAAAAAAAAAAAAGTGAGACAAGATCCCTTTGTAGCTCAGGCAGATCTGGAGCTCACTATGCAGACCAGACTGGCTTTGAACTCAGAGACCCACCTGCATCTTGGGTGCTAGTGCTACAGTGTGCACTAACATACCTAGCCATGAATATTTTTAATGCTATATTTAAACTCAAAACAAAATGGTCATTTTTTTAAAAAAAAATCAATTTGCAACATAAACTTCAAACGGCATCAATGAACTTTTTATGCCCTAATTATATTAAAATATGTTGATGTCTTGCACTTTTTTAAATGGGTTACATTTCTCACATACAATTTTGTAACATTACTCGCCACTTAAAAATATTAGTTTTATATGTATCATATTCTAAACATTAGAAAATCACATTTGTTAAAATTGTCCCTAATTTCACTGAGAAAAAAAACGTTAGTTTGCTAGGAAGCTATTGATGAGCACACGTTTTCCAAAATCCTCATTTTTGTCTGAAAACTTGAAACTGATCACTGGTGACAAATACTAGCAGCTGTTTTTACTGAAATGAAAAGTTCACTAATTTTTGAAAACTTACCTGTGAAATACTGAATTCTAACTAATCACAGTAAGTTCATTGTTTTAAATAAATATGGTCTTCATGAAAAGCCAGTGGCTCAGTTACCAACTTAAAAGCATGTGTGTCTTCCTAGAGACAGTGTAATTTCAGTACGGAAGGAAAGTGTTGTATGACACAGAATATTAACAAGATGTGTACTGAAAGCATCAGGACTGAACAACAGTCACAATTCTTCATGCGTCATTGGGGGAATCCGTAAATGAAATCATAACATTAGTCCCCCGATTCAGACTCAGGGACCAGATCTTACTTTTGCAACATAACATACTTGCAATTGTTAACATATTTGAAAGGCACTGAATGTACTTTTGAATTTAGAAGCTCTCTAAAAAGTACCTTAAGAATCATGGAGCATCTTGGAGTGAGTGCCACTGATTACAAGCTAGAGGTACCATAAGCAACAACAACTTCAAGGATGGGACTGGCATCCCTTCTTCCAAATGCAGTGTGAAAAAGATATTACGGGATTTTACTATTTCACTGTCCCGCCAGGACCTGTTCTGAAAATTTGAGTCACTGTTGGTTGCAAACCAAACTATGTCATGGCATGCATAAGTTTTACAGCAATGCTTTCATAGCAGGCAAGTAGCCTATGCTACGTCAACACTGTTATAATCTCTGTGTATCAACGCAAAGATAAAACCTCAACATAGGCTGTCTACTTATGGTCATAAAAATGTTTCATAAAATATTATCAGATAAGTTAATGGTAAAAATATAACAGCTCTCAGTTTCTTAAAATAAGTGACTAGTATTACTTCATATTTTAAAAGCATATCTAGAAAACGATGTGGGATCAATCCAGATGATATGGTGAAATACCAGTAAGAGGAACCCATGAAATGTTAAAGGCTGACCTCACAGGGCAACTTGAGAACAAACTGTAAGGCCAATAAGTCAAACTTTAAGGCAATCCAGATATTAAACTATATGAACCTAGATTTTCTTTAACAACTAACGTTATCACCGTTTTTTATTAACAAGTTAGCAAAGTCAATGAAACACAAGTTGGTATGATGAGATAATATTTAAAATATAATTAGGTGGCAGATCTACTTGCAGTCACATATAGAAACAAATGAATCTAATTTTTTCATAAAGCTTGGGAATCTCACACATATTGTTGCTACTGCATCATACCTTTTGCTTTCTCAAGCGTAATCCATAAACCTGTATGTATGCTAGCTGACAGCTATGGATATGTAAGCTATCTCCACCAGGATGAAGCAATGCTTACTGAAATATGAGTTGGTTAGAATAGAAGCAGGCAAATACTCAGCACCAGGGTTTGTACGTAACAGCTACATGGAAAAAGCAAAGTCCCATAGTTGTTGGTATAAGAGGGGACAAGTCACACATTTAAGCTACAAAAACATGGTCAGGAGACAAAACTGGAAAGAGATTAGCCTAGTAAATTGCATTCTACATAGAAAAACTTCTAATTGGTCTAAAGAGAAAAGATTATTTGGTCAAAAGAAGGCTAACATACAGTGTCAGGCTCTTCAAAAATTCTGGTTTTAGGGATTTTCCAGATGGAATCTGATCACACATTTATTTGCTTTCAAGTTTCAAGTTTCAAAACTCTCACTAAAAAAATATATTTTGATAAGTAAAAGGTACTCTCTTTGTATGAATTTGAATCCTCCCCAACTGACTAATTCAGAATAAACTATCACTGGTATATAGTTGAGAACAGAAAAGAAAACTAATCCATAGAGGGTATTTTTATATACTCACTCCTTTCATCAACAGGTTAAATTGGAAGATATATCTATCTACACCTCAAATTAAATGTATTCAAATAATCTATGGATTATAAAAAATAGCCTGACTTTTTTCTTTGGGCTTAAAAAAGCTCTGGCATGGTCATTTATGTACACTAATTAATGTAAGCGCATTCTAGTAGAGCCTGTGCTTCATAGATTGACTGGACTCACAGCTCTCCCTTGCTCTCATCCCAGAACAGTCTTTACAAAATCTGAATTTGAGATCTATAGATGAACACAGATGACATCTAAATTGTACTGAGTTATGTGCCCACATATCCATGCATTTCTGGAAAACAGGCCCATCATTTCTGTAAGATTCTCAGAAAGATTAAAGACTATCAGGAAAAGGGTAAGCACATGAAACTCCTCTATTCAAGGCAGAGAGCGACCACTATGATTTATCCCATCATTCAAAGAGACTAAAGACATGATGTCTAAAAGAGAGTGGCTGAAAACTTTCAAAGTACCCCAAACACCAGATATTATAGAAGATCTTTTTTTTAACAGTTCAAACTCTAAGGTTTTTGAATTCTCTTCTTCAATCCGAAACTGATCTTCTCTAGTACTAATCATAAGACTTCAGTATGAGGAGTAATAAAGATTATCAATGACCAGATGACTCATAATGGGGAGCTTATACTACTAACCCATGTCACTAAGCTCTTTAAATATCTGCTGATAAAGTTCGAAAGTCAGACTTACCTATCAAATAAGCTATCAAATAATTTCTAAGTATTAGTCAACAAGTAGCCTTATATTCTAGGTAGCTGAAGCATCCATCCAGTCTATTTGTAAATATTACTTCAATAAGGTCCTGGTCCTTTTTGGCACACCAGAAGATTTTTCTTTTTCAGGAAATAAATCATAAAACAGGGTAACCCCTTCAAACTCAAACTAAATGTCTTAACTCTCTAGACCAAGAAAAATGACACTAAATCACATT
>CM052715.1:26992617-27059004 GCA_028551405.1 Uromys caudimaculatus
TATAAAGTATCAAAAATAAAAAAGGAGGAAAAAAAATTAAAAAAAAAAAAAAAAAAAAAGAAGGTGCCTCCGGAATGGTGAGCATGCATTGCTCTTCCAGAGGACCTGAGTTCGGCTCCCAGCGTCTGTATCAGGTGGTTCATAACTGCCTGTAATACCAGTTTCAGGGCACCCTACACCTTTAACCTCTTCAGTCACCCACACTCATGTGCACATCCCTCCCTGCCTTCCACACATATGATGAAAAATAAAATACATTTAAAAAAAATTATGGAATATTTTGAATATATTAAGTTAAATAAAGTAAATTACATTAAATTGAAAAAAAAAATGTTTGTTCCCCCAGTATTGGGAGGGAGTCATATTCTGAGAAGTGGAGTAATAGTTTCCAGGCCACTAGTGATTGCCTCTTAAGGAGCTTATGAGACCCTGGCCTCTTCCTCTTCCTCTTATTGTTCTCTGACTTATAGTATAAGAGGTTTTACTTTGAAATAAAGTCTTCCAATTTTGTGCTGGTTTTCTATAGTCCCAAAGCAATGGGGGCCAATTGGCTGTAGAGTAGATGCTACAAAATTGTGAGCTAAAACAATCATTTGCTGTTTGGTTGGATCCCCTGCTCGGTCCTGCACTAGCTGGGAAACCCCATCTCTCCTCCTTTCTCCAACTCTACCTGCTCATAAAACCTACAAACATAGAAAAGGGACCAAAAGCCCAGTTCCACCTTCCTCCTGGATTTTGCCAGCCACCCAAATCCCTGCCTAAGTGCTCAGCTCTTGACCATACTTGGGCAGAAACCCAGCTTGTGGCTGGCATGTCATTGATCACCCTTCACCTACAATCTATAAAACTTCTGCACCCAAGGGCAGGCACAGGACTTCCCTGGCCCCATTCCTTTGGACTGGTAAATCCACTCAGAAGTTGTGCATAATAAACCTGCATTTATCTGCTTTAAATCTGGTCTGATCTGGTCCATATTTGAACCACCAAAGAGAGAAAGAGCCTATAATGTACTAGGTAACTCAGTTGGCTCAGGTATGCTGTTATGCAAGAGAAAGTTGGATAGGAAAATCGGTAATGAATGCTCACTTAGGCAGCAGAGAGAGGCCAGCGAGGACATCAACAAAGTGAAGAACTTAGCGGGATAAAATGGGCGTGATGGTAAGGGGATTGATCTTTGGTTCTGTAGATCATGTGAAACTGGGAAAGATTGAGGCTAATTATGTAAATTTTGGAGTAATTTTCATAATGATGACAGTCCATTGAGATTGAACTACATCAACAGAGTAGAATATGATGTTAAAATTAGGTCAAAAGAGGGATGGCTAAAGGGAAGAAAGAAGAAAGGAGTGTTAACTTCTTTTTGTAAGGGTACCATAAAGGGTTAAGTGACATCCAACATGGAAAGAGTCTAGAAAGCATTGGGCCAAAGATGGTTAAGAATGACAATTTGGCAAATAGCAATTAATCCAGATGCAAATAATTGTGGTTGTCCACAAAGTACCTTAGGTTCCCAAACAATGTTTTGGTCTGAGGCTGTGTACCTCCAAGGAGATAAATGAAACTTTGTTTCCTTCTCTCTGAATCAGTACAGAGTTCAGAGTAAGGTGTGACCAAGATTACTGGATCACTGTACCTGTGCTTTCATAGAACCCATAATGTAAGTCAGTATTTTTGAGAAATGCACTGGAAATACCCACAGTTGCTGAGCTGGTTCTATGGATGAGATGGATGATGAATGAATATCAACGTGTTTTATCTTACTAGCTCTTACCCTTCTGTAGAGGGAGCGACAGCTGTTATTGCCCAGGTGGGAAATGTGTGGGAGATGACTGAGCCCACACTGCCTGGCCTCAAAGCTCACTCCTTTCATCACAGCTCCTTCATCACCACTGCTTTGTTGTGTAAAAAGTAGTGATTTTTATGTGATTATGTTTATTTAATTAGCATGCATAGTATTATATTAATTAGGACATTACAAACAAAATTTGTTTTGTTAATTCTCCTTCCTCCTCTTCTGCCCCATTCTTTCCTGCTCTGTCCCCGTGTCTTTCTACTGACCCACCTACAAGCTCTTTTCTGTGTTCGCGTCTGTATCATATTATACTGCCTTACCCCACTTCTCCAGTACCTTGTTTTGCTCTCTCCTGGTCTCTTAGCTTCATGGCTACACTGTGTTTAAACACACACCTACAAACATTGTAAGCTAGGATTCATATATGAGCAAGGACATGTGATATTTGTTTTTTGTTTTTTTTGTTTTTTTGTTTTTGTTTGTTTGTTTTTTGAGACAGGGTTTCTCTGTGTAGCCCCAGCTGTCCTGGAACTCACTCTGTAGACCAGGCTGGCCTCGAACTCAGAAATCCACCTGCCTCTGCCTCCCAAGTGCTGGGATTAAAGGCATGCGCCACCACTGCCCGGCTGACATGTGATATTTGTATTTCTGAGTTTCAGTTACCTTACTGAATATAATACTTTCTATTTGTACCTGCTTTCCTAACATTTGCAGATTTTCATTTTTCTTTATACTGAATAAAATTCGATTGTGCATATGTGCAACATTTTTATTTTCATTATCTCCTCATCAACAGATGGACATCTAGGCTGTTTCATTTCTTTCCTATTATGAATAATGCATCAGAAAACATGGATATGTGTGATGGCTAACCTTGCTTGTCAACTTGACTACATTTGGAATAAACTAAAAACTAAGATGCTGGGCACTCCTCTCCTGTGAGGGATTTTCTTAATCAGATTATTTGAAGCAAGAAGATCTCCCATGTATCTGTGCCACACCTCTTAGTGGGAGTTCACATAAAAGGATAGGGAAGGAGCTGGAGAGATGGCTTAGTGGTTAAGAGCACTGATTGACCTTCCAGAGGTTCTGAGTTCAATTCCCAGCAACCACATGGTGGCTCACAACCATCTGTATTGGTATCTGATGCCCTCTTCTGGTGTGTCTGAAGAGAGCTACAGTGTACTCACATGTATAAAATAAATAAATCTTTAAAAAAAAAAAAAAAAAAGGACAGGAAAGAAGGAAAGTTGGCTTTTTCCCTCCTTGTCTTCACTCTCCCTGGCAAGTTAGTTTATCCCATCACCGTGGCTGGTATTAAATCCTTCCTCAGCATTCCAGCATAAACTGAAGACCTGCAGCTCTCCCCAAATCCTCTAGGACTCTAGCACCAACTTGGGACTGCTGAGACACCCAGATTTGTGAACCGAACAGCCACCAGATTCTTGGTCTTTCTGTCGTGAGACTGCCATTATTAGACTATTGGACCACATCTTGTAAGATAATTTAATAAATACCTTTTAAATATTGATATGTATATTTATTCTATCAGTTCTGTTTCTTTAGAGAATCCTGACTAATACAAGGTATGAGTATCTCTGTGGTAGGATACTACTGTGTAGTAGTTTCCTCCGAGGTTAACACCATATTATATGTTGGGGAAAGTTCATCAAGACTCAGTATTAGAAAGGAGTTAAAAGCAACAGGATGTTAAGACAGAGGTGAAACATTCCATCCTGCTATGAAGCTCCTCAAGGAGGGAAGCAACTCAGGCTTGAGGAAGTCCCTGAATCAAATCAGATCATTTGGGTCTTCCCTCTCTAAGCATATATAACAAGTAAGGACTTCCAGGAGATACTTTTAGATAAGCTGAACTACCTGGAAGAAGCAGAAACCAGACAAGCTACCTAGAAAAGACTTTAACCAATTAAATTTCCGAGACCATCTAAAACCTGGTGGGTTGCCTGCAAGTATCCAGTGAGCTCCAGGTTTCCAAGAATCAATAAATGAAATCAGCCAGAGTGGTGGGGCACATCTTTACTCTCAACACTTGGGAGGCAGAGGCTGGTGGATCTCTGAGTTCCAGGACAGCCAGGTCTGCAGAACAAATTCCAGGACATCCAGGCTACACAGAAAATTCCTATCTCAAAACAAAAACCAAACCAAACAACCTACAAAACAAAACACAGAAACCACATGAAATTAAGAAAGTTTTTGCAAAGGAAGCTGTCAGCAGAGTGAGCAGCCAGCCTACAGGTTGGGAGACACTTTGCTAACTGTACCTCAGAGAGTAATTTTTCATGCTCACACTGTTTCATTATTTATTGGGAGATTTATTTCCCAAACTTGACAGTAAGTCAGCCATTTGAAATGAAAGTTGACCAAAATTCTGCTGAAGTTATTGTCTCGTGCTGGTCAAACTAACTCTTGTTCTCTCATTAGGTATTCTATATTGCTCAACTACATTGAAGAACGACTAAGGCTTATTCAAAGTCAATTTTCTTAAATCATCAGACTAGTCTTAATTATTGGATCTTCTGAGCAGCTAAAAGGGAAAGAGTTTTTGGGATTCTCTTACCTCCAATTTCTAGCCTACAAGCATTCTATTGCTAGAATGCTCAGATGTACCATATGGTGCTGTGTTTTACAGCTCCGTAGGGACAAGGTATTGTCAGTCTTTGGAAATTATCCTTCTTTCTCTGAAAGTATCCTGATGAAGTATGCCATAGATTTCTTCTATTTATTTTTATGATCTTTCCATGTGACAGGGAGCTTATGTTGCCTTATGAGTCAAAGGGTTTCTCCCAGGTAATAATTATTTGTTGATCTGGATTTCTTAGACTGCACCCTTAGGGAAATTTGGAGATGTTACAGTGAAGCCTACCTGTTACTATCTAGTGTCTTCCTTGGCATTTTTAAAAATCACCAGCATTTTGACTCACACACCTTTAACCATCTTGAACCAGAGTCTCCTGGCATACAGTAATAACAAGAAGGAGGGCCTGGTGGATATGTAGACAGAGTAAGAAGGGCCATTTAAATGGATCTTAGCCTGCAATGGCTGGAAACCAAATATGCATGCTGCAGTAATGGACTAACATTTATATATACATACAAAATATTCCTGAGGTCCTTAGGAAATCAGAGCAGCTTGGAGCAGTTCTAAATAAATTCAAGATGAGTGCTCTTCTGACTTCAAATCCAGGAAATGTATAGTGGAGCAAGATGTCACTTTCATAAGTCATCAATATCTGTTAATGGACACTTCAGGCTAAGCAAGATGCTCTTTACATTTTTTAATAAATAACTTTGTCTTTAATTAGCTTTCTGTTTTCCATAGAATTTCTGCTTCTTTGTACATAAACCATTCTTTTTATTTCTATGTATCAGACATTCCCAAATGATTTCCTGTATTAGTACCTTCTGTGTGACCAATGGCAATTTGGGAAGGAAAGGGTTTAATTTGCTCACAGTTCATCATCAAAAACAATAAGGGCAGGAACCTGGAGGCAGAAACTGATTTAGAGCCATGAAGGGGTGCTGCTTAGTGACTTGCTCAACTTGCTTTCTTTTAGAACCCAGGGCCATCAGTCTAGGGATAGCACAAAGCACAATGGGCTGCCTCCTCCAAAATCAATAGTTAGGAAAATGTCTTACAGCCAGATGTTATGAAGGCATTTTCTCAGTTGAGGCACCCTCCTCTCTGATGACTCAAGCTTGTGTTAAGTTGATATTAACTTAGATAGCACACTCCCCTTCCCTCATTAAAATGTTTCAACTACTAGAAACAGTTGTTAGACAGTTGCACCGCTGTATTTTCTTTTTCTCAGTATCCAGTTAATTGAAGCATACAGTTGAGCTGGGCATCGTGGAAATTGCCTGTAATCGCAATCATTCATAGGCTGAAGCAAGAGAATTCCAAGTTCCAGGACTGCAGAGTAAGACCCCACAGAAAGAAAAACTAGGAAAGAAAAGATTGGAAGCTGGGAGTTTGGCTCAGTAGCAGAGTGCTTGCCTAACACATATAGGTCCTGTGTTTGATCCTTGGCCTGGTGTAGGAGGCAGAGGAGGAGGAGGCAGAGGAGGAGGAGGCAGAGGAGGAGGTAAGGAAGGAGGAGGAGGAGGAGGAGGAGGAGGAGGAGGAGGAGGAGGAGGAGGAGAAGGGGAGGAAGAGAGGAGGAAGAGCTACTGGAAGTTGGATTTCTTCAACTTCATTGTCAACATGTACATTCCTAACTTTCATCATTTGTTCCAGAAAAGCTTCTTTATTTTGAACAGAGACTTAAAATATGAGTCCGTCTTCTGTTACAGAAATGTGTATTTCCCTTTCAACACTTACCCAGCAAAACAAACCAACAAACAAAGACTTCAGTATCTACAACAGTGGGCAAATGGCCTTGCTACCTAACAACATTGCTTTATTCACAACGGCATCCTAGTGATGGTTGACTCTAAAGAGCTTTCTTCTGGCCAGTTCTAGTCCAAAACACGATAGGATACAAACTTTGAGGTTTTTGTTTGTAGACTTCAAGGATGTTTTCAGGAAGAATTGCCTCATAAGCTGTTACTGTGATTTCAGACCGTTAGCTGGATCTGAGGCTGGAGTGGATGACCTCAGACAGAGGTCTTTCCCCTCCAAAGTGACTGTTCAAGGCTCATCTAAACTCTTTAGTGTGAGGCTTTATACTCACAGTAAGTACCACTGTTTGTTACTGTCATGCTTTGCTTCTGACCAAGCAAATCACTTTCTGGGTTGCATTTAAGGCTTAGCAGCTATGTTTTAGTCTCATTTCCCATCAGTCATCTGCTTCCTTTAGTGGGGAGATGGTAGCAGAGGAGCTGGAGGTCATCCAAGATCAAATTCTTCCTTCCCACCCTACATGAACAGTGTAGAACCAAAGGCTGCATACAGCACTGGGAATGTTCAAGGAACTAAGAGGCAGATCTCAGGATTCTAAGACATTTCACCATTTTTCTCCTGGCACAATCTTCCTTTGGCCTTGTGAAATTCTGCCACATTCAGCTTTGTGTTTCAACTACCTGGTGCTACACCGGATGCAATGTTGACACTTGAGAGCAACATGTGGAATGTGACCTGTCCTGGTGAAGGCTAGTGCTGGTTTCCATGCAAGCCACTAGGGTATGGATTATTTTTGGTTCCCTATTCTGTTTCTCTGGCTCTCTCACAAAAACCCAATTTTTCCCATAACGTGAAAATTTGCTCAAATGAACATTAGTCATTACCTGGCAATTCATGCTAGCTAGAGTAAAGATTTTGAAAGTAGGATTGCGTTTCAGTCTTGAACCACTTTTATAGTTTCTTTTGGCCTCTACTGGAGTCTGACAATGAACTCGGCTGAATGAACACTGATGGCAGTTATTAAGCATTCACCGAGAGCTGCAGAATGTGCCCAAGGACCCTCTATGCATTGTGATATTTAATCTGCACAACACAACAACAAGGCAGGCCTTCTTACTGCCATTCTACTCTAGCTGGGAGACCAAGTCCCCACTGTAAGTCATGTTTTCAGTTTAGCAGGACATAAGGAGGACTAATGATCATGGAGATGCCTCCATAAACGGCAGCCATTACAGTGATGCAGATAGTACCAGAGCGTATAACACCATGAATACACAGCACCTTAGCAGGAGTGGGTTATATGGTCAGTATTCTTCCTCAGAGCAAAGAGCATAAAAGCTCTCTCTGCTGGACGGGAGAGCAAACTTAATGTGTGGGAAGTGATTACATTATTCCCACATTAGAACTGGCCTTTTTGAAGATACCTTCAACAATTCAGCTATAAGGGGTATGGAAATGTAGAGAATGGGATATAGACTAAGATAACATTTAAAAAATTTACATAAGGAGTATTTTGCATGCTTCAATATCACAAAGAGCAAGATGAAACAGTCTCCTCCACTCTATGCCTAAGAGAAATCTGTTGCTCTCTGTTGTTTGGCCTTTGGGCTACATGTCCTATCCCACAATGTTTCAGTGGAGAGCTGCCAGAGAGAAGAATAACACCAGCAGTGTAATCTGCTGACACGAAGGACAGGAATACACTTGCAGCCTAGGCTTGGCTTCTTGCCTTTTGTTGAGGCACCAAACAGCCAGCCTTACTGACAGCAGATACTTGCTTACTTTAGCACTACTCAAGTCTGTCCATATTCTTTGCTTCCTTCAAGCCCTCTATCTCCTACATCTCACCTCTCTTTGCTGGTGTCCCCAAGACAGAGGGAATAAGGCCTACCAAATGTGGGGGATTAGCTTTAGGTCTACCAATTCCTACAAGAATAGGCTTCAAGCCAGGCTCAAACCAAACTCCTGAGAAAACAGAGGCGCAGATCATCCTGATGTCTTGAAGGTCGAGGTAGATTAGAATATAGATTTTACCAAAGAGAGCTAACAAAGCAGCTGACAATTATGAGCATTTATGACATTATGAATTCATTCAGCACACAACTATAATGTAGTAGTGTAAATACAGAATGTTGTTGTGTTCAAAATTGACACCGTGTTTCCTGTGGTATAGACCAATCACAGGTCCAAAGACCAGCTGCACTGGTGACGGTTTTGTCTTTCGGTCCTCAGAACATGTTTCCGAGGGCTGGAAGTATAATTTCATTTGAAAATTGGACTGTAGCAATAAAACTTGTGGAGTGTTAGGACATGTGAACCACTGCCTCCCATTTCCTATTTTCTCCCATCCTTCCTGAGAGGCTCTGTCCAGATGTCAAAAGCACATTTTTACATTATGTTAATTTGCTAGGCGTTATCAGTCCACTCTTCAACATCAGTTAGGAACTCCTTGTTCCTGCTTAGAGGATGAGAGAGAAGTCTCTGCTAGCTATTTATCTGGAAGATGACTAATCTGAAGAATATATAAAGAACTCAAACACCCCAACAACAAAAGAACAAGTAATCCAATCAACAAATGAGCAAATTGTCTAAACAGACACGTCTCAAGAGAAAAGTACACTTGGCCAACAAAGGACCAAAACCAGATGACCCTGGTAGTCCTTCTCATGCCAGTCAGATGGTTATGACTGACAGACAAACAATACATGTTGGCCAGGATGTAGAGAAAAAGGAACCGTTGTGTAGTGTTGGTGGGAATGGAAATCAATTTAGTCATTACAGAAAACATGGATGTTTCCTATGAAACTAATAATATAACTACAATTTGATACAGCTATACCACTCCTGGGTATATACAGATGGATTCTAATCCACATTCAATAGAGACACCAACAGATCCATTTTCTTTGTCCTGATATTTATAGCATTTAGGTTATAGAATCAGCCTAGTTGTCTATCAACAAATGAATGGACAAAAATACCTTAATACACATACATACACACATATATACACACACATACACACAGAGGCCCTACTGGAGTTTTATGTAGCCATAAAGATGAATAACAAGTTATTTGCTAGAAAATGTATGGAAGTAGAGGTCACTATGTTAAGCGAAATAAGCCAGACTTAGAAAAAAAAATGTATCATGTTTTCTGTTATATGTGGAACCTCAGATAAAAAAGTAAAAAAAAAAATTTAAAAGATGAGCTGAAAGTAGAAGGACTATTTTTAGAAAGCACATTGTTATTATAATACAAAACTATTATAAGGGGACTCAGGGAAGGGGAAGAAGAGGAAGGGTTAAGAAGATGATTGGGAATGTAGAGACAAGCAAAGAATAATCTGCGCAAATAGAACCATCCCTAAAACCATCAATATGTATAATTAATAATATTTATCATTTTCAAATGAATGATTGGCCTGAAAATATCACAACCTATGAATCGAAGATGAATGAGCAGATCTCTCTCCTCTCTCTCCCTCCCCTCCCCCTTCCTCTCCCTCTCCCGGCCTCTCTCTTCTCTCCTCTTTCTCTCTCCCTCTCTTCTCTTTGGCTTTTTGAAACAATGTCTCACTATGTAGCTCTGGCTATCCTGGAACTCAATGTTTACATCAGTCTGGCCTTGAACTCACAGAGATCCACACGATTATGCCTCCCAAGTGCTGGGACTGAAGGTATGTGCCACCACACTGGGCCAGAACGCTCATTTTTAAATTTAGAACATTTCCTTTGAAATTGTAGAATCTTTTAGCTTTGTAATTTAAGTTAATATTAGAAACCCTGTAAAATGACTTGGTCATTAAAATGTATAATAGCTTTAAAATTCTTATTTTCTTATCAGCTGTCCCCTCTACCCCCAGTCTAGAATACATAATGAACAGAGTAGTTTAGCAATTGAGCTCTGAAGCAATGGTCATAATGTACTGATCCTTTTTAAAAATTAAAGCACAGAGGCTCAGAATGAGGATGTCTCAGAGGTAGAATTTTTGCTGTCCACATGTGAGGGTCCATTCACATCACCATGTGTGCACATATGCACATGCTTTCTCTCTCTCTCTCTCTCTCTCTCTCTCTCTCTCTCTCTCTCTCTCTCTCTCTCTCTCACACACACACACACACACACACACACACACACACACACAGAGGTTAGGTGTGGTAGTGGCTGTAATCTCAGTTTCTGGAAGAAGAGGAAGAAGAATCAGGAAGTCAAAGTTAACCTTGGATACTTAACAAGTTTGAGGTCAGCCTGACTCAACAGGAATGGTAGAAACCAAGGCCAAGTGTACCCTTCCTTTCTTATTCACCCCAACCAGTATTTAAGTATGCATAGACCAGATATACTCTTATCTATGACCTGATGGGAATGAAATGTTTACTTTGTTGTCATAGTGAATAGTGAATACAAAGTAAATTCAGTTCTCTATAAAAACTTAAAAATAGATCACAGTTTTAACTCTGCTAATTTTCCAGATAACGAACTGTCCTGATAGTTTTGGACACTAGATGGCGATATAAGCGCACCACATAGTAGACATTTTCTTAATTGGTCCAGCCTTAAAAATCAAGGCGTTGGAGGCCAGAGAGCAGGTGAATGCGTTAGTTTAAGGAGCAAAGTCAAATATAATCAGGTGTTCGAGAGGGAGCTAATATTCCAAATGTGTTCAGTAACTCAGTGGTTATTGAAAGAAAAGACTGTTACACACACACACACACACACACACACACACACACACACACACACACACAAACAAACACAAAATCTTGAAAGATCTTTAAGCTAATTCATGGGGCGAAAGTTGGCACTGAACACACGAATCTCCTCAATTCTCCTCCATTTTTGATTTTTTTTTCCATTTTTGATTTTAAGCTTTTAAATTATCAGTTGTTTGGGATGGTGTGTGCCTCACCTGTATTATACATTGATGAATAAGTGCATTCTTATCAGAGATGTGAGCCCAGGACGTTTGGCATTTTTTAGGGGAAATGGCCGAGTTACTGTAAGCGGTTGGCTGGGCCATTATTGACTGGCAGGCTCAACTGGAAGCACTTCGTTAGTGTATTAGGTTGCCCTGGAAATGCCTTCTTGAAACTGTAATGATGCACTTAACGGAGCCCGCTGGGACAGGAGTAAAACCTCTCTTAGCAGGCGTGTCTTCCACCGGAGCACTCTTGGGATGGGTTGGGATGGGCAGGCACCTTCAAGAGAGTCTCAGTACGGAGGCGGCCTCGAACAGGTTGCAGGCGGCAGTTTCTTTCAGGTGAGTCAAGATAGTGACTTAACTCCTAGTTTTTTACGGATAGTTGAATTTTGAGAGAGCATCCTCAATCCTGTACGTGTGTGTGTGTGTGTGTGTGTGTGTGTGTGTGTGTGTGTTGGTGGATGGAATGAAGGGGAAAGGGCATTTGAGTGAGTATGATTATAATCAAAGGATATTTTTTTTTTAATTCCAAACACTTGTAACTTGAATATTCCATAGGATTAAAGGGGAAATGGCTTAAAAGAAGTGCGCCCTTTTGCAGAGTCACGCGTTTGAAGTTCCTCCGGAGGTTTTTCAAATGAAAATCACTGCCAGGATGGAGGGTAATTGATGGGGGGAGGGGGGGCTGCGGTGGAGGTACAAGCAAGGAAGGCAGAGCAGAGAGGCTGCTTGTGCAAACTCCAGACCACAGGCTGGGGGCCCCTGGGCAGTGCAACGTCCCCGCCCTGTGTCAGCAACCGGCGCCTCTGGTCCGGCGCCCACCGCGAGCGCATGTCCCCGTCAGTGTTGGCAACCTGTCACCGCCGAGGACGTGACTCCGAGCTGCCTCCGCTCTCTCCAAGCCCTATTCCTTTAAGATGATGTAATAGTCATTTCCCTGGATGGGTTCTTGCCTGCACTGCTCACACAACAGCATCCGAACTGCTCCTGGCACCGTGGGACCTTCCAGCTTCGGAGCCCAAGCCCCGCAGGCATCTCCTTGCCGCCCCGGCTGTTTTTCTTTCCCACCTGACGGGGACATGGGCGTCCCTTTGCCCTTGCCGGCAGGTGGGGTGGCTGCTGCGACCCTGGGGCGCGCATCTGTCTGTCTCCCTGACTCTGGGCTCTCTGAATGCCTCTAAGTCCAGGTACCTCTTGCAACTCTACCAGGTGCAAAGGATCTGTTCTGTAAGGTTTGGATTTCGGTTTTTCCTTTTTTTCCCACGGAAGCTTTGGTTGGATTTTTTTTTTTCCTCTGCTCCACTTCTTCGACTCAGCATCCTCTCGGTTCAACTTTCTTTTCCCGATCCGTTTTGACTAGAGATTGGAAGTGTATCCATACACACATGCATAAACACATAGAAACGTACACCTACTAGCGCTTAAGTGTGGAATCATTGTTTTCCGAGAGCACAAATCTCTTGACACTTTTCATCGATACCTCTGTCTTTTACCTGTTTGGGGTTTGACAAAACGTCCTGGCTCAATGTGGCTGTGGTTTCTGATTGCTCTGGGAAAGGTTATTTCTTCGCAAGAACTGAGTCTCCGGCACTCGCTAAGGTAAGCGCAGAGACTCACTGCTTTCTCTGTCCTGCTGAAAAACGGGTCTCTTTGGAAGTTGAAGATTGCATATGCCTTTCACATCAGATTTGCAAACAGGATCGATTTGAACAGCAGATGCTGGAGACCGTGGCATATGGATAAACTTAAAGACTCAATACACCCCTGGGGAAGAACTCACTCAGTTAAGGAGTGATTAAAGTCAGTAGGTGCAGGCTGCTTATGTAAAAATAATCTTTCTTCTCTGTCATTTTGCCTTCCTCTCTCCCTCTCTACTCTCCCCAGAGGTCTCTTCTTTTCTGACTCATTCTGGGTCTGAGGAAATAATTTTTCTCTTTTCTCTTAGACAGACCTCTGAGTAAGTGGGTATTTGGCCTTCTTGCCTACCGGACCTAATGGAAGATTCAATGTAGACAAGCTGATTATTACATTCTGTGAAGTAAGAGCTCGCTACCAGCCAGCTTTGAACTTCTCGTCCAGCATTACTTCACCGGTGGACTCTCCTAAAATTTGCTTTGTTTTGGGTGAATAAAAACAAAACAAAACAAAAACAACCAAAACCGGGGTAAGAAGAGGTAATTAAGAAGAGAAAAGTTAGTAGCTTTTCCTTACCTCAGGAGTGGATGCAAAGTCTAGGGCTGTGACTCCATTGGGTTGCACCTTTAAATCCAGGAAGCCACAGAAGAAAGGGACAATGGCTCTGAGTGGGAACTGTAGCCGTTATTATCCTCGGGACCAAGGGGCTGCTGTTCCCAACTCCTTCCCTGAAGTCATAGAGCTGAATGTTGGGGGCCAGGTTTACTTTACTCGCCATTCCACATTAATAAGCATCCCCCATTCTCTCCTGTGGAAAATGTTTTCCCCAAAGAGAGACACGGCTAACGATCTAGCCAAGGACTCCAAGGGAAGGTTTTTCATTGACAGAGATGGTTTCCTGTTCCGTTATATTCTGGACTATCTCAGGGACAGGCAGGTGGTCCTGCCTGATCACTTTCCAGAAAGGGGAAGGCTGAAAAGAGAGGCTGAGTATTTCCAGCTCCCTGACCTCGTCAAACTCCTGGCCCCTGAGGAAGTCAAGCAAAGCCCGGATGAGTTCTGCCACAGTGACTTCGAAGATGCCTCCCAAGGAAGCGACACGAGAATCTGTCCCCCTTCCTCGCTGCTTCCTCATGACCGCAAGTGGGGTTTTATTACTGTGGGTTACAGGGGATCCTGTACCTTGGGCAGAGAGGGGCAAGCAGATGCCAAGTTTCGGAGAGTTCCCCGGATTTTGGTTTGCGGAAGGATTTCCTTAGCAAAGGAAGTCTTTGGAGAAACTTTGAATGAAAGTAGAGACCCCGACCGAGCTCCAGAAAGATACACCTCCAGATTTTATCTCAAGTTCAAACATCTGGAAAGAGCTTTTGATATGTTGTCAGAGTGTGGATTCCACATGGTGGCCTGTAACTCCTCGGTTACAGCATCTTTTGTCAACCAGTATACAGAAGACAAGATCTGGTCAAGCTATACTGAATATGTCTTCTATCGTAAGTAGAAAGGCTTCTGTTTATTTTCGTGTGTACTAGTTCTCTTCATAGATGTGTATGGTCTAATGTTTTGTTAGTATCTAAGGATACTGGTTTGGGATTGCAGTTATGCTAAACTGTAGGTAGAGTCCTAGATGCTACAGTTCAGTTCTTTCAGAGCTTTACTGGGAGATTCTTTTATTCTGGAGAAATCTTTTTTTTTTTTTTCCCAATGAGGTCACAGGATAGTCAGAGATTTTAAAAATCAGAAGAGACCAATGGTGTTGGAATCGTTTTTAAGCAAGCACATGTGACTTTCTCCTACATAGTGATTTGTGAAAGTGGGGTTGCTGTTGGTTCACAGGGTTTGGAGTTTTTGCAGAGTCAGTGTGGATGAAAGACTACTGCCAACCCTTTCAGCTAAACTCTTGGGGTCTGTTAAGCTGATTGCTGCAGGCTTGCTTTCATTAGTGGCTTTCAGAACACAAATGGACGTTGTACAGAGTGATGTGGTCTTGGCTAGATGGCAGTACAGACTGCTAAAAAGCACCCTGTTTCCCCCAGGTCTGAAATGTACTTTTATGGGCCTTGCAAATCTGTTGTTTGGTTCTTTAACATTTTCTACTGAGATTGGAGTTGCATTGCAGGCTTAATTAAGCTGAACTTTGTTTAAGATCTATCTAAAAGGAACTAGATCCCAGAGAATTGCCAATCACATGCAAACACCTCAGATGCTGAGGTGATAGAATTCATATATATATATATATATATGTATTCATTCATTCATTCATTCAATATGTGTATGTGAAGGATTACCAGAGCCCTCAGGTAGGTCTCTCCAAGTCTGTTCTTTGGCTGAAATGGAGATTTATGGTGTGAACAGCTTTGCCTTATGGAAGGGCATTCTAAAATACAAAACACTGGGCTTTGGAAGAAGAAGAGTAAATTGGATTTGGGCCTGGGTATTGAGTTCATTTGACAAGGACCATGTTGTCAGGTTTAGCATTCCATTCCCTTCTGATGGTTTTAAAGCAACTTCAGAACTCAGGATTAAGATGTCTACATTTGTTTAAACATAAAGAGAAGACTGAGTTTCTTGGACCAGGGTTTTGCCTATAATTGTGCTTCTCCATTTGGAGTTGGTACGGTAGAGAAGCCAATGGGAAGCAGAGTTTCTCTAAACTGGGTCATCATATATCTGCGCAGAGGTGAGGATATGTATGCATTTCATAGACAAGATGGCCCATGAAGAAAAAGTTAAATCTGTCCCAAGACTGTACCAATGTATATGAAATAGCAAACATTACTTGGCCCTAATTACTGTCATTATAACCAATATCTTCCTTTAGGCCAGAGCTTAATCAACAAATACTGCTTTCTTCTGTTGGGCAAAGTTCCCATGCACACACACACACAAAAGATTCTGGATTTTAAATCCTCCATGAAGGAGCTGGTAATTTCTGTGATCTAGAACATATACCTTCTTCAAAGTTTTAAGGGAAATGTGCTTTTAGTTCAACTGTACGTTTGCACCCTTGACTTTTAATCAATTATCCACCTAACTGATGCATTTAAAGTCTAAGTCAAGCCGGGCAGTGGTGGCGCACGCCTTTAATCCTAGCACTTGGGAGGCAGAGGCAGGTGGATTTCTGAGTTCGAGGCCAGCCTGGTCTACAGAGTGAGTTCCAGGACAGCCAGGGCCACACAGAGAAACCCTGTCTCGAAAAAACAAACAAACAAACAAACAAAAGTTTAAGTCGATGGTGATTCTGTGTTCAACAAGGACTTACCTGTCTGACACTATGCCCTCTTTAGAAAGCTCTGGAAATGCCCCGATCAGTTGGTTGTATAATTGCTGCTTCTTTTGTTGGACTGTTGAGGGGCAGTTTGCTCTCCATATCTCTACGGATAGTCTAGCACAGAATGCACAGGAACTTCATACTAACTATATACATTGCAAATCATAGACTTCCCTTTTATACCCAACATCCAGAGCTACGTATTAACTCTTCCTCTGTCTTAGGACCAATAAAACTGACAGCTGGCTTTCTAGGGTGCATAACAGCTTCCGTGCAGCTGCTTAGCCATAATTATTTAATTAGAAGCTGCCAACTGTGCCTATATAAGCATTAATTCATCAAGCTGTTGTGCTCCGCTTAATGGGCCGAAACCATGGGAAGTGCTCTAGAGTAGGGAGTTGACTGCGTGCAAAAATGCTACACTCAGAGGAACTCATTTTCCTTCTGAACTTAGTACTTTGTAGTAGTAAGTTCACACATACACACACACACACACACACACACACACACTCACACACACATCCCTTAGATGCAAGGAATTAACTCTAAGTAACCAAATTTTTTAATATCTCAGGAATCATGCAAAATCATATTGTCTGGATCCACATCATATGAAAAGATGAACATAAAGAACTAATGCATTGCTCTCCATGATTGACAGCCATGGAGAGTGAAGACCCTTCCCCACCCATTTCCCTGTTTGCCTATTTTTCACTCAAATCTTGCAAGAGGAAAATTCCACTCATCAACAGATTAGATAAGTTACATTCTTGCCTCCTTGAACCTTTCATATGGGCCTAAAACTGATGGTTAGCTCAGTTTCCCCAAATCCTGATTGTTTTATTAATATATAAAATCACCGAATATCTTCAAGTGTTGAAGAGGGACGGAAGAAATGAAGGCTGTCTTGCTGTCCCTAAAGCCTGAGTAGGATTGGGACATAAAGCAGAAGTGTCTGTCATAGAATTGACTCACAAAGTGTTTTAGACATGTTCTTTGCTTTATTGACAACAACAGAAAGGTATCTTTTCACCCATCAGCTAAGTGCTACCTCTTTGTTCTTTCAAGCATCCCATAAAAGGCAGTACCATAAACAGCTGGCAGTGCTCCCTGGCTCACCTTTAAATAAAGTGTCAATTAAGTAATTCAGAAACCAGGGGCCCTAATCTAATAAAATCACACGTGCTCTGAAAGGAAGGAGCACAGGCTATCTAGGGCTTTTTTCAAGGGAGGGTGGGAAGACTCCCACATGTTTTCTAAGCCTCAAAGGTAACTTCAGGTGAATGCCTGAAAGCATGGTGGTTTTTGAAAGCCCTTGCTTCTGGTGCTTATGAAAACATAAAACAGCATGCCTACAAGTAAGTTTAGTTCACAACATAGTGCTTTGAGGACACATATATATTTTGAGCTCTTTGAATTGTACATATGGTTACCAATTCACCATCTCTTGCACAAATAACTGCACGGGGGTGTGTTTTAACCTTTATTCTTTTCCCTTTATTTCCTTAAATTTAAAGGATTACATCCACAAAAGGCTCAAATTTCTTGAATACATATATACATACATACATACATACATACATACATACATACATACATACATGCAATATGCTTGTTGCTTAAGAAAAGATCTTGTCCAAAAATAGATCATACAACTATTTCCCTCATAGAATTCAATTTGGACCATGGACCATGTACTGAGAAGAGGTGATTGTAGTTGCTGGATATAATTTCTGCAATGTTGACAACCAAGCTTCAAATGAAGGGTGTGCTTGTATAGGCAAACAAGAGGAAACCTATCTATTCCTAAATGATGACAGCTCCTTTTATCTTGATTATCTAGCAGGTGACAGAGATGACGTCAGTTTTTATTCACAGAGACATAGTGTTGGCACGTTCAAATGAACCAAAGCAAAGCAGGCTTCCCCTCTATATCTCTTGTTTCTGTAACTTTTTTTTCCTGCCCTTGCAACATAGATATGTTTTGACTTCTTGTTGAAGCCCTCCCAGGTGTCAAGTCCTGTCTCTCCATGCTGGAATTAGGATTTTTTTGGTCAAGAAAACATCTGTACTGTCGTTATATATAGAATGCCCTCAAGGTATGGTATTACTTTTCCACAAGTATCTGAACATAAAAGAACTTTCAATAGTTGTATATCAGGCAGTCTTTTACCCTGAAAGTAATGTTCTTAAGATTCCAGGTTACTTAACTTCTAATTAAAAGCAAATCACAATTTATTCAGGTCCTAGGGTTTGTGATGAAGTCAGTGTGGATCCAATCAATATCAGGCAGATGTTGGTGGGCAAAATGTAGAAGGAATGGCATCAGTTTCCTCTTATGACTTTAATATGTTGTGTGCTGAGCACTGGGCTCCTTATGACAGTGAAATAAGCACGCTAGTAGCATGCTTTTATACTGTTTCACTTTTATATCAAATGAGATCTGCTACCCCAGTTCACTCCCTTGTGGGAGGTGATTAAAATAGATTATTCATGGGACTATGACATTACTGAATGCATTCAGCAGCAAGAAAAGTGTCAATGTGTGAGAAGAAAGGGAAGAGGGCATATCTCTAACATTGCTTCCAAGTTTCCTGAAAACTTAGAAGTACATTGAAAAGAGAAGAGCAGATATTACTGACGGTCTAATGAGATTTAGGTCCTATCAAATAAACTAGAAATAGAGAAAGCTGAGAGCATACCAAAACACAGAGCACTTCCAGCCCTGTCCAAACAGAAAAGATGGAGAAGATGGGCTCCTCAGTTATTGCACACCCACTTTTCTGGAAACTCTTCTAGAACAGAGCAAACTCTGCTTCACTATTCAATGATTGCTTTTCTTCTTTGTTCTTCACTCTAGCTTTTCTTAAATCTCATAGTTCGTGAGTAGTTTTTTAAATTTTTGATGTAGAAATAATCCCAATGTAAACACATGGAAAGGCAGTGCATGAGAAGCTTCAGTCTAACCAACACCCATCTCTTGATGGTTGCAACTGTCATCATGGGTAAGCCTCCTTCATCTTTGTTCTTGTTTACCTTATTGTCTGTCTGTTCTAGATAGCTTTGAGATAAATCCCAGATACTTAGTCTTGTGATTCATCTACTGGTACTATAGCCAATGTGTAGATAACTCGATGAAATTCTTTAGAAATACACAATATAATTATTGCACACAAAGTCAGTATATTTGTTATCAAATATCTAGCCAGTGTTCAAGTTTTCCTGATTTCCTCCCATGTTATCTATCATCTTAGCTGCTTTGTGTGAATCAGTGTCCCTATAAGGAGCACCCAGTATGTTTGGTTGATGCATTTGCTTATACTCTTTCATAATTTAATAACACTTTATTAACCTCTGTGCAGTCAATTGGTTAGGTACTATTAACTTGTTAGATGTAGGCACTGGAGTTGGTCAGATAAGTTTCAGTGCTTTTCTGGCTAGTCTTCTTCATTATTTATGGCAAGTGCAGCTTTCATTTGTATAGGAAGACTAAAAAGCTACATGTTAATGAAAGCAAAGTAAGGGTACCTTTTATTGTTAGCTTTTGTAATCATTAGATGAATACATAGTAATGGAGGCTACTCTCTCCTTTTACCAAATCTATTGCTACAACGAAGTTGTCATTACAAGGGACAACATACTTTTCCTTCCAATCATTCAGGAGACATCTAGTAGTCCACGGTGTTGGTCATCTTTTGGCTAGAATGCCTTTAGTAGTGCAAGTGTTTCCCAAGATGTGCACTGGGTATTGCTGACTGTGAGTAGGAATCATCTGAGATGGGAGACGTCACCTTCTCTCCACTCTAATTTTACATTTGAGTATTCATGGATTCTTTCAACTGTGGTTTAGTTCCACTGAATTCACCATCTGTTTCCAAGACTCTTCTTCCTACATGTTTCTCAGTCTCAGTAAATGGCATCTTCAGCTCATCCAGGTCTGGATGAACAATAACCACGGACCTCATCCCAGGCCTTCATTCTCCCCAGGGATTCCCTCTCTAACCTACTGGAAGTCCTCTTCCTTCTCCTTTTCACAAAATCTCTTCCATAGATGCCGAAAACCATAGAGGCTACTCCTGTTTGGGTCATCAGTGTTGCCTTTCTAGATAACTGCCAAGACAATTAAATGGTCCTCCCTCTGATAGTCTGTTTTGGATGTAGTGTTTGTGCTACAGACATGGTGAGGTTTTGAAAACATGTGTCTGACCACGCCACTTTTCCACTTTAGATCTTCTTTACCATGAAGGGCTTGCTCAAAGGGTTAAGTGAGTCTGTACTTTTGAAATGACCTCTACTTCCATCTTGCCTCTATTGTTCCATCTTGCCTGTCTGTTTCAAAAATCACAGGAATATATCTCGCATAGCTCCTGGATTGTAAAAACATCCACTTCTTCACTTTTGCATATGACATTCTCTCTGCCTAGAACTCTGCCTCCTCCTGCTTCATGTCCTAAAAAGAAGTCAAAATTTAGATGCCTTTATTGGTCTACTGTTGACTAAGACAAGCCTTATGCTTGCCTCTCAGGGCTCTGGTTTCTTCTACCATAGCACCAATTGTAATATGTTATTCTTGCTTATTTATCTGTCTCTCCATCTCACAATGTTGTAAAAATAGGAATATGAACATGAGGTTCATCATAAGACCTGATACCAGCACTCATTCAGGTACTCTGTAAATCTCATTTTAAAAAATGGGAAAGTGCCCACTGCACTGCTCTGTCAATGCCATAAATGCCACTGTCTGGGAACACTGTTAGGTAAGCTTAGAGAAAAGCTGGAGGAGGACAGTGGCGTGATTAGTGCTTCAATAACTAGTGAGGGCATCTCCCTATGTTCACTGAGTGCTGCTTTTACATACGGAGTGGAAGTATCCCAGAAAGAGGCTGTCCTCTTAACACCTGCCCAAAGAGTTCAGCCCTCGGGAAATGTGAAGAACACTTACCAGCAGCAAAGTCTCCTGTGCTCCTTTTAGTTGCTCCATCCAAGCAGGAGAGAGTGATGTTGGGTGGAGCTGGTGTTTAAGGAAAAGCCCAGAGGGGAATGACAATTCAGAAAAGTATAGCAAATTGGAAAAATATTCCTAGCAGGAAAAGAAATAGACTGAATACAAAGTGTGTTATGAGACCTGTCTTTTTATCTTTTTCTTCTCCAATACTCTATCTATTTATTTTGATTCTTATCAGTGATCATATTCCTTAATGCCAGGGATGGCCTTACACTGTGCTTAGCAGCATTGCTATTGGAGCACAGGAGAAAAGGATACTCTTTGCCCTGAAAATAGTGCTCAAGCACAAATCCCTGTTTGTTCCCTGTGGGTGATACAACCATTCAGAAATTACAGTCCTTTCAAGCCTCAGTTTCCTCACCTGGAAAGAGGAGTTGAGAACAGGAGCAGTTGAGTCATAGGGTTCTGAGACTCAAATGGTTGAAGGGCAAGGCACAGGACAGAATACCTGGTACCAGATAGCGCTCAGGACCCAAACACCTAGTTTTCTGTTAATCCCATGGTAATTGTGGCAGGGAATAGTCATAGGGCTTCATCTAAGTAATGTGTCTGCTTATTTTTGGTAGTTCATTGTCTAGTTTATTGATCTAAGCATGTACAAATGAATCTTATGTAGATGCGTACTTGATAGAAGGAATTCTGGCTACATGGTTTGGTTGAATCAGAATAAACATAAAGGTCAACCTACAAAAGAGTTCATGTTAAATGGCACTGTATATCCTAAGAATATGAAAAGTCTTTAAGTATGAATTAAAATATATGTAAATAAGATTATGTACTTATTATAAAAGAGAGAAAGGAAAAAGGTATGAAAATATAGCAAAGGTTTTTTTTACACTACATACGAGAAATTGTTAACAGTGGTCTTTCATTTCCACCTTTGCCTTTCAAAGCCTATGGGACTGAAAATTAAGAGTACAACTTAAATTATAGATTTAGTCTCTACAGAATTAAAATTCCCCTTTTGTCAATCTCAGCCTGGAAAGTATTTTTGTGGTGACAGAAGAAATGGTTATTGAGTTGGCCACTGACAATGGGATCATCAAAATTGTTCCAGAAGCCAAAAGAAGACATTTTACTCCATGTAGTACGTCGTTGTGCAATCTGACATGACAGGGAATTGAGACTGCTGATTAGGGTTTGCTACCATGTGACCTATTCAGAAACTGCTCCATGTGAGGTAATTCATACATTTCTATTTTTATTCAACCCTATTCAGAGGCAGAAGCTTATAATCATTTCCATGCCCAATGCAACCTTTCATTCTGAGTGAATGTGATATGGTGTGATTATGAACCGGCTACACTTAGGAAAATAGAAGGCAAAGGTAAGACTCTCAGGCTTCTGTGTGCATACTGTGCTTTAGAGAACGGTGAGCTACCCAGGCCAACATTACTTGTCAACTAAACAAAGCAAAGGGGAACCAAGTCCAAATAACAGTAACGATTCTTTTATAGGGACCCTGGAGGAACAGAAAAATCCAGTGGTCAGTAGAGTAGAACAATGGGTGCTCATGTATGTTGGAGTGTTACAGAGGCAGGGGAACTATTTGAGGAGTTCTGAAAAAATACCCCAAAGGTAAAATGAGCTGATCTTACACACAAAGTACATTGAGCGCTGGACAGCTATCATGGATCACTTCCTTATAAATTGAATATGCAGTTGTATTTGTTGAAGCTATTTTTCCTGTAGGTATGCTCCTGGCAACAGTTGAACATAGGACTCTGTTTTTCGTTTAACTGATTCCTAGTCAACTAGTTGAAATCTTTCCTTTAGACAGGCAGTACCTGTGTAGAGTTCAGCTTTGTTGGGATGCAACAAATGGGAAGGTATTAATTTTGACTTTTTCAAGAAAAACATACTCTAAAATCTAGAAATCTTTTTTTTTCTTGATAGACATTCATGTTGAATAAGGACATAGTGATTGGCATTCTGAAGGACTTTCTACAGCCTTAGACATACTTTTTGATGGACAATGACTGATATTTTGTAGCACTCTCCACAGCTTTAGTCCTGCTTTTAGAGTTTAAAGTAATAAAATATTCACTGTGAGTGTTTGTAAGGTCCTTATTGATTCCTACTTTGTAAGGGTCCATCTTGTATAATGGGTCACTTCATAGTCTGCTTGAGGTAGGTAGAGAATGTGAAATCGGTATGCAAAGCATCTAGATTCTGAGTCATGGGCTCTTCATGCTAATGAGTTTCTAGTACTTCTCCACAATCTGCTGAGGAAGTGATTAGCAGTGTCCACAGATTCCACTGATTCGAATCCACAGACACTTCAAACGTCCCTTCATCTGTATACTTGGCAGGCATCAAAAATATGTAGTGAAGTGTTTCCTAAAACATCTTGACACATGTACCTTTCTTTACAATGCCCTTCTTCATTAGGTGGACTTAAGTCTCACCTCAGTTATTTGTGAAGAATTTTATTCATTTCTTTCTGATCATGAGTACCTACTGATAATGTTCTGCCCATTGCAGCTCAGATATTTCTGCTAGTCTGCTTGAATACTGAGAGGTTTCATGAAAAGAATTATATATTTACATATAATTATGATTTGTGGGGAGATTTGATTAGGAAAGAGGAAATTACAATTTTCTGTGATAGGGAAAAACATACAAGAGGATAGAGAAGGCACTCCTAATCTAAATTTAGGGGTATCGGGACATTAGACTAGCCTTAATATTAATGTTTAGAGAAGAGAAAATGCTTAGATCTTTAATGCATTTGTTGATATTAAGATATCAACACTGATGAAGTCAGAGAGGTTACATCCTAACATGACTTATGAGAACTTTGATGTCATTAACAGCCCTGTCATTTCTCATTTTACTGGATTTTTCCCAATGATAGCCATGTAATGATTTTACTCATGCCAGGCCCCACTATCATTCCTTTTAACTCTTTGTTGCTCTCTTCTGTTGAAAAGTATGTGTGTAAAAATATACGTGCAAAACTAGAGTCCAAATGTTATATCATGGAAGTAGTTATTGGTTTTTAAGTACTGTACTTTCATATCTCTAGTCTCTATTTTATGAAGGCTCTCAAAATGGGGTGTATTATTATTATTATCAATTTAAGTTTTAAGGACTACTGGTTTGCCTTGCAAATTTGATTTAGAAATTGTTTGCAATGAGTTTCACTGTAGTGAGGACACAGGAAGTCCTCAACACATTAGCATGTGTTTAATGAATAAATTAGCAATGCTGCCTTTTAATGAAAGATGTGAAATGTAAAAATGAACGGAATTTGCTGTTTTACTCAGTAGTTTCCTTTAGTCATGGATGTATCCTACAAGCAATAGCAACAGTATTATAGTTAAATATAGCAGCATTCAACCTATGCACAAGAAACCTTAGTCTATCACTTCCTACCAGGATGTGCCTGAACAATCGTCAGCTAAAGGGAGGTGAGGAAGCATCCCTCAGGGCAGAGCTGTGAAACTGAAGACACACCCAAGCCATTTTCTTTATAGGTTTTCTGGTTTGTATGATAGATTCACAAAGAGAATGGAAAATGAATCCATTAGAGAGAACCTTGGCCATGATCGAACAGAAACCAAGCTCATAGCCCCTGAGTCTCGCTCTGGACTAATTGGCACACACACTTCATGCTTCAAAGAAAGAACAAGCTCAATCATGTAGCTCACCATCCCCATTTCTTCTGGAAGCATTTAGCTATCTGCACTGTTCCCTACCTGGGACTTTCCATACTTCATAGATCTGGCCAATTTCCTTTATTGCACTTGTGCATCCTCTTCCACAAACACTCTCCTACCTCTCACCACTCTGAATCTTACTCTTCTTTCTATGTTAAGATTTAGTGGGGTTTCATAGAAAGGCCTTCTGGTCTACCACAGCAGAAATACATAGGCTCTTCACAGTTGCTATCTGCATAACACTCCCCCCATTACCATGATAGTGCTGCTTACACTTGTTCTCATCTCTCTGATTTCTCTCTCTCTCTCTCTCTCTTTCTCCATCTCTCTCTTGTGAAAGCTTTATTAAGACAGCAGTTTAATTTGTCCACCTCTATCCTTAGCACCGAATATAATGCTTGATTCATAGCAGATAGTTTGTCTCCATCCTTCACACTCCATCCACTATGTAAAATTATCATAGATAATTATTATAGAAAATCTTTTCTTGTAAAGGTCACTGATGAACACACACACACACACACACACACACACACACACACACACACACACACACTACATGTATAGAGAGATCTAGTTATCATAACACAAACAAATGAGAAAAAGAAAAAAGAAAAGGGAACTTAAACCCTGAGGGAGGGGGACTTAGTATGTGGTGGACAGAAGTGCAGAAGTGGGTATAGTTACTTTGAAAGGTTAACCTCTCTAACCTTCCAATACCTTAAATGTATGACATAAACAGTGGACCATTTTAGTTGTCTCATAAAAGAGTTAGCAATAACATGGAATATGTTAAATGATTATGTTGCTTGATTAGGTGTTTGTCATTAAGGTAGATTTTATCATAGCTTGACTAAACAACTAAAACTGTCTCAAAGACAGGAAACTACAACCAAGGAGAGATTTAATGTTATTTTTGAGAATGAAGAAGCATTTAAACATCAGTTGTCAGAACAGGCAAATAAGCTTTGATAGAACCATAATATTAGTGCTTTTATTATTTAAGCTTGAGTAAGGTATAGTCAAAATGTACAGGGTACCCTTTATTTCTTTCATTTATTTATGTAATGATCACATGTGTATAGAGCAGATATGAGTATGGGCACTTTATCAACTCCTGTAAGCCATAATGTTGGGTGAGAACTTGAAGTGTATCTGCCATACATAGGGAATGTGTTGGTTAATTTTTGTCAACTTGACACAAGAGAGTCACCTGGAAGTAGAAGCTTCAGCTGTGGAAATATTTCTATCTCATTGATCTTTACGCAAGTCTCTGGGCTGTTTTCTTGATTTATGATTGATGTTGAAGAGTTCATCCCACTGTAGATGATATCATTCTGAGGCAATGAACCAGCCATATGTTTCTTTATGACCTCTACTTTAGTTCCTACCTCCAAGTTCCTGCCTAGAGTTCCTGCTCTGGCTTCCCTTCATGATGGGCTACAACCTGTAAGCCAAATTACTCCTCTTCCCCCTTTTCAAGTTGGATTTGATCAGTGTTTTATCACAACAACAAAAAGCAAACTAGGACAGCAGGGGACCAACTGGATTTACAGATTCAGAGCTTCCTGGCTGGGTAGAGGGGGATATCATAATTTTATGACTCAGTTTCCTCTGAGTCATCAGACTTTAAATGAGGACCTGGGCAAAAGCCAACATGCATAATCTTTTTAGTAGTGCTATTTTGATTGAAGTGAGAAATGAATGTAAGTTATCACACCAGTTCCTGCCTTCTTCCTTTTTCTGCCCTTGGGAAAATTCCAGGAAACCTAGAAACAGTATTTGGCTTGAAGAAACATGACCTGATACTCCAAATGAATGATGGGTTTTCCTCTTTTGAAAAATTTTCATTTCACATTTTTATTAGATTCATCTTCATTTCATGTTCATTTGGCACAGGCTTAGTTGTTAAACAGAATCTATAGGAAATCAATGAGAGAAGTTGAAGAATTAAAAACAAAGTTAATTTGCTTCTGTCTTTGACATTTGTCAAAGAAAGCTTACTTATTCACCTTAAATGTATATTTACAACAACACAGGTAATGGTGATTACTTCTATTTAAGGGAAGACACAAAGAAGGCTCTTAGGGCTGACTTTATATGCTGCTAGTTTGGAATTCTTTTTTGTATTGTGAATAAAACCCAAATGTGTATGTTGTTCAATAAGACTAATATACCACGTAGTTCCTGCAAAGAGTTTAAGGAACTATGGTAAAAATCTCTGGTTAGAATGTTACTGCTCTCTGTTTTTATATTCAGAATTGATTAAAAACAAGCAAAATGTCTGTTGGGGGAGTTATTTGAACATAACCCCCCTTACCAGCTATACATGTATAGATATAAAATAGCAAGAACACTTTTTTGCCACCACAGATTTGCCTTGGTAATTTGTTTATTTGTTATGTGAAAGAAAGTTTTCTTGAAAAAACAAACAAACAAACAGGTGGAATCTAGTTTAGCTTTCTACTAAAGTCTTCTCAAGTTTAGATAGAAATAAAGGTTACACACTAGCACACATTTAAATTCTGAGATGTTAAGAACAGTTATAAGTACTGTTTATTGAACTTTATATCATATTATGTAAAATATTTCTCATTTGATCTTAACAAAACCTCTGCAATAAGACCTTGAGGTTCAGAGAAGTTAAGTTTACCATAGACCATATTTTTAGTAGTTATTTCCTGCATTGAAGGGTTTTTGTGTAGATGAATCATATAGCATCTCTCTGGCTTTATGTTTGAGCAAAGTTCATTAGTTTATGTCACCAATAAGTTGAGGGTCAGCTAGGAGATTCGGGGTGGGGATGGGGCAGCACTACTAATGCAGATTGTTGTCATGCCATCTGATAACTGGTATAATCATAATTCAAATTTCAATTGCCTTGACCACCACTCTTCTGATATTTGTAAGACATGCCATAATCATCACAGAAATACCAGATGGAGTGCTGCAGTTTCAGGGATGATGAATAGCTGTTCAAGGGAACCACCTCATAAGATTCAGTGAGAATCCCACATAAAGCCTCCAGTGGGTGTCGGTGATAGAAGGTGTTCAACACAAATGATTTCCTTCACTCTTCCTGTTCAGATTTCAAGTCTATGAACATGACTTTCCCATGCTCTAGCTTCAGAAAAGGTAAACCAGATTGAGCTCAAGTCTGCGAATCTGTCCACAGTTACCCACACAGAGCTTCTGGGATACAATCTCTTCTTCCAGAGACTCCCACATAGCATTATTTTTATGGATTTGATTTTTTAGGTGCCACAGATGCAAAAATGCACAAGATTTCATAGTCCAAAAAGGACATCAGAAAACATTTGGAATGGAGCATGGCAAATTTATGATATTTTCTCCCACTCCATCAACTATCTAAGTAAAAGTAGCAGACACAACACACAAGCACAAATACATTAGGCAAAAGCCACTGTAGAAGGTTTCTTCTGTCTTGGTATAAACGGGCACACATATATCAAAATGACATATTAGCAGGCTTTGGTTGTAGACCTAGAGTCAAGAGAGGGACCAGATAAACTCTGATGTAGGACACAGCAGCACTTATGACCTCCTGGAGAAAAGGAACATTTGACTAAACTATCTTGAAAGTGTAAATCACAGACTATACTGCAAAATGAACTTCTTGTTTAGCAGCCTGCCTAGTTTGTACTTAGGGATTTAACAGGGAACTTGCTTCTCTTCATATTACGTTTATATTAAATAGTTCTCACTACTTTGGAGGCCAATACATTACTACAACCATGAAGCAATCAAACACTAAAGAGAAAACTTGATTCTTGAGTGTAAAATCAGTTGGATATTTTAAACTATTTCATTCCCAAGTCTTGGTGAGCATCCTAAAACCACAGAAAAAGATCAGTAAAATCTTGTTTGTCTTCATTTCATATGGTTTTTGCATTACCTTTCCCTAAAATGAGTTATTGATGCCATTGAATGCATGTAAATCAAAAGTGCTTGTGGATATGATGAAGTCCTTCCTCTCTTTAGACCACCAGTGTTCATCATGACAACAGTTGGGGAGGATAGTCTTTCTCATTTTACATACAAGAAAACTGAGACCTAGGAAGATTCTTACTCAAGTTCACAGATTGTAAATAACAAAATTGGGATTCAGACTTGGTCAAGTTTGCCTGACTCTAATGACTATCTCTGCTTTGTAGCTGCTAACTTACAATGGGCTTCAGATCTTCCTTACCCATGATTAGCATTTGTAAAGCACATATAGTAATCACTAGAATGTAAGATTTCATGATAAAATGGGTTTGTTTCTTTGTCCACTGTGAGATTGAGCCTGGAATGATTATGAAGTTGATTCTGAGGAAACACAAACTGTGTTTGTATGCTTTCACAATAATAACCAATATTTTCAGGGGTAGTTTGTTTCTGCAAGGATTTATATAAAGGGATTTATACAAAGTCATTTATCTAACGTTTTATTTAAACAGTCTTTCAATATTAAACAGAATTCAGTGTTGAATCAAATAAATGTAACTTTCTGCAAGAACTTATGTTTGTTTTGTGTGTGTGTGTGTATGTGTGTGTGTGTGTGTGTGTCTTTATCATCTGTCTCTCTGTCTGTCATGTGAGATGGGCATTAAGCAGCATGGATAAGGAAAATGGGATCTATAAATATAAAAATGAGAATAAAGTATGGTATTTTGGTGGTTACCACAGTTAGCTTTAGCTGTCTACTTGATACAAACCTATAGTAACCTGGGAAGAGGGAACCTAAGTTGAGGAATTGCCTTCCTTAGAATGGACTTTGGGAATGTCTGTGGGAGCATTTTCTTAGTTGCTAATTGATGGAAGAAAGGCTAGACCAATCAGAGGGTTTGACCCTGCTCAGCATATAATCCCAGGTTATATAAGAAGGGTAGCTGATCATGAGCCTCAAGTGAGCCAGCAAGCAGCATTCCTCTATGGTGTCTGTTTCAGTTCTTAACTCTAGGTTCATGGATGAGATTCCTTCAATGACAGATGGATTTTGACCTAGAATCATAATACACATTGGTTTTGGTTAATGTTTTATCCCAGCAACAGAAAAGCAAACTAAAACAGTGGTATGCATTGATTTCAGAGAGAAGACTTGGAGGTCACCATTGTGTGGTGGTGATGGTTAGAAACGATGAATAAGTCATACATCTTCAAGTTGTGGAACATTCAACATTCCAAAGAAAAACCACATACTGAGTTGCAGAGTTGAGAGAGTACTGGGTCTATTAGAGAAAGAGCTTATAGTGGTGGGGTAGCTGGAACAGGTAAGGGAAACAGGTCCAAGAAGAAAACAAAAGCAAAGATGTACCTGGGGCTAGACTGCAGACTTCTGTTAGAACTTTAGCTCTAACCACTGGGTGCTGTAGGTAGCTACTGTAGAGTTGTGAGCAGATAGGTGGACCATGTGACCTACTTTTTAAAACTGTCTGCTGCGTGATTCAGGACATTTGGCTTACATTTTCTCTACTTGGGCAGAAACTTTCAAATGATGGAGCTACAGGAAGAAAGACTCTCAACACCATGCCTACAAGAATGGAGAGTAATTCAATTCTGAGTTGGTAGTAGTTTCATGTGGTTAAGGGGGTTGTAGAGATGAGAGAGCCTGGACACTGGATTTATGGCATGGCTGTGCTTTATGGTCTCAAAGGATGACTCCAAGCATTTTGGGTTTAGCCACTTGCCTAACTGGAGTCACTACCAATGGAGAAGAGGAAGACTGAGGGAAGAGCAAGGATTGAGGTCATAGGAACTCAGACTCTGGGCTTTACTAGACATTTGTGTTGATATATCAAGTAGCAAGTTAGATATATGTGCCTGTGACTATAAAGGGTGAGCCTGGGCTTAACATACCAATCTGATAGCCATCTATACAAACTTGAAGAAAGTGGATGAAAGTAGCAAGAATACTGCAGAAGGAGCCCAGAAGGCATGCTTGGCAAGGTGGGAGGAGAGTCAAACACCCAGAGATAAAACCCAGGAGGGAATGATTAACTGGGGAGAGACTGATTAATTAACTCACATACTAATGGTGGTGACTTATTTGAGGAGTGATGGCTTTTCTACATGCCAATACAGAAGTCACTGGTGACTCTGATTTCAGTCATTCTGGTCAGCTGGTGAGAATGAAAGCCTCTTCGGAATGTTCTAACAAGAGAACAGGAATAGTGGAACCTGGAAAAATGAGTGCCAACAGTACTGGGAAATAAAATAGAGAACTTAGGTGGGACAAGAGAAAGAAAGAATAAGAGAGGAAATTCTTTAAGATGGAAGATGATACAGTATGCATGCTGAAGGGATTGAGTGGATAGTTGGGGGAAAATAGTACAAAAATAGTACAAGTGCAAGAGAGGAAATATAACTAAAGTGATCCTCTTGAAGAAATAGGTAAGGGGATGGAGGGCATTCAGAGTTTATTATTAGTTTATGATAATATATAATATTATATTTATATTCAATATATATACATATATATATATAGACACACACATCTATCTCTATCTCTATCTCTGTCTCTATCTCTATCTCTACCTCTATCTCTATCTCTATCTCTATCTCTATCTCTATCTCTATATATCTTTCCATAACCTGAGAGCTCCATACAGGCATCAGTCCAACCTCTCTACCCTCAATGAGCAATATAGATATTGTCTTCAGCAATGGAGCCCTGCTGTCTATTTAAGAGAGCAACCCTATGTCTTAGCGTTGGTCTAGGTTGTTTAGGGATCTTTGTGGGACTCCCTCGGCCAACATTCAACCAAATGCAACCAAGCCCCACCACTGGACACCTTGCTTGTCTACAAAAGATGGCAAGTTCAGACACCCTATCCTCCATTACTAAGACTCCTCCCTAGGGTTACCTTCATAGATTCCAGAAAGCTTCCACTGCATTAGGTTTTATCCCTACACATGCTCCCCAATTCTAGCCGTCTCTCCCTGAACTCTCTACCTCCACCCACTACCTGATCCCTTCCAATCCTGTCCTCACCTGTTCCCAGTCCACCCACAAGATTTATTGTATTTCCCCTGCCCAGAGAGTTCCAAGTGTTACCTGCCCTCCACCCCAACACCCCAGAGCCCACCCCTTTACCTAACCTCTCCGGATCTGTGGATTGAAGCTTGATTATCATTTACTTAACAACTAATATCCGATTATAAGTGAATACATACTATATTTGTCTTTCTTGGTGAAGCCATATTTTAAAGTGACCTTGTTCAGTATGGTTATTTAATTTTTTTAAAGTTCTCATCTGGATGCATACAGCCAATATATATATTCAGATAAACCCAGGACTCCTGGCTAGGATTATCACAGAACTGAGGAGAAGAACTAATGGTATACATGAGACTTGTTAAAATAATTGATCATTGAGTTTAAGCTGTGTAAGAAAGATAATATGTGAAAGAAATAAGACAATGAAAAGGTGTAGGATCAATAGAATAGAGATTTTCATGAGGTCAAAGACTCCTGTAGAACTGAGTGCTGGAGAAATGAGCTGGAAACAGGAGTGGGAGGGGCAACCTGTTGTCACTTGCACTTATGCATAGCCAAGACATTAATAGCTCAGCTATGTATGGCTATGAAAGTGCGTGATGAAAGGACTGATGTGTGCACTGTAAGAACCCCAAATTACATCTTCTATATGACTCTACTCCTCATTTTTGGGATCAAAATGAAAGGTCAGAGTATGTTTAGGACAAGTTCCCCACACTAAGGAATTTCAGTGCTAGTATTTGAATCTGCCCTTTGGAATGCGTCTTTTGCTTACTGTACATTGTGACTCTGGCATAATGGTATGCTTTGTTGTCCCTATGTCATGAGCAATTAACAGAGTTGGGGGGGTTAAAATATTTTGTTTTTTTGTTTACTCAATTTATCATTTACCAACAGAGTTTTATTTATGTGTTGGGGATTTATTATTTATTTCTTTAGATCCAGTCCCTCACATATTCTAGCCACGCCTTCCTTTTCTAAGTTGCACCATGAGAACCCAAAAGTTGATTTATGTAAGCACCTTCCAAAGAACATTTCTATACACCGGTCTGTGCTTCAGGAACAGAAAGAGAAACATTCGGGATGGAATTCAGTTTTAGCTACCATTACCTGTGACAACACAAACATATTTGAAGAATTATTTCAATATTTTATGGCATCTCCCCTTATTATGTTATTGAAAATGAGTAGAGAGTTGAGAATGAATGTGCAGATATGAACCTAATATCTCATGAATTTAATATAATTGAGACAAAGATGGAAATCTTTATGCAAGCTGAAAAAGGAACGTCCTTAGCTTTAAGTGGGTATCATTGAATTTTTGCCAGTTGAGTGAATTTTCAATTAGGAGAAAAAGAAAACCATAGTTTAAAAATGTACAAATTGTGGGAAGTATATTTCAAAGATACAATCTAGAAAAGGAGATGCAATTAGGCATGGTGCTATTTGTTTCTCATTAGGTAATGCCAGTTATACACGGTATAAGTCTATAGTTCAGATTTATGCAGCTACATCTTTGGAATGATTTCAGGAATTTACTGTGAATGACTATATGGAACATATTTAAAATGTAGCAATGGTACGGGTATTAAGAAAATGAGTGAACATATTATTTACTATGTGGAATGATCAGAGAAGGTGAAGTCTTTTCCAAGGCAGCAACTGTTTAGCAAAGTCATATAGAATAGAATAAGCCTGTTAAACACACAATACAAGAAACAGTACTGGGGCAGAGGGACAAGCTAGGACCATGGCATGGAATCTGGCAGAGCATAGCATATTCTTTGAACCTCATAAGTTGTATGTAAGGGCAGGAACAGATAGAGAGTAGATGGTGAAGCCTCTCCACAGCATGCTAAACTGATAGCCTTCTTCCTGGACAGTGGAGGTCCTTGGAGGGACTAGCGGCTTCAAAACATTCCTATCTGTGCCTTCTGCTAATTGAGTGTCAGCTAGACGACATCAGTATTGTTTGGTGCTTTTATGACACTTTAAAGTGTATATGGTTCTGGACTTATTTCTCAGACCTATTCTCATAAATTTCCTCTTTTTAGTTACAAGCCTTACTGAGTCCTTGTCTTTGTTCATTTATTTGATGAATATTTATTGAGCACCCATTCTCTATCTGAGCATGAACAAAGTTTCTCTGTCGCATGTAGCTTACATTAGTGAGATATATAGAGCAATAGAGAAGCTAATATAGACATATTATGTTATTTTAAGTAGATTTTCATACCACTTTTCAATGTTTTTTACATATCATTTGAGAATTTTATACAATATATTTTTATTGTATTTTCCTCGCCCCTAATTCCTCTCAGATCTTTCCCCACTTCCTCAATGACTTCAAATCCATACTGATATTTTCATTTCCTGTTTGTGGCTCATGTTTTCTATAGGTCTTTGCTCTAATGACAGAGTGTATCACACACACACACACACACACACACACACACACACACACACACACACACACACAAGTTTAATGAGCCACGAATGTTAGTTTAAATTATTGCTCATGGATGTAATGAATCCAACAGTATTTACATTTTGTTTAAACATGATGATGATAGTTGTTCCGAATTCTCTGCCACACCTTAAATCCTGTCTGTGGTTGAGTTTCTAGATATCAAAATAGCAGACACTGAAAGGACCAAGATTCCTGATCATATTGGCAGTTCTCCAGTGAAAATAGGGAGTTACTCTCTGCTGATAGTTTGCTGAAAGATAATCTATTCTTTGCATGAGTTAGGAATGTGAGACAAGGTATCACAATTTCTCTTAAACACATTTTTGGAATTTTACATATGTTCTTAACAATGTTCAAACAACATCTTCTAAAGAGAGAAAGAAAGGCGACAGCCCATGTCTTTGAGACCTTACCTGCTGTTTATCTTAGATCGTCCACTAGAACATGTAAAGTTATGGGTTCAGAGCAACAAAACAAATTTGTCCAAGGTCACGCAGCTAGTGAAAGATAGAGCGGGGATTTAGGTTACGCCATTCTCAGGGCTGACCATCGCATTATATAGCCCTACCTCCCAATCTCTCTGTGCTTCCAGAAGGCCAGGCTACCAAATAATAGTCTTTTCTGTTCTGGAGAACAAGTAGCCTTTGATAACATCTAGAGTCAATTCTTTCCCAAAGGCAGAATCTGTAGTTTTTGGAGAAGACATTGGAAACCTGAAGTAAGCCATATATGTAATTTTATATTTTATAGTAACCACAAGAAAGGAAGGAAAATATATACTAAAATTAATTGTAATAAAAGGATTTAACTCAATACAGAATAAAAACATATTAACATAGTTTTAATACTCAATTGCTTCAATTTTTTATTAACCTGACTGACATTCCTTTTTATTTTTATTTTTTAAATTATTTTTTTCACATTCCAATTATTGGCCCCCCCTCAGTACCCTCTCCCATACTTCCTCACCCCATTCCTTCCCCCCCTTCCCTGGGGCCTCAAGTTTCTTAAGATTAAGTGCATCTTTTCCCACTGAGGCCAGACCAGGGCAACCTCTGCTATATATGTGCCAGGGGCCTCAGACCAGCCTCTGGGAGCTCCTTAGGGTCTGGGTTAGTTGAGACTGCTGTCTTCCTATGAGGTCACTCTCCGCTTCAGAACTTCTTCAATCCTTCCCCTAATTCAACCATAGGGATCCCCAACTTCAGTATGATGCTTGGATGTAAGTGTCTACATCTGTCTCAGAGAGCTGCTGGTAGGGCCTCTCAGAGGACAGCCATGCTAGGCTCATCATGGCATCAGTAATAGTGTCAGGCTTTGATGCCCCCCTCCCCCAGGAGATGGATCCTTAGTTGGGCTGGTCATTAGACCACCTTTCCTTCAGTCTCTTCTCCATTCTTGTCCCTGCAGTTCTTTTAAATAGGAACAGTTCTGGGTCAGACATTTTGACTGTGTGTTAGTAACCCTGTCCCTCCACTTGAGGCCCTGTCTAGCTACTGGAGGTAGACTCTTTGAGTTCCCCCTCCCCAGTGTTGGGCACTTTGGCTAAGATCAACCCCATTGAGTCTGAGAGTTTCTTACCTCCTACGTATCTGGTACTTTCTAGAGGGTCCTCCCACCTACCATACTCTAGAGCCTGCTCATTTCCATTCATTCTTTTGGCCCTCTAGGCTTCTCTCCTGCTCCCCCACCTGATCCTGTTCCCCCTTTCCCCTCCTCCTTTCCTCTCCCACCTAGATCCCTCCCTCCCTTTTCCTCCTGTGATTTTTCCATCTGCCTTCTAAGTGGGATTGAAGCAGCCTCATTTGGGCCTTTCTGCTTGTTATACTTTGTATGGTCTGTGGGTTATATCCTAGGTATTCTGTACTTTTTGGCTAATATTTACTTATCAGTGAGTGCATACATGCGTGTTCTTTGTGACTGGGTTACCTCATTCAGGATGATATTTTCTAAGTTCCATCCATTTTCCTAAGAATTTCATGAAGTCATTGTTTTTAATAGCTGAGTAGTACTCCATTATGTAAATGTACCACATTTTCTGTATCCATTCCTCTGTTGAAGGACATCTGGGTTCTGTCCAGCTTCTGGTTATTATAAATAAGGCTGCTATGAATGTAGAGGAGCATGTGTTCTTGTTATATATTGGAGCATCTTCTGGGTATATGCCCTGCCCAGGAGTGGTATAGCTGGGTCCTCAGGTAGTACTAGGTCCAATTTTCTGAGGACCCACCAGACTGATTTTCAGAGTGGTTGTACCAGCTTGCAATCCCACCAACAATGGTGGAGTGTTCCTCTTTCTCCATATCCTTGCCAACATCTGCTGTCACTTGAATGTTTGGTCTTAGCTATCATTCTGATTGGTGTGAAGTGGAATCTCAGGGTTGTTTTGATTAGAACTTCAGACCAATCTTGCTTATGAACATCGATGCAAAATTACTAAATAAAATTCTTGCAAACCGAATCCAAGGACACATCAAAACCGTCATTCACTATGTTCAAGTAGGCTTCATCCTAGGGATGCAGGGATAGTTCAATATACGAAAATTCATCAACGTGATACACTATATAAAAAAGCCACATGATCATCTCATTAGATGCTGAAAAAGCCTTAGACAAAATACAACAACCTTCATGTTAAAAGACTTGGAGAGGTCACAAATTCATGGTGCATACCTAAACATAATAAAGGTAATATATATCAAACCAACAGCCAACATCAAATTAAATGGCAAGAAACTAAAAGCAATCCCACTAAAATCTGGAACAAGACAAGGTTGCCCACTCTCTCTCCCTATCCATTCAATTTTTTTTTGGGGGGGGGGGGAGGGCGGAGTTTTTCTGTATAACAGCCCTGGCTGTCCCGAACCTTGCTCTATAGACTAGGCTGGGTTTGAGCTCACAAAGATCTGCCTGGCTCTGCCTTGTGAGTGCTGGGATTAAAGGTATGCACCACACTGCCTGGCAAGTGCTTCAATTTTAAGTTAAAGTCATTGTAACAAAACAAAGCATAAATATCACATTCTTGAAACAACTTGCCTTATTTCATGTGTTTAGTAGCCACATTTGGCTAATGACTATGACCTTGAAAAGAATGAGTATGCAATCTCAAGTTGCCCATGCCTGTGTAACATACAGATCTATCAGCAGACCAGAAGTCTTGTGATAGAAGGTGAAAAAAATAGGAATTTTTGTTTCAGTCATGGCAATTGTCTCTTTCTTATCTTCTCTCAATTATATAACTGTCTTCTAGAGTTTGGTGTTTGGTAGATGCCTAGCTTGAATGGAGTTCCATGAAGGGGCTTACCTAAAGGACACCTATCAGTTGTTAAGTAGTGACATCACTCTCACGCTATGCCTTTTGTTGTCCTTTTAGACACAGGGACTCAGGCTGAGATGGACATTGTGATCCTTGACTGACTTTTTCCTTTAATCAGAATAAAAATTCTGGTTCTATTGTTTTTAAGCCATTGCTTTAATACAGTGAAACCAACACCCTAAGCCCTTGATCCCATCACACTCAGCTCTTTGCATTTGAGCTTTGCAGTCAGCAGGAAGTCTTGCCTTCCAGAGCTTACTCACTAAGTTTGAGCAAAAGAAAAAGAAGAAAAGAGATGTCTGAGGCTTACCTGCCAGCTCTTCTCACAGCTTCCCCCTCCTTCTCCATTCCTCTCTTTATTTTATTTTAGAAGACAAAGAGTTTTGTGATAAAGACTTCAGGTTCCATCCATTGAAGTTTGGTCCTCAAAGGCCCTTGCTCTGACATTATTTGTGCCTAAATGGAATCCATTGTACACTAGGCTTGGCCTTGTTCTAGATCCTTTAGATCTACAAACAGGACAGATAATGTACATGAAAGGCCCCAGCTTACCTAGGAAGATAAGGCGGAATTGTCCAGGTGTTTGAATTGTGTTGACTGGTTTTATCTGGTTAAGATAAATCCCTTCTTGCCTTAGCAGTCAATTCCAGGGAAGGGGAGGAAGAAAAAGGCACAAATTAGTGTTCACCATTTATTTTGTACAATATCTGCCTTGTACCTAGGAAACCATATTATTTACCAGACAAAAGTCTCCCAGGATTAAAACACAATGGCGATATTTTCTGCTTGGGGGAAAAAAATAACAGCAGGTGTAGAAGATCCATTGTAAAGAATAGAATCGTCAATTATTGCTGTTTGCTTTGGACAGGAGTGTTTGAGTCCCAGTCATCCAATGCCAAACAGGTGCTGTGTCAGCAGCCAAGTCTCAGGGATGGAGAGAAATGAGCTGCTTTTACTTTTGATGTGGCCTTTGGAGGCTGCAGCTTCCAAGTCAAGAGGGATTGTTCAAACCTCCTCACTTGGAAGAGGCTCAGGTCCTCAGTCTCTGGTTTTACTCCATAAGGGACAGTTCATATTCTAGTTTTGTTTGTTTTCTGTTTGTAAGATGTGTGGGATAGAAAAGCTTCATTTTTAAAAAAATACAAGCTGGTTTTGTGAAATCAGACCATCTTTACCACCCATCACATCCCTATCCCAGCAATTACAAGTTATTTAGAGAATATCACTTATATTGTGCTAATAAAAGTGTTTTTTAAGCAAGCATACCTTCTTAATTCTGAAGACAAATGAGTATAGTGGCATAGGGAGAAGGACCAGAAGGTTAAATTGTTCAGTCTAGTTAAGCCTTCACTGGCATTATGGACCAGAACAAGGTATATAGTGCAACAATGTGTTAGATCTTGGAGAGAGAGAGAGAGAGAGAGAGAGAGAGAGAGAGAGAGAGAGAGAGAGAGAGAGAGAGGCAGAGAGACAGCAACAGAGACAGAACAATTTCAGATACCAACCTTGCTGGGTTGTTGTGTACATTGCAAAGGACGCTGTTATTGGAAAATATTTAAAATACTATAAAACACTATATGGAGAATTGTATGGTGGGTGTTAAGCATACACACTGCCATCTCCTTATTTTGCATACAAAAGTTATCATGGTATGAAAATGAATTGCTTCCTTAGAACAGAAACCAATCTATACTCAAAGGGACCTTGGCCTTTTTCTATTTCTCTCTCTTAGTTGAAAAAGAAATACGTCACTAACCAACCGCATGTCTTGTAGATGAAAACTAAAAGCCTTCCAAAAAGCAATAAATAAATGATTGCCTGGAAATACACTCACTAGACTCACTAAGGCTAAACTCAATTTTTAGTCTGCTAAAATAGACAAGCACGCCCAGCTGCTGGAATAAAGTGCTCTCCGCTTGTGCTTTTAGGGATAAGCATTTTGCGTGGATGATAATCTTGTCCCTATGTGTGAAGCAGGGCGGACTGATTTTGTGATTTCCACCTTTGAAAGCAATGCATTCCTCATAACTGGTGCTCATTAGGCTTCACATTCCTTGCTTCTTTGGAGGTTCTGTGTTCTTCTCCCAAAGGTATGGCTTCCCATCCACAGTGAAGGGGAGGTTGGTGCCCTCTCTCTTCAGTTAACTTAACTTTCCTGAGACTGTTTGGACTTTTTATTTTCACAGTTTAACTTCAATAGGACGTCGAGTCAGCGTAACTGGGTTCAAATCATCATTCTCCTACACACTTTGTGTCTGCCCATGTGTATGTGAGTGGCTTAGACTCTTGATGATTCCGTTTCTTCATCTATAGGCAGTCATGACTGTTCTCGTCTAGGGAGTTAGTGAGACTATTAGGTGAAGTGATGATTGTGGAACAGTAAACTAAGCTCTCAGTAAATGTTAGCATCTGTCGCGTCACACTTAAACATCATGGACACATGGCTCCTATAGTGTAGATAGTCGGAATGTATACCTATCTATCATTATGATATAATCGAGATTTTCAAATGACTCTGGAGATAGGAAGTTATATTAAAATGTTCTTTATAGCTTATCAACCCTCTGATGTGCCTTTTGAGATTCCTTATTGAAAATCTATTCCTATCTGAATAAGACTCCTTCCCTCTGAAGGCATTTTAAATATCCAATTCCCTTTTTAAAGAAAAAAAAGTCCACCATAGGAATTTAAATAACATGGGAACTCGAATGTCCTTCTCCCTTCTTTTCTGTCCTCTGTTTCATCACTTTGTGCTTTAGGGGTATTCACCCAGTCCTCACTACTACGACTGTTATACCACAGTCACCGTCAGGGTACAGAACCTAGAAATCAGAAAAAACAATGGCGCAGACCTTGGCAATGCTTTTGTTATGTGTTTGATGTTATTAACCAACAAAGCCTTTACCAAGGTCTCCTGTATGCTAGGCGCTTTGGATGCTGAACACACATAGAATTATGTATATTAAAGCCTGTATAGTCCTGGGAGACTTCTGGAGAAAAGAATCACAAATACATGTATTTTTCAGATACTGATTAGTGCTATGTCTGAGAGCAAAGTTAAGATGTAGATAATAAAATCCCATTTGCTTAGTGAGCAGACTTAGGAAAAACACTGGAGTAGAGGCAGTATATAGCTAGGCTTCCAAAGGTGAACAGCAGTTGGCCTAGTGAACAGGAGTCGGGGGTTGGGTGGGAGTTATCCTAATAGAAGGAATGGCATGTACAGAAATGTAGACCTTGGAGATTGCTTCATAAAATTTTCAGGAACTGGTAGATAATCTGGCATGTCTGGAATAGAGTCACATCATATCATGAACTGACACGTCATTTTCAGGAGGGGATAGTTATGGCAGATGCATTTAACTTTGGTGTGGGAACCATGATCAGAGAAACATTGGTCTTGGAGAAAGGAGATTTCTATTAATTGGATAAGTTACAGCAAGAGCGTCAATGGGCCTGACCCTCCCCCTGGTCGTCCTCTAGTTCAGACCACTAACCAAAGAATACACATCTATTGACCCATGATTTGGACTACATATGAGGCAGAAGAATCACCTCGATGGCCACCAGGGAGAAAGGAGAGGACTTTGGGCCTGAAGGTGCTAGTGGCCCCAGTAAAAGGGAATGTCAAGGTGGGAATATGGGAATGGGTGGGCGGGTGGGTGGGAGGAGGAATTCCCTCACAGAGGCGGGGAGGGGGAGGGGACACGGGGTTTCCAAAGAAAAAGGGAATCATCGGAAATGTAAATAAAGTATCAAAAAAAAAAAAAAAGAAATATTAATTAGCCTGTGGGCCTCAGTTTCTTTATTCATAAAGTAAGACCATTAAACTAGATTAGATGATATTGAAAATCTCAAAATTTAAGGATTTATCACATAGGCATAAGATGTCTCTGCATGAGATTGTAGCTTTCTGTGTGGGATATATGTGTAGATGTGTGTATATACAATTATATTTATGTGTGCAAAGATGTGGGTATTTATGTGTATACATATATATGTGTATATATATTTATTACCCATACATACATGTATATGGAGGTATATTTGTGTGTGCATGTATATAAGAGCAAGTGTGTATGTATGTATAAGCACATGTAAAGTGTTTGTGTATATGGGTATGAAAATGTATATGCATGTGTTTATATGTTTGTGAGTGAGGGAATACAAATGTGTTTGGAGTGTGTGTGTTGTTCATAGGTGCATGTGTGGGGAGGTCTGAGGTCAACTTCAGGTACTGTCTACCTTTTTTTTTTTGAGGCAGGGTCTCCCACTGGTCTGGAGTCTACCAGTTAGTCTAGACTGGCCAGCCAGCGAGCCCGAGGGATTCACTTATTTCCACCTCCCGACTGTGAGCTTACAAGTGCATGCCACAACATTCAGCTTTTGTATGTGCTCATGTCATCATGCCTTCATAGATAAATTCTTTATTGACTGTCTATTTCTCTGTCCTCTTGATCATGTATTTCAATGGCTTATCTGATTTCAATAGGAAAAGTTGCATGGCATACCAGTTAGGTACAAGTGGTTAACTCAACACTGAGAAACATGCAATCTCTTTTGATGTTCTATTTTCATTGCTTGTCCCATATATTCTAGGTTCTTTGGCATCCTCTTCTTTGACTTTTCCTTTAGTCCAAAAGTCTGGCTGCTTATGGATCTGCCAATTACATGGTTCTATTTTGTTTTAATGGGGTAAATATCAACTTCTGAAATAGTTTCTGATTAAGATGGCTTGACTCTGGTTTCTCATCCCAATAAAGAATGGTCACTGTTTAGATCCTGAGCCATGAGCCTGCTGTCCCTACTACTTTAATTGTGATTTGGCATATTGATACAGTATTAAACTCCAGTTGAGCAGATGGTGCCAGGATTTAAATTTTCACTCATCAGATGCAGATGGTCCAAAAAGCAAACTTACTGGTTATTTTTATTTAAGCAGGTTAAACATTAATGACTTTGTGTCATTGTTCCTTTGAGACATTTCCCTCCAGTGATTATGAATGATCTCCCTTAATCCTCCTCCTTTGTAGGCAGTCTCTTATTTTAATTAATGTATATTTCCCCTCTTTCTGACCCAGATTGTCACTTGTAAGCAGGTTGCATTTGGTTGCCAAGTTTTTGTTTGCTGGTTGGTTGGTTTGCTTGTTTGTTTTGCTGTTTTTTGTTTTGTTTTTAATAATACAGAAAAGCCCGTTCATGTTGATGATTATTTTGAAAGCAAAAAGTTTGTTTGTGACTATCTAGAGTACCTCTCTCCCTATTCTCATCTCAATGTACATTGCCAAATTCATAGCCAACTTTAGAATCTGGAAGGCCTATGTTCACTTTAAAGAAGAAAAAAGACAGCACCCGATAAACCAAACGATTCGTCCAAGGTCACTTTGAAGACTGTGGAAGAGCCAGGGACAGTACTCTGTGTTCAAGTTGCTGTTTAGTGCTCTTCCCTAACTACTCAGTCCCTGGAATGACTCTGGTTGCATAGCATCAGGCACTGTTACAAGTGCCTGGCATTTTTCCCAATGGAGAAATTGATGCTCTCGTCATGGAGAACAAATCCTCTGCCAGCTTTCTGAAAAACCATCAATTCTGTCAACATTTTGCAGTTCTGATTTTAAAGGTGATGTTTATGCATCCAGATGGCCATAGCCCTAAAGAAGGAGATGCTGATGTACTGAAAGAGTCAGGAACAAACAACGAGATGTTGGTTTTCAACTCAGGATGGTAAGATCATTATAGCATAGCTAAAAGGAAGGAGAATTTTTCATGTTGATTTTTTACCTTCTTCTTGAAGATTTCCAGGGATGTACTAACCAATAGGCTTTTATTAAGTATGTTATTACACTGAACACCAGTAAGTCCCAAGTCATTTCATTTATGAGCTTTTGCTCTGTTTTGTTTGGTTACTTAGATCAGTATCCATCATGTCTAAACTTCTTTGGAGGAATTGTGAGTGCAATAGAGTTGAACTCGAAAATGATCCATCAATGAAGACCAAGAGTGAAGCTTGTTCTCATGCTCCTTTCTTCTCTATTAGTTCATTTAGTCATCTTGGAGCTATGCTTCGTCCCTTCCCTAGGATCACATTATATCAGACTCATTCATAACTGTGTTTTCTCTTAGAAGGAATCATTTGAATTTATCTAATAAAGTTAATTGACATTCTTTTGGAGCATCCTTCAGTATCAATGTGAGGTTTCCCCATACAATTCCCTATTCTATAAATGGTCCTTGAGTGCGTTCCTGATGCCAGTCACTTAGGGACACAATTGGGATAAATCAGAACCTTTTCTGTAAGTATCTTGCAGTCCAAAGAGGAGACACAGGTGGATGATCACAGTCTACCATGATAATCTCAGAGCTACAATAGGAGCAAGCGCAGGAGGCAGAAAGAACACCAAGGAAGCCCTTGGGAGAACCTCAGTCATTTTAGCTGAAAACTGGGGGAAATAATACTTTGCAGATAGCTTCTCTGAGTTTTTATGAGAATCAATTGAAATAATACTCTTAACAGCATTTAAGAAGCCACAATATTATATAAGGGAATCATAAGTAGTATATTCTTTCTGGTCCTGTGTGTACCCAATGTACATTTATTAAAATTTGGAATTTATTATAAGTTTTGAGTATGTATTTCAGCCAAATAAGTATGTCTATAGAAGTCCTGAAAAACTTTATTTTAAGTTATCTTCCATACAAGACAAAAATATATGACATAGGCCCCAAGATGGTGGCAAAGAATTTAATTTAGTTTGCACATAGAGCAAAGAGGATTCTGAAAGACTTATTTTTCCTTTAAAGGGCTTTTAATTATATATTTATCTCTTTAAGTTCTGTTTTGACAAGTCTTCAAATTCCCACTGACTAAATCTATGTGTTGCCAGATTCCCCCAGAAACACTGAAAATGCCATAATCATAAACAATCAAGACTTCTTGAATGCCTGTGATGTGCACTGCATTGAATAAAATAGAAGAAATGAGGCTGTCCCCAACATCAAAGATTTTATATTGTGATTGATGAAAATGAGTACTATTCACAATAATAGTTAATGAGACCATATTCAAAATGGGGGTTAGAGAACTTATTATTGGTTCACGGGAACAGTGAGAATCCATTGACACTTGAAAGATGGATAGTATTTGGATAAGGCTGAATGTAATGGAAAATTGTTAATTCACTCTAGTGAAAGGGAGGCATAAACATTTAAAACCAGCAGAATGAATGCCAGTTTCTGGCTAACATTAATTGCTTCCATGTCATAGTGCTGCTAAATGGCAAACATGTGCTAAGATCATATATATGCCTCATTTCATCCTAACGGCCTAACAACCTAAGAACTCAGTTCTGTTAATATCCTCATTTTACATACCAGAAAATGTAGGTTAAGAGAGCTCAGGAAAAGAGGCATTAGACCCGCAGCTAGTAAACACTAAGGTCGGGTTTTGAACTCAGCAGTCTGCATCTACGGTCCACGTTAGTTACCACACCCTGTCATCTTCTCACCCCGATTACACTGCAAACATTTCAACGAGTACCTCAGATCGACTGGAAAGTTAGCATTTAGGAAACCTCTTGCTTGTCTCCTGAAATTCAAGTCTTCTTTCCTCCTTTCTTTTATCATAATATGTGGAGATTTTTGCTTTGTGTTAGTAAGTTATAAAGTTTAGATTTAATGTTAGTCTAATGGAAAAGTCAGAACAAATAGCAGAGATCCTGTACATTCTTTTGCTAGCCTCTCCTTAGGTTTACATCTGAGATAATTATAGTATAGGTGCCAAAACTCAGAAGTTAACCTTAATATGATATTATTAGCTAAAGTGCAGAACATACATATTTTTTCACTAATGTTCTTTTTATGTTAGATGACATAGTTCATTTTCCCACACCCACTTAACTGCCAAATGTCCATAGTCTTCAATCCGTGACAGTTCCGTGCCTTTCTAGTCTTTTAGGATCCTGACACCTGTCAAACGTTTCAGTCAGTGATTTTCTTTTCCTAATGAGGCTTGCATGGTCCTTTGTTATGATTAGGTTGGGGTTAAATATCACTGGAAAAGATGATAGGGAGGCACTATGCCTCTACATGTCACGTAGTGCTTGATGACAGTGCACAGTCTGAAGAGGCAGTAAACACTCTCAGGTTGTTAAGGGTCTTGAACAAATAAGAGACATAAGCTTACTGAGTGGAAGAGAGGGATTGTGAGAATGGAACCAGAGGGGGAGGTAGCAAGCCCTCTTCCCTGGGTCTTATCTCCACACTTCAAAATGGCTACAGCGCAGAGCAAGACAAAACCTCCCTATCCAGTCATGCATTCTGTCTGAGGTCCTCTTAACCCTGAAATTTACTCCATGGGGTCTTGAGCTTTCGTTTGAATCTGATTTTCTGCTTTGATAGCCTGGGGATTGTGATGCAGGAAAGCGGGCACAAATGAGTAAAAAGCATTGCAAATAATAGCAGCTCCTCTCTGCCCTTGCCCAGGCTTTCAATGTGTCTTTTTTTTCAGAAGCACTGAAAGACAAGGTTAGAAACCTGACACACAGCTTTCATTATGTCTGAGGGGGAAAGTTTATATCAGAGGCAGTCATCGTGTTGGTTAATAACAGGATGTTACAGAAGACCCCTTCACAAAAGGGTTTTTTTTTGTTGTTTTGGTTTTTTGTTTTTTGTTTTTGCTTATTCTATAGACAGGAAATTGCAATCAGTTCAATTAAAGGTACAGTAGTTTCACACGAATCCCTTAGTAACCACGTTTTAAAGGATTCAAATCAGACTTGTAGGAATAAAAACAAAGAAATGGTACTTTTATTGCTATCACTTCTCTTTCGAATACAGTGATTTTATGGTTTCATGATTTGAAATGAATCATAAGTCAGTGACAGAAGAGAGTACAGCATGATGACCCACCGGCCCATGCTTTGCCTGTGAAGCATAAATGCCCTAGTGTTTTCCTTGGCATTTCTGAGTGAGTGGATTAAGCAGCTATCAAGAATTAACTCATGTTCTTTCAGGTATGATCTTGCTATTACAATTCAACCCTCTCCCCTCCCTTAGGAAAACTCCGCAAATCCTCATGGTCTGTGAAATGTACAAAGGATCTAATTTCAATGTCTTGCTTCATTTAACTGATGTCACATCTGTGATGTGACATGGTAGCCATGCTGTAGCTGAGAAACACCGCCATTGCATTCTCTAGAGGACCAGTGCACAAGGGGACCTTGCTCTACCCTCTTTCTGTGGTAATCATTTGTAACTCAAAATTTATAAATGTAGGAGGAAAGCTGTCAACCTAAAGAGATTTTTTTCAAAAAGAAACCTACCTTGGCAATGCGCTTAGTATTTTGTAAACTTGTTTTTTTCCACGTCTAAAGCTATGTTAAAGAAATGCACATTGCTTACACCTCTCTAAGCCTAGGCAGTCCTTAGTCATCTAGGGACAAAGTATCAACACCTTGGTTTATAGAGAGGGGTTATGTTAGTCTAGTTCATAAAAATATATTAATTCTTAGTTGATGGCTTTTTTGTAGAAAAAGATAAGCATTTTACCATGTATTATGTTATTATTATTATTATTATTATTGGATAATACAAACTACAGACTGTTATATAGTTGTTCACCTTAATAATATTTGCTAGCTTCCCAATTAATAGTGCTGTTGTTACATATTTTTAGTGCATATGTCTCACCAGCTGTTATAAATACTTTGTGCAACTGATATTCATCAATAAAACATTATTGATACATTATTAGCTACAATCTGAAATTTACCCTGAGTTCTTTGCTGTTTACCCATTATTTTTATTTCTATATAGATTTCTATCCAACATACCATGCTCCATTTGTCTTGTCTTCTCAGTCTCTTCTTTGCAGCCGTGTCTTTCAGTGATTAGAAGGAGGATGGGATTGGAGGAAAGGCCACAGAGGCCGAATGCAATTTTCTTGCATTATCAGCATGACTTGGGGTTTGTCAAACTAGATAGAGATCTCAGTCTTTTGGCTAAGGTACTTGTCAGGCTTCTCCAATATAAGATTATCATTTCTTCCTTTCCTACATTGTTATTTCTGGTCTCCAGTCAGTATGGGACACACTTGAGCAGTGACAAGTATGTCTCCTCACAGGCAGATGTCCACAGAGATTATTTGAAATTTTTTCTTGTATGGAATAATTTATTATCTTCTCCACTGCTTATGTATTTACACAGTAATTTATTTATTTTGAGCATTTGTCTTATACTTTGACAAATAACGGGGTGCTATTTAGTTTTGTAACTCAAGTTGCTCCAACTTTGTACATCTGTAGCTCTTTCTGTTGGTGGTTTTGTTCCTTTCACATAGAATTATCCTTGTCTTCTATTGTTTGGTATTTCAGAAGAAAACACTTAATTTTTGTCTACAAAGTCTTGCAGGTATATTTTTTATTATGCCTTATACGAGATGTACACTCAACCATTGCCTAGAGTAGCCCTGAATACTGAATAACAGTATTTATAAATCAAGACTGGATGCTAAGGATGTCTATTACTGCTATGGTGATGCTGCTCTCTAGATTTTCTTTGCTGATAAACACTTGTAGAAACTAACTCATGTGTGTATACATATTTACAAATACTATGCAGTTCATTATTTAATAGAACACAACAGTATAGAAATGTGTATTTATGTTAAGCAGAACATAAGTTGATACTGATATCTCTAACACATGATTCATTAGCATGCGAATCCATCCAGCCCCTGGTTTTCTGTAAATTCATTCTCTAACAGTAAGAAATTTGCATCTCCTTGTGACATTCATGTGCTTCCATTTCCATGTCTAGTATTCACAAATGGCAAATTTTGTGGGACACACTCCCACTAGACCCGAATGTGCTTCTGTGCAGTTTCTTTAGCTTTTAGTCTTAGATCCCCGTTCTTCCCAGTATTACTTATTTCAGGATCTCCTTTCTCCACTCTTCTTTAGTAAGGTTCTTTTATACACTTAATCCATTTAGCTTATTTTGTACATGTAGTCCATTTAGACTATTTTTGTCCCACAATAACCTAGTATGGCTAAATTGTTTTATTCTCTATTTTTAAAGCCTTTGGTTCCATCACATGCTATGTTGGGTGTTTTCTTATAATCCATATGTTCTGGTTCTTTAACTTTTTCTTCAACCAGGTTTGTTACATATTTAAAATCACTACTTTTATTCTTAGTTCTCATTGCTATATTTTATAGTTCTATAAAATTAAATTTAGTTGTTTTTAACAGTTTCTAGTTCTTTGTAAAAATTTTCAATTATGTGTATTAACACTTTTGAATTCTTTAAAAATAATCTGTCTAATGATTTTAATATTTGGACTTCATGTGTGTTTGTTAGTATAATCTTTCAAAAATATCTCCTTTCTATCTTCTGTCTTTTCTCTGATTTTGAATTTTTTTTTTATTAAGTTACACACTAACTTGAAGAAAAGTCACAGTAAAGTGATAACTCAGAAGGTTTTCCCCTGAGATGTTTTATTTTTGTTTTTAGCATAGAGCCAAGGGCACTAAACTATCCTAAGTGACCTTAACCCAAATTCAAGTGTTATCTTAGCCCAAATTCAAGGTTAAGAGGAAGATTGAGGTCTTCCAACTAAAGCACAGAAAGTTCTCAATAATTCTTACTTTGGCAGACTCAGGATTCCAATCCTGGTACATAAAATCTTTTCGCCCCTCATTAACTTCTTTTGGGGACTAAGAGACACCCAATGCCTTTAGTTAAAAGAGAGGATGGGGGACAAATGATCTATGTGATTCTTAAGTGTGGGTTACAGTGTTGGGTTAAGGTATAGTTACAGCAGCGATCTGTTTCAGGGGTGAGAAGAGAGGGGAGCACCCTCATAGAAGCAGGAGGAGAGGGGATGGGATAGGGGTTTTGTGGAGGGGAAACCTGGAAAGGGGATAACATTTGAAATGTAAATAAATAAAATATCCAATAAAAAAGAATGATATCCTCTGATTAGACCATTGTAAAAAAAAAAAAAAAAAAAAAAAAAGAGCGACTGGACACATTAAGAGCACTGGACAGATTTGAGCCTTGCATGTTGATGCACAGCTTTAATCTCATCCTGCAGGAAGAAGATGCAGGTACCTATGAGTTCAAGATCATCTTGATCTACAGAATGAGGCCAGTCGGAATGTGTACACTAGAAGGGATAAGCACAGAGCAGGAACATAAAGTAGAGACTGGGGAAGGTTGTGAAGCCAATTACATAGAATTGGACTACTTGCCCTTGCCAATATTACATTTTTCTTTTTTCTTTTATGTCTGTGTAGTATAGTGTAGTGTGTGCATGCAAACATTTCTCTCTCTCTCTCTCTCTCTCTCTCTCTCTCTCTCTCTCTCTCTGTGTGTGTGTGTGTGTGTGTGTGTGTGTGTGTGTGTGTGTGTGTGTTTGTATCTCCATACCTGCACATATAGAGGTCAAATGTTAAAGTCAGGTATCAGCCTGTCTTTACTGTTCTCCACCTTATCTTTTGAGAGTCTCTCACTGAACTTGAAGCCTGCTCTCTGGTTGTCTAGATGGGATCCAGGGATCCAGGAATATGCCCAGCATTGAGTTACAGATATGCTTACCATTGGTGTGCGTGCTGGGGAGCTGAACTCATTGTCTTGCTTGCTTCATTCATTGTATCTATCTCTCTATCCCATTTTACACTTCTTTGTTAAATACATTTTTAGGAGATTGGTAAGTGATCATTATCTATCTGTCTATCTATCTATCTATCTATCTATCTATCTATCTATCTATCTATTGATCATCTGTCTATCTCATTATCTATCTATTTATCTATCTATCTATCTATCTATCTATCTATCTATCTATCATTGATCTACCTCAATTTTAACAAAATAAATTCTTCAAATATACTAACTAAATTAAAAATAAATTAAATAAATGTGTTTTCTTGAGGCTGGAAAGGTGTACATTTGTTTTTATACATCTTTCCCCGTGTGCCCTCAGTCAATGATCCAGCTTCCAGTTAGTTGTTGACTTTCCTCTGAAGCTCTTGGGTGGTGGGAAATCTTCCCTTAAATTTCTATTAATTTGAGTTTAGGTCTTTTATTAGGAAACAGGAAACTAACATCAAATTTCCTTGTAGGGTAGTCTTGAGGATTAAATGAACTATGGTAGTAACAATGAAGCTTCTCAAAGGCTGAAAATTACATATGTCTTTGTTAAATCATTAATATTAATTTTTATCAGATTAGGAACCTTGAATATAATTAAGATGAGGAAGCCTTGGATATGAACAGACAATGATAAATATCCTATAACAAGCTGATTAAGACACCCCTAAACCTGAACCATGGCTTTAAAATTCATTTTCACGCTCATGTACTCATTTATTATTTAATAAGTAGCTGAATATGGATTTGTCACTTTGATGGGTGCTGAGATTGCAAAGAATATATGTATAGCCTTTGTCCTCAAGAAACTTATCATCCAGCAGAGAGATTAAAGACTCTCAGGACTTACTATAAATGCATAATAAGGGGACAGAGAAATCTGTGGTTACTATGGGATTAAAATACAAATTAGTAATATGCAAAGAGGCTGTCAACATACTGTAGGAAAGATTCTACACCTGTAAAGATATTGTGGCAGAGGAAGTCCGACATGTTCAGTACCAGATGCGGTATACACCTATAATTAGGGCATTTGGGAGGCTGACATTGAAGGTTTATGAGTTGAAGACAGATCTGAGCTACATAGTGAGACCTGGAATTCCTGGCTTGAAGGCAGGAATACAAAGGAAATGGGCTGTGAGATGGGACTGAGAACCATGTAGAGTGTGAAACCTCCTAGGGGTCTGTAGGCCATGCTCAGGATTCTGATTTTCAACCCAAGGACAGTGTCATCCCTTGTCATGTACAGAGTTCCTAGTGATGCTGCTATGTGACAGAAGTCAGGTAATGTCTATTTGTTCTTCTTCAAGCTTCATGCCCATTAGTCCATTTCTCCATTTTCTTCCAGTACAGTCAGAGGTGTGACGTAATATGAGTTCTTCCAGACAGGGTAGAAGTGGTGACTTTTGGCCTATGAGTGGATCAATAAAGGGCACTGATATAATCCCAGGGATTATTTTAAACAAAATGATGCCATTTGCTGAATCGATAAATGGTGGCTATTTAGGACAAAAATTGAAGTAAATATGGTTTGAATTAATAAATATTCTTTTAAAGGAATAAAATAGGGAGTACCCAAACAATTGAATTCCTACTTCTAAACCTTAAAGTAGAATATACAATAAATGAATAAAATTATGTTTATTTATATTATTGTTTTAAATCTTTGTTTTGTGTTGGCACAGGAGTAATGCTGTATATGACGTTGTTTATAATCTCCACACCCCCTCAGATGACCCAAACTGCAGTGGTACACAAACACTGGAAGGGATTGTTATGATGCCTACATCCGTCATTTATTTTTATTTTTATTTTCTTACTCGTTCCTCCCTTTTAAGCCTTGTGGCTGATAGAAGATTCTTCCATGTCCACCTCATGTGGTTTATTAAGCTTGCTTAGTATTTTGTCCTTGGACCCTGGGGATGATTTATTCTGAAGAGCATGCCCTCTGGAGTCAGTTCCATATTAGTTTGGCTCTCTGCAACAGTAAATGTCAACAGTGTGTGCTTGAGCAAATCATTTAATTTTCTTGCAATTAATTTTCTTCTTATTCCAAGTGTGAGATTATGCCTTCTTATAGGGATATTATGGGAGTTGAATTATGCTATTAATGATTATACTACTTTCTCTGATATTATAATTTTTAAATGTCTTTAATAACTGTTCTCTCAATCTCAATGTTCTTAATTTTTTTGACTGAGAGCAGCTACCCTGGTATTAAAAGTAGGGCTTATCTCTCCTCTGTGACTTGTGACTGCTTTGGCCATGGTGTGTGGTAAACAGACACATGACTTCCAACACCAGATCTAAAAGGCACTGTGGCTTTTCCTTTTTTCCTTCATGCTTCTATTTGGAACCGTGGACTTCCATGAACAAACCTAATCCTTCTGAGAAAGCTTAGTTAGAGTGATGCCACATGAAGCCATCTCACATCTCAGATCATAGCCAGTATTGGCTGTCAGTCATACAGGTGAGCAGTCCTCTAAATGATTTAGTTCCCAGGAATCAAGTCTTTTCAGCAGAGGCTCTGGATATCATGGAACACAGAAAAATTATTCCCGTCAGGGCACTTGCACCTTTAAATACATAGTCTCTCCCTCTCCCTCTCCTTCTCCCTCTCCCTCTGCCTCCTCCCCCCACCCCCCTCTCTGTCTCTGTCTCTGCCCCCCCCCCCCCGTTTGTCCTCATTTGCTTTCTGTTTGAAAACAACTTGGGGATGAAAGGGTTTGTTTTATCTTGCAGCTTGTAGTCCATCATGAAAGAAGTCAGGCCAGAAACTCAAGGCAGGAATCTGGAGGTAGGGACTGAAGCCCTCCTTAGAGACCACGGAGAAATGCTGCCTACTGGCTTACTCCCTATGGCTGGCTCAGCTTGCTTTCTTTTACAACACAAGAGCGTCTGCCTATGGAGTATCACTGCCCACAGTAGGCTGAGCCTTCCACATCGTTCATTAAGCAAGAACATTCTCCATAAACTTGCTTACAGGACAATCTGATAGATGTATTGTGCTCAATAGAGTTTCCCTCTTTCCAGATGACTCTAGTTTATGTTAATTTGGCAAAAACCTAATGATCACAATTGACCCCTTTTCAACTTGACAAATAGACACTTCATTATTAAACTCTAATCTTTCATTTCTTTTTTATCCCCAAGATATCATGTTAACATTCCTTTCATAATATAAAAAATAATATAGCTTTTAAAGTCTTACAGCCTTCAGAAAATTCAAACACTTTCAGTCTTTTTAAAATACTCAGTGTCTCATTTTGAAATCCAAAGTCTTCCAACTGTTGGTTCCTATGAAATAAAAAATAAGTCACACCATCATTACAACAATTATTCTGACCTAACCACTAAGGCAGTGGTTCTCAACCTGTGGGTCACAATCCCTTTGACAAACTTCTATCTTCAAAAATATTTACATTACAATTCACAACAGTAGCAGCATTAGTTATGAAGTAGCAACAAAAATAATTTTATGGTTGAGGGTCACCAGATATATATATATATCTGTTATATATATATATATATATATATAACATTAAAAATGGATAAAGTCAAGCCAAATTGATAGTGAACATATATGAATTCTTTATTTTCTTTATTTTTCTACCAAGTTACTGTTGCCATCAGTGGGCACCCTAGCATATCTTTTCTTAAAACTTCCTTCCAATGCTGGGCAGTGGTGGCACACGCCTTTAATCCCAGCACTCGGAAGGCAGAGACAGGCAGATTTCTGAGTTCGAGGCCAGCCTGGTCTACAGAGTGAGTTCCAGGACACCCAGGGCTACACAGAGAAACCCTGTCTCGAAAAAACAAACAAACAAAAAAAAAACCAAAAAAACAAAAAAACCCAAAAAACTTCCTTCCAATTCTCACTTTAATTTTCCTGCCATGTTTCCTTCAGTATTCCTCCCCACAATCTAAACTCCCTCAGCAGGCTTTAACTATTTCCGTGATCAGTAGCTTGACACTTAGGGACTGTGTGTCAAGTTCAGATTCCTTGTTTCTGCTGTAAGTAACTCTAAGGCCCTGAGAATGGAGCAATGATTGAGACAGGCAGCCTTGCCCTTAGGGATCTTACGTTCTAGCTTGGGGAATTGATAACCTGGCAGATAGAAATGAACAGGGTGGAGAAACCTCAAGTAGAAACTTCAGAAAGAGACTGTTGGGAGCTACTGTTGTGATGTGAAGGGTGACCAAGGAGGACCCCAGTGGGAAAAATGAAGCAGCAGAGATATTTGAAAGAGGCATGAAGAGAGGGCTGTATGACATCTAAATAATGAGCATTTTGTATAGAAGAATGAGGAAAAGCGAAGGCCTGAAATATGAACTAAGACTGTTCAAGGACCATCAGCGAGTCAGAGAAGAATAAGTAAGCAAATGTGGACTGAGAGAAATGGGCTAAATAGTGTCAATCTCTCAGGATACTGCGAGGCATTTGAGTCTACCTTTTAGATAAGAGAGCAATGGGTTTGGGAGCAAAGAGCAATGTTGACTGACTTCCATTTAACAGGCTCCACAGGAACTGTATCTCAAGCAGTCCTGACAGGTTAAAAGCAGAGAGAACAGTTAGAGGCCATTGTGAATTCACCTGGGAAAGAGTGAATAGGATTAGGTCATCACAATGACAGTAGAGAGAGATGATGACAAAAGGCACTCAAGTTTTGCTGGTGAATCAGACAAGGCAAATGTGCCCTCACAGTGTGAGTGTGTAATGGCATCGGTGCAAGGAGAAAAAAATGGTGGCTGGATTCGAGCACAAGCAATCTCAGTTTGGGACTGCTAGTGTCTGCAATAAGACCAGCTTCGTTTCTCTTTTCAAAGGATTGTTTTCATTTTTATTTTTTTTCATGTGTATCAATGTGTCTCTCTGAGTATATACAACATGAGTGCAGGTACCTGTGGAGGCCAGAAGAGGGCACTGAAGCCCCTGGAACTGGAGTAACAGGTGGTTGTGATCCACTTAACGTGGGTGCTGGGAACCAAGTTCAGATCCTCTGGAAGAGTAGTAGGTGCTCTCAGACATCTTTTCAGACCCCAGGAGGAACTTTCTTAAAGCCAAGATTACCTGCCTCTCATAACAGAAAAACCAACCAATCAACCGAATGAGTAAAATCCAGTGCTGAAAGCTCTGTTCTCCTGGGATTTTGTCAAGATTCTCACCTGGAGAAGTATGGGTTGAGTCCTTGGCTTGAGAACCACTGAACAGCCCCTCTCTTGTTAGGTTAGAGGTAATCTAGATTCCTTACCGTAACCCCAAGACTTCCCATACTTACTTCCTCCTACCTGAAACAGTACCCTTTTTCTTTATTTTGATACTTGCTCTTGTATGTACCCAAATCATTTCGGTCTGAGGATTTCTAATTATAGGTTTGTTTGTTTTTTTCTGGAATATTTCCTTTTTTATTATTTCTTCTGGACTAAAGACTGCTTATGATTATAATAATCCTAGCCCATGCATTCTATCAGAAAGCTCTTTTAAAAAATGAATTGTTTCAGTTGCAAAACAGTAGGTTTCATGACATTTCTCTCTCTCTCTCTCTCTCTCTCTCTCTCTGTCTTTCTCTCTGTGTCTTTCTCTCTCTCTGTCTCTCTCTCTATCTCTGTCTCTCTCTGTCTCTCTCTCTCTGTCTCTCTCTCTGTCTCTCTCTCTCTCTCTCTCTCTGTCTTTCTCTCTGTGTCTTTCTCTCTCTCTGTCTCTCTCTCTATCTCTGTCTCTCTCTGTCTCTCTCTCTCTGTCTCTCTCTCTGTCTCTCTCTCTCTCTCTCTCTCTCTGTGTGCATGTGATCATTGTGCTTTGCTCAGAAATCTCCTTTGTACTCATTATCTCACTAGCACTTCTCACCCTGTGTTACAATGCATTTATTACTTACACATTGTTCAACTACTTCTGCCTCATCCCCTCCTCTCACAGGTCTGACTTGTTTCTTCTCTATTCTTGGCAGTCTTACATAGTTAGATAATCATTAAATATTTGTCAAATAAATGCAATGGAACTAGGATAAAAAACAAATATACAAAAATTCTGTCTTGCTTTTATAATAATAGTTTTTTTTAAAAAATATCAAATATTGTTGTCAACTTGGTTATAAGTTTTACTCTGACATAAGCTAATATATTTCGTGATTTGGATTTTAAAAACACTGCCAGTACTTCAAGTTTGTTTATATCAACAGTTTAAGATCAGTAGTCCTGTCTGTCCCTGTTGTGTGTCTGAAAATAAGCCTCATAGGGATCAGTTAACCTCCTCAGGCGCAGTCTGACCTTGAACTTGGGTCTTTGACCTTGAACCCCTATTCTTTGCATTCTTCCTAGATACAGCACTAGGTCTTTTTGATACCACAGGCACAGACACTGTCAGATGCAGCAGTATATAACCAAATGGGTCAGATAAAATTAGAAGTGGTCTCAAATTTTGCTGACTATGGTCTTTGGCCATTTTTAGAACCCAAATCAGATTTACTAATGTTTCTGGCTCTCCTATGTTTGAATACTCTCTTTAATTTAGGTACACAATTCTCAGACTGGCTATAAGCAGTGTAACACAGAATCTAAGAAATCTCCCAGGAACGTTCTCCTTTCAAACACTGGCCCTATTTCACAATTTCCAGGTGCCTTATAATCTTTGAGGACACTGTACTAATGGCTAGTTTCAATGTGTTCCACAAACTGCAGCACTTTCCACAGCCCTTACTACAAGGTGAGGGAATCAAGGCATTGCCTGCTTGGGTTATTTTTGGGAGCTGTGCAGGAGATGGCTCATGTCTTTGACAATGTCTGATTCTGTGTTAACCTACCCGTTGGCAAGAATAGTGTGTGCTTCAGTAGGATGGTGCTTGGAGTCGATGCAGGAAGGAGGCAAGGAGCTCCTGGGGGATCTAGAGATGTAAGTCCGAAAGTTGGCACTGATTTTGGAATCCTTTACCTTTTTATCACACAAATAAATGCAGCCTAGAGTCTGTAGTTCATAGACTGCCCCTTGAAGTCAAGAGCCAGACTCGGATATGAGGCAGTTTGTTTTGCTTAACCTCCCAATGATTCTTGTACATTGTAATACATAAAGTTATCCTCATAATATAGTCATATAGCTGGAAAAACACAGTTCTTACCACATACTAATTGGTTAATAAATGTTAACCTTTACAATTAACACATGTTTATGTCTGTGTTTTAAAATGGTATCTGATCCTTCGATAAGCAACTTCATTTTACACCGAAGAAATGCCATTTGTAGGGCTTTAAAAGACCAGAATGTGGGGTATGGGGATGGCTCAGAGGGCAAAGCGCTTTTCTTGCAAGCATTGGTCTGAAACCATAGAATTCATGTTTAGTCCACCTCAGCAGAGCATGTCTGAAAATTCTAATGCTTTTACAGAGAGAAGGAAGTCTGAGGCAGGAGAATCCCTGGAAACTGCCAGGCAGCTGGCCTGCTTTAAGCTGTAGAAAAACTACCACACTATACCTCCGCCACCACACCTCACAATTGCCACCACCACCAGCACCACCAGCACTACCACAAGGATCACCACCACAACCAGCACCACCACTATCACAAGCACCACCTCCAGCATCACCAGCATCACTAGCAGGACCAGCACACCACTAGCACCAGTGGCACCACCACCACCAATAACACCACCAGCACCATACAACAACAAAAAACCCCTTCTCAAGATAGAAGGAAAAGTCCTATGCTCAAGAGTGTCCTTAGATTTTTATATGTATACCATGGTATTCATTTGCCCATATTCATACACAAATGTGCACATATGTATACATACAGACAGATATAATAATAATAATAATAATAATAATAATAATAATAATAATAATAATAGGATTTTGAGAAGTCATGCTTAGTTTGGCCAGAGTTTGGGATCTTCTAATATAAGTGACAATAAATCTGGAAGTCCTTAAAGGTGAAGCTTTCCATTTGTGTTGAACTGAACTGTGTGAGCGGTGCTGAAGAAACCACCTGGTTTCACTTTCTACTTCCGTTCTTTATTATCACACAGCCTTGGGCAAGTATGTAACCCCGCCTTCCTTTCTTCAGTTGTAATGTCATCATCAACATCAAAGACCTACACTGAGTTTCATGAGATCGTACATCCTCATTATTAGCAGAAAGTCTGACCACGCCCCCCCAGTCAGTAACTGGTACCCATTACTATCATTACTGTTATTTGAACTCAACTGAGTAATTGGTTTACAAGTTTACAAAGAGAATATCCATTTCAGTGCTTTTTCATCACTAGGATGGGAGCACCAAGAAAAACTGAGTAAGTCTAACAAAATGTGGCACGTAAACCCTCTAGCAATCCTCATCACTTGGTTATTCTCTGTATCTCCTGGGCATTTGCAGTCCTTCTCTTTTCATATTTCCTCCCCTCCCTCCTCCCCTCTCTCTTTTCTCGCCATTCTTCCCTCTCTCCACCTCCCTCCCACTCTCTCCTTCTGTCTTTTCTCTCTCTTGGAGAGGTTCTCGCTATGCAGTCTACACTGGCCGGCAAAGTGTACCACTCCTGTCTGGGCCTTACCGATGCGGGACTTACAAACTTGCGCTACCACGCCTGGCTAAGGTGCCGTTAAGAAATGCTATGCCAAGTGTCCTGTTCAGGTGCAGTTTTTCACAGCAGCATGGCAACTACACTCATGATAACGGCATAGTTTCTGTGCCTAATTTGTTTTCAAGATGGATGTACCTTAGTTTTTGTAAACCGCTTTTAAGTACACAGAGGACTCTTTCTTAAGACTGTACTATTACTGATTAATTTCTAAAATGAGAAAGTTATAACTATACCATTTATCATCGTTATTTCCCCTCTCTCTATTAAAGTACAGCTAATAAATAAAATTAGGGATATTCACGGCACACAATGTGATATTTAATATTAAATATTAATACTAAATTAATCCTAAGATTAAGTATATACATTATTGATATAATTATCACAATCAAGCTAGTAAATATGTCCATCTCCCCACATAACTGTATTGGGTGTATTCGTTACATTTACTATCTGCTCTTACTTGCTGTGGGGAAATGATACAATGTGTCTGTGATCCCAAGTGTCTTAGCACTTGGGAAGCTAAGACAAAAGGATCTCTAAAAGTTTAAGGCTATCCTGGGCTATGTGTCGAAAAAAGGATATGTTATTAAATTATTTTATATAGTCGGCATGCTGTCTTACTAGGTCTCCAGAATTCATTTTCCCCTCATAATCCTTTATGTTGATCAACAATAAAATCTAACTGCTCATTTATTTCAGTCAGCCCCTGGCTACATACATAATACCTACAGAATAACCCTTTGGATAGGGCTACCTAACAATCCATCAGAGGCCAATATGGTGTTTCTTCTTCCTTTCTCCATTTTAGGAGCTTTATAAATATTCCACATTGCCATTATTAACTTCCCACATGTCAGTTTTCTCCTGATGCAAATGTTTGACAGATGACTCTAGTCATTCAGATAAGAATTAAAGGCAAATATACACAGATCAGTCAAAAAGAAATTATCCATGAGAATACAAGAAATAAGATATTTCATGTGAGGAACAGATGAATAGAACTTACATATAGGAATACCACTTCCCTAGAAACATTCAAGGAGTCCAAAATTTTCACCTGAGATTATTAATCCACCTAGGACAGTTGGTTCCTCTTTGAGAAGTTCATATATTTGTATATGTTCCGGTGAAGCCACACCCTGGTCCTGCCCCTCCAACATCTCCCCTCTCTCCCTGCTGCTTTGGCCTTTGATTTCATGTGCTTTGTTTTTAACCCACGGAGTGCTCCCTGTATGGGCATGAACCACCCACCGGGCTTGAGTAGCTCCAGGAAGACATCTCTGAAGAAAACTGACTCCCACTCTGCCATCAGTTGCCAATAGCTCCTCAGCTAGCAGTCTTCTTCCATGAGTCCTTCATTTTATGCTGGGATTTTGGCTGATAGGATCCTGTGTAAGTTTGAGCATGCAGTCACAACCCCTATGAGTGTGTGTGTCCTGTAATGCCCAACAAATACTGCTTCACTGAGGCATCTCCAGTTTTAAAAGTCATTTTTCCCCCACAGTGAACTTTAACCAGATTACAACCATTCCTTTGAATTTGGGGGGATTGTAGGAAATGACAAAGATTGTAAGAAAACCATGGACATTTTACTGGGCATGTGTTTAACTAGGACCATAACTAGGAGACTAGGAAACTACCAGGCAAGTCTCCGAGTGGAGGCTGGACCAGGGACATTTTTCATCCTCTTTTACTGTTTGCATTTCAGTGATTAGGGGTTGGCTTAATCTCCGTAAGCCTATCACATTAGAGCCCAGAGCAGATTCCTTTCCCACTGTCCCCTTAACTTCTCTCCCAGTTACCTCTTTCTGTTCCTATCATCAGCTGACATCTCTAAAATCAGGAACCCAGTTGAATATCTATGAACTAATTTTTAAAAGTCAGACTTGCTTCCAATTATCTTACTAAAGTAAATGGTATTAAAAATACTATAATTTAGATGTATCTATCTGAGAAAGGAATACTAGGTACATCTAGGATGTTTTATGCTTGTCCTAAGTTGACCCCCTTTTCTTCCCAAGCCAGCATGTTCTCTTTTCCCATGCCACCACTTACGAGTAGGTTCTGTATCACACTTACATAATACATAATTATATATTGCAGGTGATACTAGTAACCACTTTTCTTCTAGTCATGAAACTTTGGAGTCTGGTTATCATTAATTGTTTTGTCTTAATGATTTTAAACATATAACAATAGAGGTGCATACAAACTTCATATATTTAGCAGGTACTATGCAGGATGCGTGCTCCCAAGTCTTCCTGAGCTCCAGGATGGTGCTAAGGCAAAAGCAGGTGCACATTTGCTTATTAAGCTGATTGCTTGTTTATTAAATACATTCCATTTCAAAACCAGGGATCAATCTCCCATAATTTTACTAACTGAATCCTCCTCTCCTATTTTGGTTCATGAATAAGCTTGTTGCAAATATGGCTTCAGATTGTAATATAATTATTTTTGGAAAAGAAGGACATGGGTGGAGAGAAATGATGGAATTATATTTTAATTTCAAAAAATTTAAAAGGATATGTATCTCTAAATACTTGTTTAGTAAAAAGAAAGTTACAAAAGGCTTTTCTGCTCTAATAAAATATGTCTCTTTTGTGTGGTGTTGAGGGTTTTATGCATGTCTTGTAAGCACTCTACCACTGAGCTTTGCCCTCAACTGACTGAGCCATTTATTATAGGCTGAGACTGTGGTTGTTATGGAGGTTACTGGGTGAAGATGTAGCTCTATGATAGATAAGCTGCCTGCCATGTGCTACACTCTAGGTTCAACTCCCAGGGCTCCAATCAATGAATCAATGAATCAAAGAACAAGTGAACAGATAAATGCCTCTAAGAATAAATACACATTAAATGCTAGTGAAATTTGGAAGCATTTTACATGGAAACTTTAGAAGATAGTTTCTTTTTCATTTAAAGGCTTTGGAACCTTTTTTTTTTTTATTTTCCTTTTGGCTCATAGAAAGAGAATGTTGACTGCTCTGCTTTAGCAAATCTTCATCACACTGACTCTCAGAGGACTTGAGAGAGGAGTCAGGAGCTGATGCTAGGCCTCTCTAGGGTAACAACTGTTGTCTACTGACCTGTGTATCTACAGCCTGATAAACCTCCTGAGGATGGCATTGTTGTTAGGAAATACATGTGCTAACTCTCCCTTTGTTAACTGGGAAATACCTTCCTTGCATTTGAGAATTAAGTGACAACTAAGTCAGGTCTTCTAAACCATTCAAAAGCATGCTGTATTGTACTGACTTTCTCTAGTGCTTTATGGTCATTAGTCAGCGATTCCTCAACCATCCTTGCCCCACTCCTGTTAACTACCATTCCATTCTCTCTTCTATGGCTTTGACTATTTATGTTATTTCATGTGAGTAGACACAGGCAGTATTTGTTCTCAGATTTGCTTCTTTCACTTAGCATGGAGCCTCTAAGTTCATGTGTTAAATGTCATTTCATGTGGAGACATTTCTTCTTTTGAGAAAATGAACAGTACTGTGCCTATGTGTATTCCTTCCTTGTTTATGTGGAATCGAACATTTACATTAGTTCCACACCTTGGCTAGTTTTAATTGTTTGCCAGAGAATTTAAGAGTACAAATACTTCTTTGAGATTATAAGATTCAACTGAGTTTTGATTTTGATAAATGTTTTGAGCTAGGCTTGCTGGTTTGTCTTTTTATTTCTCAATGAGCCTTCTTGTGTGTGGCACAGCAGTGGCATTGTGTTGCTTTCTTGCCGACAGGGCACCAAGATTTATTGTTGTTGTTAACCTTTTCTTTTTTAAATTGTGTCTGTGAGTGTGTGTGTGTGTGTGTGTGTGTGTGTGTGTGTGTGTGTGCCTACATGTTCATATGTTTGAGTACAGGGCCACAGTGCACATGTAGAGATTAGAGGACAATTTTTTTGTGTCAGTCTTTGCCTTCTATCTTATTAGAGGCAGGGTCTCTCTTTCTCCAAACTAATTGTCCTGCAAGCTTCTTGGAATTCTCCTGTCTCACTTTCCATCTCCCTATACTATTGGGATTCCAGATATGTTCTACTGAATCTGGCTTTTGCATGGGTTCTAGGAATTTGAACTCAGGTCTTCTAGCTTTTGCAAGCACTTCCTCCACTGATCTGTCTCTTCATCCCAATTTTATCTTTTTGATAATGTTTGCATGGGCAAGTGTGAACTGGAATACCTTGTAGTTTTCTCATTGCAATACTGAGTATTTTTGCCATGTACATCAGCCATTTGCATGTTTTATTTGTTGGGCTGTCTGTTGAAGACCTTAACCCATTTGTCTTCATGATTCCTGATACTGAGCAGAGAGCCCAGCTACCACTGACTGAAAAGGGAAAAGTTAGAAATGAATTTGGTTCTAAAACATCTTGCTTCAGACACTATGAGGCTAATGTTATAAAACTATCAGTATTTGGCATAGAAGGGAATCCAAAACAATCATACCCTGTAATAAACAGTAAAAGCCTTAGAGAATGTTAAGTTCTTTTGTGACAAATGATTGGCGCTGTGAAGAGAACACTTGAGTTGGCTGAGGCTAGTCAACCATTTACAGGCAGAAGTAGATGTCAAACTAGCCACTTGCTACTTACTAAATAACATACAGAAAGATAATTAATGCTCTGACTACTAGGTCAATGCTGTGCCTGGTTTTGCTTTCCAGTTTTTACCAGGGTGTTTTTGTGTTTTTATCTTCTATTGATAAAGATTACATGAAATTGTGGTTGTTGTGTTGCTATTATCTAATTTGAATTCAGGAATTTGGGTTTTAAATGCCTCTTAATTAAACTCAACTCTACTCAGTGGGCATTGCCTAAGGTATAGATAGAGAATCATTTAGATGAGACAAAAAAGAAAAAAAAAACCCCAAAAAGTCAAAAACATAGAAAAACAAAAAACAAGCAAAAGGCGCAGTGATGGTCCATCCTAAGAACCCAAACAGCACGTTCTACGTTATGTTCTTATTATTTTGGAGTCCAAACCAATGGATATTTCCAGCTATTGTAAACATTGTGGCTTCAGTCAAAACAACAGACTTCTGTGTGCCTCTTTTCTTCCTAATGAAATAAAATGGCAATGACTACTTGCAAGAGAAATCCTGTCAGAACACCTGTTTGGCAAGAATCTGTTTGGGGTTCGTCAAACCGAGTCCTCTATAGTCTAGCACGTCCCACGTGAGTCATTATGTCTTAAAATAGGAAGAACTGAATGAGGGAAGACTAGCAACTGAGACCTTTAAATTACCCCTAAGGAGTCTTTTAATAGTGACAGTCTGTTTGCTTTTCCCCGGGGCTTGCCTGTGAGGAGCCCCTTCTGAGCAACATTATCAAAGAAACAAAATGTTGTTTATTCTATATACAAGAGGAACAGGATGGGAATAAGCTTTGCCTTTTTAAAAGTAGTGTCAATGTCTCTTTTACATATGTCATGCATGTGTGGGAGGGTGCACCTGCATATGGATAAGTGTACATATGGAGGCCTGGGACCGTTTGGTCCTCATTCTCAATCTCTCTTCGATTTACGTTCCAAGGCAGGAGCTCTCTCTTGAAACCAGAACTTGTTAATAGGGCTAGTCTAGCTAGTTACTGGATTAAAGGGATCCCCTGGTCTCCACCTTCAAGGCTCTAGAATTACAGGAGGGACTCTAGGTCCAATATGCATTCTTGTGGGTGTTAGGGACCTGAACTCCATTATTGCTGCCATCAGCCGCTTTACCTTCTAAACTCTCTTCTTAGTCTCTTAACTGCCAATTGTCAGTATCTAGCTTCTCATTCTACTGCCTAGCCAAGTTATATATCTGTACCCCTAAGAGATCCTGAGTTTGTAAGTAGTACTTACGTACATCTTTCTAACAAAACGTCTTTGGGCATATTGGATGATTGCAGAATTATTTTCTTTTTCAAACAATGCTGTCACCACTACAACAGAGGAGCTTCAACTTGATATGAGTGTAAGAAAACTATATTATAAATGTAATAAAAAGATTAACCGCTTTTTATACAAGCAGGGCCATCAAACTGAGACCTCCTATAGCTAGTGAACTAGTAAGAAAGAAAGTTTTCACTCATGTTTGCAAATTCTAAAATAAGCCCAAACAATAATGCATCCTCTTCTCATCCTGAGGAGCAATGAAAGATTTAGATACTATTAATTCTTGGACTCTAAGGTATCAGCCTGCCATGCTGAGAAGTGTAGTACTTGTAACTGACCTGGACCATGAAGTATTATCCATAAGCTCCACCACCCTTGAGTAGCTCACAGCCTATGCTTGATGGCAGCTGTTCAGATAATCTTTAACCACAGTTGCCTCTTGACTGGATGAATATATCTATCTACCTTAATTCATAGAGCTGCACCCCAAAGAGTCATATTTTCCAGCATTTATGTTGTTTAATCTTTTATGTACCAGTTATATATACATATATAGACTTTTATCCCTATGCAAGACAACACCTCAAGTTCTAGTCATTATGAAATGAGTAATAGCAACCCTTTAGTGGGGAATGGGGCTGGAGGAGCTTCGGGAAGAAGCCTGGCCTGCATCCTCTGAGTGCCTCGTGAGTATCTGCACACTGTTGTCTCTGCTTCAAAGGCTAAAACCAAAGGATGTGCAAATTGAATCTGTGAGTGTGTAGGTGTCATGGTTTGATCATTTGCTACTTATAATGTTATTCAAATTGATAATTAGAAAGATAAAAACCCAACATTAAATATATCTTAAAAAGTGAATAAATAAAATGTACCAATAGACCTTGTGCTCAAGGGTCACAGCTGAGGGACAATGTTTATTTTAGTAGGGTTAAATGTATAATCAGTGTATAGTGTGGTTGAAACATTATATAACAACATCAAGCATAATTTTATGCTTTATATGTAATTAAATAGTGTATAATTATTTATACATTAATGTAAATGTAATTAGACCATAAGTGTAATATATACTTGTTCACAGGAAGAGAGAGCACAGTTACTAAAATCTTTGTCCCATTATTGACTAACATATACTTTGATTCAAAAGAGTAGAATTAGAAAAACAATGTCCTTTCTTCTTCTTTTCTTGAATGCTTGAATGTTTCTTCTTGAATGCTTACTATGTTGCAAGACATTGACTGCTATGCTTTTAAAAATTTGATCTCACCACCTTTTCACAGCTATTTTTAAAGTATTATAAACTTTAATATTAAAAAACTTTGCAAATAAATAAAAACATCATAGGATGAGTTTTATTTACCTCGCCCCCCTATTTATTTATTTATTTATTTATTTATTTATTTATTTATTTATTTATTATTTTCTGTTTACTTTATTTACATTTCCAATGTTTCCCCCTATCTAGGTCTCCTCTTTGGAAACCACCTATCCCCTCCCCCTCCCCCACCTCTATGAGGGAATTCCACCTCCCACCCACCCACCCACCCACTCCCATATTCCCACCTTGACATTCACCTTTACTGGGGCCTCTCCTTCCCCTGATGGCCAACAAGGCCCTCCTCTGCCACATATATGGTCCGAACCATGGATCCCTCGATGTGTATTCTTTGGTTGGTGGTCCAGCCTCCAGGAGGACGGGGGGGGGTGGGGGTCAGGCCAGTTGACACTGTTGCTCCCTCCATGGGGCTGCAGACTCCCTCAGCTCCTTCAGTCCCTTCTCCAACTCCTCTATCTGGGACCTCACTCTCAGTCCAGAGGTTACTATAAAGTGAAACTTGGGTATTCCGAACTTT
>CM052715.1:27059504-27127547 GCA_028551405.1 Uromys caudimaculatus
AGCATCTGCTGTCACCTGAGGTTTTGATCTTAGCCATTCTGACTGGTGTGAGGTGGAATCTCAGACTTGTTTTGATTTGCATTTCCCAGATGACTAAGGATGTTGAATATTTCTTTAGGTGCTTCTCAGCCCTGTGAATTTCCTCAGTTGAGAATTCTCTGTTTAGCTCTGTTCCCCAATTTTTGATAGGGTTATTTGGTTTTCTGGAGTCTAACTTCTTGAGTTCTTTGTATATGTTGGATATTAGCCCTCTATCGGACATAGGATTGGTTAAGATCTTTTCCCAATCTTTTGGTTGTCGTTTTGTCCTATTGACAGTGTCCTTTGCCTTACAGAAGCTTTGCAATTTCATGGGGTCCCATTTGTGGATTCTTGATCTTAGAGCATAAGCCATTGGTGTTCTGTTCAGGAACTTTTCCCCTGTACCCATGTGTTGGAGGCTTTTCCCCATTTTCTCTTCTATTAGATTCAGTGTATCTGGTTTCATATGGAGGTCCTTGATCCACTTGGATTTGAGCTTTGTACAGGGAGATAGGAATGGATTAATTTGCATTCTTCTACATATAGACCACCGGTTGAACCAGCACCATTTGTTGAAAATGCTGTCTTTTTTCCACTGGGTGGTTTTAGTTCCTTTGTCAAAGATCAAGTGACCATAGGTGTGTGGGTTCATTTCTGGTTCTTCAATTCTATTCCATTGATCTACCTGCCTGTCGCTGTACCAATACCATGCAGTTTTTATCACTACTGCTCTGTAGTACAGCTTTTTGTCAAATTGATACAAGCTGGAATCATCTGGGAAGAGGGAACTTTAACTGAGAGATTGTACCTATTAGATTTCCTGTAGGTGAGACTGTGGGGGCATTTTCTTGATTAATGATTGATAGAAGAGGGCCCAGACCATTGGGAGTGATACCATCTTTGATTCTGAGTATTAGAAAAAAGCAGACTGAGCAAGCCATGGGGAAAAAGCCAGTAAATAAAGTTCCTGTGTGACTTCGGTTATGCTTCTTGGTTTTGTTTCTGCTTGAGTTTCTACCTTGACTCCTTTTCTTGAGGACTATAATCTGTAAGATGAAATAAAATCCTTACTCCTCAAAATGATCTAGTCATGGTGCTTATCACAGCAACAGAAAACAGAATATGTCCCGCTTTTCCAATGTCATAATTGTATCAGTGAAGTATATATGTATCAAAGAGGAAATTACTAAACACATTCTTTTGAGACAATTTCATGTGTTAGGGGATCAGACATGAGTACAGATGCTGGCCCATTGTGATGTTCTTCTGAACAAGTGATGCAGCCTATTTTTTCCATTGACCTTGCACAATTTGGGTGTCATTTCTGTAGGCAACAGATTCTGAGATGATAAAGAGCCAGTAGTTGGTTTCAAAGCTATGCTATTTGAAGATTTTGTAGATAGCCTCACTTGTGCACACCAAGTCTATATTGGACCCAGATGAGTGGGTTAAAATGAGTATTCATTTAGATTCATTCATTGAAGGGTACCTTGGTAGAGAAAAACATGTTGTCTCAAGGTATAACATACTTTGTACTTAGTGATTGTCCAATAAATATTTGATGTTGGTTGAGTAGATTACATTGATGGTGTCCTCAGTTCATTTCCTTGGAAGCATGACTGTTAAGCTCTTTGCCAATCAAACAGATAAAACATGAGTGACCCATCATTTATTTTTAGGATGAAAACCCTATAGTCACCTAGAAGCCATTTGTTTAGAACTATCAAGCCTTTACTGATAATACCTTAACCTCTATTCAAGATGGTTTGTTTGTAGGAATTTAATGGCTCAACTATCTTCTATTCTGTCATAAAATTTAATACTATGTTGTCAAGGTAATGGACCAGAAAATAGGACAAAAGTTTACAAATCAGCCTGAAGAATTTTACATTTCTTTTTTTCCAGCCAGTATGAAATGGTAGGCACACTTAGCAAGGACTAGTTCAAAATTGAAGGCATGTATGCACAAACAGTAGAAATATGAGTTGTAACATCTAGAGGCCTAGGGGAAGATGATGTCTGCTCTCTTCATGTGTGAGTAGATTGGAGAAAATGCTGAGGGCTAAGTCTGTTTGCACAGTGCATGTTCTGTGGTTTCACGTGCAGCCTTCCCATGCTCCCATGGCTCAGTTTTCAGGATGCAGTAATGCACAGTGATGCTCATGGTGAGGAGACTGGACTTGAGCGAAAGGGAACTCATCTATGAATAGCTTCTGAGCAGAAGAAGGGATTGCAGTGGTGACACTGTTAAAATCTCTGCCCTGCTGGGCAAAGAAAAAAACTCTTCTGAAGGAAGAGGGTCCCAACTGTCTTGTTTAGATTATTAAAAACAACAAGGACTCCAGTATTTTTTCGTAAGGAAAAGACAGAATAAGGCAAGAAACCTACTCTTTACGACAGCAAGTAATACAATATTACTGTCCGACAGCAGATACAATTGAAGGGTCAAGTAAACCATAAAGGACATTAGCAAATGTACAATTCCCATAGCTTGTTGAAAAGATATGATTATTTCCTTTTTTTTCCCTTCATGTAAGCTTGTTATTTACTTGAGAATTTTACATTATTGTTTTATCCTTGATTCTGCCTTTATCTTGCTGGAAGAGATCATTATCTTAAGGGGGAAACTGTATTGTATTGCTATTATATCTTAAGTGATTATTAATATATAATTTTTATAAATGGATATAATTAACTCACAGACTGGCAGCGTTCTTTAGGATTTTCTCTTTTCTGCTTCCTGAGCCTTCCCCATTATCTGACTTCAATCTGTCTAGAACCGATGAAGTGACCACAGTTGGGTCGTAGTTAACTCAGCAATGAAGGCTGTCAGGCTGAGTGAGCCTGAAGCTACTGACACAGGGTAAAACTTAACTAACAGAGGAAAGAGATGTAGAGAATAAACCACACAGGCAAATCCCCTAAAGATTCCGTTTACACAAAGCTAGAATGTTAAGGGAGAAATGCTAAAGAAAATTATTACTAGATTAATAACTTATACATGTGATTAAAAATTCTATGTACTGAGAGTAGGGGGTTTTCTTAGAAGATTAATTTGAAAAAAATTATGTGCCAGAGGCATCCCTCAAGTGTCCTCAAATCTGCATGTTCTCTTTCTCTTTCTATAAAGGGTAGAATTTGACCCAACACATTACCTCGCCCTCAGTACCTCTCTGCAGCAATTCTTTCATCTACAGATTTCAAAGTGTTTTTAAAAATGTAAATTAACAAGCCTCCCCACTTTTCTCTATAGAGATGGTTCATTTAAGTAGCACAGAAACTTACCTAAATGGCTTTTTCAAGGTCACCGGAGGAGTCTTTTGTGTAATCTGGATATGGATATTCAAAGTGCAAAAATACCTTGCAGACTCAGTGCAGATCTAGGCTCTTTGAATCCCTTGGCAAGTAACACTGAAGGAACAATTAGTTTTCTTCTTTAATCTTTACCAAGAGGCTCCTACCAGCTGGACCTCTCCCAACCTCAGAAAGCAGCCACATAGTTAGACACCTCTGTTCTGTTTGGCTCCAAAGTTGAGGGCAGAGAATAACTTTGTCCCTGTCTCTGTCCATCTCTGTCTCTCTCTGTCTCTCTGTCTCTGTCTCTGTCTCTGTCTCTCTCTCTCTCTCTCTCTCTCTCTGTGTGTGTGTGTGTGTGTGTGTGTGTGTGTATGCCTCTGTTTTAAGACAAGATCTCACTATAGACCTAGACTGACCTACAATTAATGATTCTTCTACATCCACCCTTCCCAACTTCACTCCTCTGTGCTGTGTGTGGAGGGAAGGCCTTGTCTGAGAGGTCGGAACGAGGACTTACACAATTTTGGTTCAGAAAGTGTCTCCAAACAGATAACCACAGTCAGTTCTCAGCACAGCAAATCAGAAATGATAGCAATCTACTCTGATAGACCTGCCACCCTGCAGACTGAGGCTTAGCTGGGGTGGCAGAAAGGCCACTCTGGACTGCTCTCATTTGCTTGGTAGGAATTATGTGATAAGAAATTGCATACACAGAGGTTCATCCTAACCTAATGGCAACTGCTTCACACTTGAGGCTGCCATAGCCCACCAACTTACACAGGCCATTTCTCCATTACTGCCATGCTTGTGTTTATTGCGGCGTGGTAAATGAGTCTGTGTTTTTAACTGCCCTGCTCTGAGGGGCACAGTCTTCCAATAATGTGCCAAGTACTCACTCTACTGGCTTTGTACACATGTGTTCACTGACCTGAATGATAACAATTGCTTATTTAAGACTTAATTCATTTATTTACTCTTAATCTTCCTAGTGCAATAGACAAACTTTTGCTGGCTACTCATTTTTGCTACCAATCACTGTGCTAGACCCAGAGTTTGCTGCAATCTTGCTCCCTCTTTCTCATGAGGGAGACAGACAACACACAGAAATGCATCTTGTGGAAACAGTGAGGGGCAAATCCTGTGAGATGGGTATAGAATGGATACATCATGGGAAGCCTGCCTTTCAAACAGATAGTATTGTAACTGAACCCTGCAATATTGTAATATATCCGATTTCAAAAACACAGAGGAGAGAGTACCCTTGTAGATGGAACCACAAAAGTAAAGACCAAAGATCAAGTGGGAAAGAGTTGGCACATTAGAGCCCAGTCGAAGCTTAATGATCCAGTGTGAGATTAGTAGAAAACAAAGCTACAGGGAAAAGTTAGATTGTTGCATCCTGGAAAGATCATGGTCTTTATTAGTAAAACAACAATCAACCTGTGATGGGTTCTAAGTAGGGTAGTAATGTGATCTGATTGCAAATTTTAATAATTATTTTTCCTTTAACCAGCACAAAAACCATTAAAATTATACACATCAAAATATTCAGACTTATGTTTTCAAACTAATAAATTATAGGATGATACCCTTGCTTGCAAATACTTCTGGTTTCCACTATATATTTAGTGTTTTAGCATATGGAGCTGGTTTTCTTACATTTTGCAGTCACTGAAGAAACAGGAGTAGAAAATAGTGCTTGTTCTCATTTTAATCCTTTATAAGATGTATTCTTATTTGTGCACATGTTTATGTAGGTGTGCACACGAGCGTGTCTTTATGGGTGTGTGTGTGGGAATATGTGAGTGTGTGAGAGTGTGTTCATGCAAGTGTGTATGTGTATGATTGTGTCCTTGGAGACCAGCAGAGGGCATTGTATCCTCTGGAGCTGCAGTTACAAGCCAACAGATGGAGATACTGTGCTGGGAAGCTAACCTGGGTCTTTTGCTTCCTTTGCATGCCCAGTAGTGTTCTTAACCACTGAGCCATCTCTTCAGCCCATCCTTTCAATCTTTACCATACTCATAATCACAGAATGAAAGTGTTTTGATGGAAAAGACCTGCTTGGCACCATCCATCTCTCCATCAGTCATGGCTGGCATTCTTGCCTTCCTGGATCAGGAATTCCACATGTTCTTGTGACAGTTGTCATCACAGGCTACATGGATGCCTCATGTTGAGAGTCTTACCCTCCCCCTTTTGGTCAGTAAGATGTTCTTCTCCCCCTTTCCCCCATCTCTTCTACTGCTGAGTCCTGAAGGCTGCAACTCCATTTTCTGTTTCCAGTTACAATCAAGGAGCTAGTGCAATGGGTACTCGGAACCAAATGGCTAAAGACCCAGACTGTCCCAAGGCAGGACACATCGTAGTGTAGGAAAAGGGCCCTGTTAATGACGTGGACATGTACAAAGTTGTTCTTGGAATACTGAGTTAGGATGTATGGCTGCTGTAGTAATCACTGTAACAAATTACCAGCACAGTTGTGAGGGCAAGAGTTCTGGAGTTCTTTATAGGCAAAGAGTAGTCTAGTGACTCAGTTGGTTTAGGGCAATGAGCATGGAGGCATCATGCACAGTCCATGTTCACAAACTACTGGGTATCAGGATAAAACAAGACAGAGTAGCAGTTCTGTGATTCTCCCTCTGGTTCTTCATTAATCTTGCTAATCATTATCAAGAGAAATCCCCAGTTTGATGCCTGGTTATCTTTAGCCCCAATAGCCCCTGCTAATCACCTTCCTTTATTAATGAACCAACTTTAGAACTGGAATCTTTAACTAGGAAATGGTGTCTGTCTGGGGTTTTCGCTATGATGGCATTAATTAGATTCATTTTGACTATTTTCTTCTTTTCATAATTTATAGTACTTCCCAGGTAGGAAGAAGATATGAAGTTTAATTCTTAAAGACCATTTTGAAAGATAAAGTATAAAATTTAAAATACTTAGGTCTAAGAGTTTTGAGATTTGAGGAAAAGAGAATTCCTATACGAAGCTGACATACACTTGGTAGTGAATCTTAGTTTTCAATTTGACTGAATCTATGGATCTGGATTTGACTAAGAAACATAACTGGTTGTATTGATGCCTGACAAGGCCATCCTCTGCTACATATGCAGCTGGGGCCATGTGTAATCCATGATTGCTGGCTTAGTCCCTCGGAGGTCTGGGGGTGGGGTGGGGTTTGGTTGGTTGATATTGTTGTTCTTCCTATGGGGTTATTGGACTTGCTTTTTAGAAACATTTTTATTAACTTTTTACTAAAGAAATACGCAGAGATTGGGAGGTCCAAGCCAAGTATACCTGCACGCTTGAGTCTCCTATGAGGGCTTCCCTCCTTGTACGTACATAACAACCTTCCTTCTCTATTCTCACATTAGGGAGAGATAATTCAAGTCTCTTCCTATTCTTGTAAGGATAATGATCTCATCAAGATGTCTATACTATCACAGCCTTTCTAGACTTGACTGCTAGTGAGTCCTGTCTCCCAAATACTAGCACATCTCGGATTGTGTATTTATACATTCTCTTCCATTTTATCTGTTAGTAGGCATGCAGCCTGATTCCAGATCTTAGCCATTGTGAATAATACTGCAGTAAGCAAGTTTGCGTACCTATGTCCATTGCAAACTGACTGAGATTCCTAAAAGTGTACAACCAACAGAGGTGTACCTGGGACATACGGTACCTCTGTGTCAGTGTTCTTGAGGAGCCCATCTCCTGATTTCCATGGTGTCTGGACTAGTTTGCATTCCTGCCAGCAATGTATAAAAGGTCCTTTCCCCCACATCCTTGTTAACATATACCATCATCTGCTTTCTTGATAATAGCTACCTGATTAGGATGAGATGGAATCTCAGTGTGGCTTAATTTGCTGTTCCCTAATGGCTAAAGATTAAACCTTTGTTGTTGTTTTAACAATCTTACCAGACACATATGTTTCTCATCTCATAGCAACCTTACCTTCCTACTACATAAAAGAAAAGCATAGCGCATTCAGTTGTATTCTAGTTTTAAGCTAGAAGAAACCTGTTTGGCTTATGTCAAGCCAAGCAGGTGTGAGTAGGTAAGTACATACACATAAAAGAACTGGAACAGGTGTCACAAATGTCTATTTATGTTTTGCAAAGCATAGGACATTAGCATGCTGCAATGTTATTGCCCTAATCACCAGCAGGTGAGAGGCCTAAAAATAACAACAAAAACAACAGCAATAGCAGCCAGCACAAACCAATGAAACAAAAACAAAAACAATCCCCCCCCCCCAAATAAAAACAAAAGACTTGATCTTCTCTCACAGTTTCTTCTCTTGTCTCTAAGGAATTCTCTGTTCAGAAGGCTGCTTACATCATTACTTGACTTTAATATTATATAGTGATACAGGTGGAGACAGTGTAATCTTACTGCTCTTTGTTAAGAAACACAATCAAGCTAAGTGAACAACCTGTGACAGAATTGACTCCAGGCCATGCTCAATCGTTACACTCAGTTTAAATATCAGTAGCCTTAAAGACTAGTACCCAGAGGCCTATAGACCTGTGATTGTTGCTGCTTCCTCTGCACTGGAAATAGTGCTTGCTTCTTAGAACACTCAACAGACATAGCTTATTAAATAGCCAAGAAGTATTTGTACTGGGTTTCATACCCAATCTCAATTCTTGCTGTCATATACCAAGTTAACACAGGATTCAGAGTGGAATTCAAAGCTAAAAATGCCACTTATGCTTTGGTATTTTTCTTACATAGTACAAGAAAGAGTTGTATGGCTTCAAAAAGAGCTTTATTTAGGAACAGAGAAATCTCTAATAGTTCATAGTTACAATGAGGTTCTTTTGTATGTTCAGGAGATAGAAACACCACAAAAAAGGAGATAAAAGAAAAAATCACCGTGCTTCTGGAATTGTCTAAAAGATGTTTTTGAATGATCTGCCTTCATCAGGTTGAGGAGAGACTTCAAAGAGTGATGATCAAGCATTCAAAAAATAAGTATGTATATACCACATACATATATGTGTATATATACATGTATATACACATACTTCTATATACAATATATTATATATGAAAGTCTCTCCCCCCCTTCCCTTATTGCAGAGCTTTTTTTTTTAAACCAGGATGAGGACACTGAAGACTCAGAGGGAGACCGTGGCAGGATTTCTCCTTTACACTGCATCTCTCTTTGGCATCAGAGCTGTTGTTTGGGCTGAATGGACAGCCACAACTAGAAAAACTTGTAGCCAGAATGTCTACAGGAGGGAGCGGAGAGTAATACCAAATAGCCTTCCAGGAGATGACAGCATCAAACATATTCATTCACCAGAGTCTGCAGATTCCTGTAGCTTTATAAATAATTCACTTTGGTAATGCCTCATCAAGTGCAGCAAAATCACCTCAAAAGCCAAAGAAACTATGTTTTAAAAATCTAAATAAAAGCATATCAGGACTTTGGCTGGTCCTTTATGTCCTCAATTGTTATTATGTTTTCTTTTCAAGGAGGGAATTGTGTGTTTGCTATGGAGGGTCCAGCTTCTGTGTCATGCTCCTCAGGCCACAGGTACAGAGGACACGGATCCAATAAGCTTTCCATTTGCTGTTTTCCGTTAAGGACTGTCAGTGGGATGCTGTGCTTGTCTCTGGGAAGAATCCAGCGAAATGGATCCTTATTTACCCTCATTACTGACTCACATCCCCAGCTCCATGACAAAACATTTCATTCATCTGGCCCTTAACTATGAATTTCACCCAATGTATTTAAGTTGGATGATTTGTGTTTCTTGATATACATGACTTGGATACACTGATTGTAAAACATATTTCTCCAATCACAAGATGAACTAACAGGAAAAAGTGGGTGATACAGGAAACTCTATCAGGACTCCCACAGAAAGTTCTAAGTATTTTCCACAGAGGTAAAGCCTTGAAGAAGACAGGCAGGGCTGGTTCAGTGTAACCAATAGATATAAGCTCTCCTACCTGAGCAGAGTAACATCAGGTACCTCCTTCAGTTTTCTAAATCACATCTGTTAACTGTGGGTAGTAATCATTCTGGCCTCAATGATTTCTTTTGAGGATTGTTAATCAACGGAAGGCATTGGAGGAAAGGTGGAACACAGGGCAGGGCACTTTATAATCGAATGACTATCAGTTCTGCTCTACCTTGTCTTGGTATCCTTGCTCTGCAAAGTTCTTCCCCTGAGCATGCAGAAGATAGTAATTTAATGAATACATGAGTAATTACTTGAGTTTTCATCCCAAAAGGTTTCTATGCATTTCATTCTGCTCATTTTTGTGGATTATATTTAATGTATCATCGGTCGGATCTCCCCATCTGTACCCACCTTTGAGACAAGGCTTCAGAATATAATCCCAGGGGGCCGACAACTTGGAGCATCAATTCTCCTGACGGTTTTTTCTCATTTGGGCACCAGGCATCAAATACCAGGAAAGGCAAATGCAAGTATACAGAGGGTTATGAAATAAAAAAACCAAAATAACAACAAATAAAAATCAATCAATCAAACAAAAATCTATAGTAACTTCCTGGGAAGAGAGAGAATGTGGTTTTCAGAGTTTACTACATTATGTTTATCCTTTGAGAATCAGGAACCTATGATACATTAAAATAAAAATATTTGCAGCAATAATTGATGATCTCAGGATAAGATTTATTAGACAAAGACTTTAAAACTATTGTATTAGAGATGCTAAAAGACAAAGTTGTTGAGAAATACAAAGAAAGCAACATGTGAAAAAGTGGGAATACCAGTAAAGAGATAGAATCCGCAAAGAAAAAAATCCCTAAATAAGAAGGTAATTTTAAACTGAAAGGTGACAATAGTAGAACTAGAAAAAGTTACTGGAGGAGCCCCAAAGCAAACTTAACCATGCAGATATGGGAATGGAGGATAGAACAGTGAAGTCAGAACTTTGAGGAGAACATTGGAAAAGGTGAGCGTCATGTATTATGACATAAACTGGCTGGAGTGTTGCAATATAAGGCCAGCCGAAGCAGTTGTGAGAGACTCTCTCCAGAGAGAGAGAGAGAGAGAAGGGAGAAAAGGGAAAAGGACAGAGGGAGGGAAAGTGAGGGAAGGGAGAGGTGGAGGAGAACAGGGGAGAATGAGAAGAAGAAAGAAAAAAATGAAAAGAAAGGGGCTGGCAATATAGTCTCCTGTAGAGCATTTGGTTAGCCGGCATGAGATCTTCTTGGTTCAATCCCTAATCCAAAAACTATGAAAGGAAGAAAGGGAGAAAGAAAGAAAGAAAGAAAGAAAGAAAGAAAGAAAGAAAGAAAGAAAGAAAGAAAGGAAGGAAGGAAGGAAGGAAGGAAGGAAGGAAGGAAGGAAGGAAGGAAAGAAGGAAGGAAGGAAAGAAGGAAGGAAGGAAAGAAGAAAGGAAGGAAAGAAGAAAGGAAGGAAGGAAGGAAGGAAGGAGGGAAGGAAGGAAGGAAGGAAGGAAGAGCCTGTAGCATGTAGGACGTCATCAAGTAGATCAATATGAACAGGAGAATCTTTGTAGAAGATAAAGGGGGAGAGATGGCAGTTCAAGATACAATGATTAAGATCTACAAATTTGATCTAAGATATATATTTAAACATCCAATATTTTCAGGGATCTTGAAGTAAGTTAAACCAAAAGGATAAGACATACTGCAGCAAAACTTCAAGCCATTGTTGAGGAAGTTTGTCACTAGTGGGTCTTCACTGAAAGAAAATCCCTTGAACATCCACTCAAACCTGCATGAAGAAAGACCTCAAGAAGCAAATACTCAGATAAGAACAAAAAGTCAGTCTTTTTGTAGCAGTTTATTGTTATGCTTTTTGTTTTGTACATGTTTTAGAAACTGTATAGGAAAACATATTAGCCTGAGTTAGTATTATTATAAGTGTTGTTTGTCTATTAGAGGAGCTCAGGAGTCTTGGAAGAGTTGGGGAAAGGATTGGGTTACCTGGAGGGAACAGTGACTCCACAAGAAGACCAGAAGAGAACTAACCTGGACACTTGGGGGCTCCCAGAGACCAAATCACCAAAGAGCATGCTTTGGCTAGACCCAGACTCCTACATATATGTAGCAGTTGTGTAGCTTGGTCTTCAAGTGGATCTCCTAACAATTGGATCTGAGGGCATCTCTGACTTGTTGCCTGCCTTTGGGTCCCATTTCCCTAGCTGAGTTGCCTTTTCTGGTCTCAGTAGGAGAGGATGCACTTAGTCCTGTAGTGATTTGATGTGCCAGGGTGGGTTGATACCCAGAGGAGCCTCCTCCTTCTCAGAGAAGGAGATGGGGATGGGGGACGAGGAGAGGAGACTGGGAGGAGAGAGAGAGCTGTGATTGGGATGCAAAGTGAATAAGTAAATAAATTAATAGAAAAAAGAGAAGTAAAACAGTGATGTTTTTGAAAGCTTTTGTAGGCATCTGTCACGCTACCTTCTTTGTGTATTTGTTATTAAAAATAAAATGTGTATTTCCTAGAAAAAATAAGTTTTGTTTCTCAATCCTACATTTTGGTTTCTATATAATCCAAGGGATTAATCCATTTAAAAGAATTATTAGTTTATGTTTTTGAGATCTAGTGTACAATCATGTAATTTTTTTTTCCTTACCAACACACAGGAGAGATGGGTCAGTGTGGTAAAGAAACAGAATTTTGTGTTACTGAATTTATACAGAAATAAAATGGAGTTTTCATACTTTAGGAAATCAGGTTTGATTCCCTTGGTGACCACAAAGAAAATAGCCATAGACTGTATATAGAATGAATTGGTAAAGGGGATACTGGACACGATCTACAAGGAAAAGCGGGTGCAGATCACAAAACAGCAGGAGCAAGTCCTAATTTTCTAGCCATTGTTTTATGTAAAAATGGATTAAATTTTCTACCCCAAAGAAATATGATCAGAGAGTGACAAACTGTATAGCCTACCTATAAGATTCCTATAAAACCTCATCTTAGATTTAATGATGTAAACAAACTGAGAGTAATGGATGTAAAGGTATTTGCAAAGCACAACAGAAAGAGATCAAGATAGATACACTAGTATTCAGAAAAGTCGGAGAGAAGACTTTAAATATAAAGTAGACAAGGGAGAAAGAGTGCTTTATATTAACAGCTAATTTGGTGCGGTAAGATTGTAGATAATGCCGCACAGCTACTAACAGAGCTTACCATATATGCACCACGAATTGACAGGACAGAAGGAAGCAGTAGTCTGCAACCATAGAGATTTCAGTATGTCACTTTTAACAATGGATAGGAGAAGCAGACTTATGGAAATAGAGGTGTTAGACAACACAAAGAACCAATTAGAGTCCATGATCATATGCAGAATCGCCAACCCAGAAACAACAGCATATCCAATATTCTCAAAGACACATGCTGCAGTTTCCAGACTTATCATACACTAGGCCACTAACGAAATCCCCATAGGTTTTCTTTTTCTTTCTTTCTTTCTTTCTTTCTTTCTTTCTTTCTTTCTTTCTTTCTTTCTTTCTTTCTTTCTTTTTAAATAAATATCATGTGAAGTATCTTTTCTGGCTAAAGCAGGGTGGAATTAAAAACTTAGCAGACATGAACCAGGGAGTTTACATGTTTGCAGAAGTTAAATAACTTTCTTTTAAACAACACAGCAAAGAAGTCATAAGGAGAGAAAAATGTGTAGAGGCAAGAGTAAATAAAAAGAGACAAGATTATAAAGGTGGGTGGGGAGGAAAAAGACTCATACTATTAGAAATAAAAAGGTAGTTATTCGATTATTATTTCAGATTCTGCAGAAATAGAAATATTATAAACAAATACCACCTGAGTAGAGAAGGCTAAGTGGTTGAATTCCTACAAACATGAAACCTACCAAGTCTAAGTCATGAAGAACAACGACAAAAAAAAAAAACCCCAATCTATACCTAGTAAATAAATTTAATCAGTAATAAAAAATACCCCAAGACAGAGAACAATGGACCTCTTCTTTGAGTTCACCTATGAATTACATTTTTTCAAAAACAAATTTTCCTAATTCATTTTGTGAAGCTAGAAATATCTTGGTTCCTAAGTCAGATACAAACACAAGGACGCAGACAAATATCCTTATGAAAATGTATGCAAATATCCTTAATAAAATACCAGAAAAATTTTACAAGCATAGTAAAATGATTATATACTATAGCCTCAAGGGGCTTATTTCTAGAACACAAAGTCATATATAGCATATCAAAAATGGCCAGTACATTAATATAATGATGGAGAGACATGAAGTCACCTCAATGAGAAAAAAAAAAAAAAAAGAATTTGTTGAAAATCAATGTTTGCTCCTGTTAAGAAAGGGAGGGTGGATGTTGCTAGGGAGACAATGAGATGGGAAGTTAAACAGTGAACACTGAGTTTTAGTTTTACCAAATGGAAAAGTATGGAGACGGACTGGTGTATGTAATATTACGTTTGCTAAAAATGTCAAGATGTTACATTTTATGTCATGTGTATTTTAGCATAATACAAACTCTGGAAACTCCACATGGATACTTTAGAGAAAAGATCAAAATATTTTTAAGAACTTTTGGAAATTTCTCCTTCCTCTCTCTCCTCTTTCTCTTTGCTCATATTCTCTTCACCTTCATTTCTCTCTTGTTTCTTCTCCCTCAACATAGTTCAGGGTGTGTGACATTCGTAGTGGGACATCTTCAGAGAGGGAGGGTCTGTGGAAGTGACAGTTGGTTGCAGTCAAGGCTCCTGTGGTGTTGGGTCATGAATACTGAGACTGTGGGTGGGGCATAGATTTGAGAAAGCTTGCAGTACCTTGCTTAGCCATGGAAATGGTAACCTGGAGTTGCTGACATTGAGGAGGCACAGGAAATGAAATATATAATATCTTTTATTAATTTAAATGTGACTCTACCTTCCCACAGAAACAGAAATACTCATTAAAGGTTATGTAGACCCTTGGGCGATATTTAAATGTGGTACACAGTCATGCCAATCTACATACTATAAGAACTCTTATCTGCCTCACCATCTAGCCTTCCTATTTTCACACATAAAAACTGGAGATGGAGATAGCCAGAAATAGCAAATATCTTGCCTTCCTGCGTTCTACAGAAACCTTCGTTATTATAACTCGCTGTCCTAAGCCCGTGACCTGAGGGTGTCAATTCTACCTCCAAGGCCTCCTGGATCACACATTTCCCGTTTTCCTTTGGATTCTCTATTTTACCAGGAACATCAAACAAACTCCAACAGACTCGCGGTGCTTCTGAAAGCTAACTGTTTAAAATTGGGCCCAGGTAATTGTAAGTTCTGTAATGGTGGCCATTCCTCTGGTTGCGTGAAGTCACATTAAAAAAAGGTATTTTGAAATTCTTTAACAGCGTATTAAAATGCAAATCGCTCTTCCTATTAAAGACTTCTGGAAGTTCTCTGACAACACATTTAAATGCAAATTGCTGAAGTGTAGATGCTAAAATTAAAGTGGGGGAAACATACACCTTCCTTGGGCTGGAAGCTTCTAACAGGCAGAGCAGAAGGCAAGGCACTAGGCCCCCTGAGCTCTAATGCCTGGGTCAGTGACCAGGTCTGGAGCAGAACCTGCAAAACAGAGCTCCCTTGCAGCAATGAAGCAGTGCAGACCTGTGCAGAATAGACCCTGGGATCCTTTCTCCAGCTCCCTTACTCCTGGACAGGGACAGGCAAAGCTCTGTTCCTTTGGCACTATTTACTTTTTGGTGCTGGCAGCCTGCTGGAAGATTTCTCCCCTCTCCTGCTGTCTCCAAACTGGATTATCATAGGAGACAGATCCCCATGGCAACAGCATAAGCAAATACCTTCCCACTCCTGGTTTTGTGACACCACGGGGTCTTTCTAATTATTCCAAAGAGTGTCACAGGATTCTCAAAACAAAATTTGTTTTAATTCACTCTAAGCTTAAAAATAAATGTGCACTATTCTCATTTGGGACTGCTCAGCGGTGGTACAGGGAGTGGGCCAGGAGTTACATAAAGATGCCAGTAGGAGTTAAATAATGCGATGAAGAATTGCTTAACGGCCTTGGAAGCTTAGAGATTGTTTTAAAGCTCTGTGATTAGCTGGAATGGACCCCCAATCCCTAAGACATGGTTCCAAGATCAATATTCTCTCTTTCTTTGAAAAGAACTTTTCTTGGCAAAGCTAGGCATCCCATCCCATGACACTGGCTGTCCGGGTGACCTGCCTTTATGTGCTTCTGTGTGGCTCCTAGAAAGTTTCCTGACAAAATAAATCTCTTTGGCAACTTCACTTAAAAATTAATTTTCAAAATTATACTAATAATGCATAACTACATTTTCACTTAAAAAAGGCTTTTGGCTTAAATGTAGTACGCCTCTCTTCTTTCTCAGAGACAACCCTAGTTATGGCTTTGCAAGAAACCTTTCATGACTTTCAGAATGCATCTACAGACTATATAAATAACAATTGCATGTGTGGTATTTTAAAATTCTGAATTGTATTTTTAGGGAGGGTGGTTTGTTTTGATAATCTTTATTCATTTTTCTAGCTCTGGTATCATGCAATAGTATTCCACCATATCTTATTTAATCAGTTCCTTAAAGACAGACAGATTATTAGTATCGTACAGTGTTAAACAGTACTGCAAAGAATGGTTTTGCATGGAGCTCACAGTAGGGTAACAGTGGAAACACGCTGTTCCTCACCCATCACTGTGGTCCTGACTACCATTATTGAAACAAAATATAGGTAGCAAATTGAAAATCCACATTCATTCAACCAAGCTTTGTATAACACTAGAGACTTAAGAAATTAAGACTCAGTGATCTAGGAAGTTTTGTCTTTTTAAAATAGGTTCATTGACAAATGGATAGTGTATAGAGATATAACTAAGCATCAGGGTGTGATCTAAAGTAACAGATTGAGATGGAAAACCCAGTGAGGTCTGTTCACATGTGCACTTCGCCCTCCCCTCTAGCAGGGGCAGGATACATATACAATGAGGGTCTTTGGGGGGCTATCTTCCCATGCCGTATAGCTTTCTTTGTATGAGAGGGGTTATAGTTTATCATGGTATGTCTTCTGTAAGGGGATCTATAGTTTCTGCAGACGGGCATTCCATCTATCAGCATCATTTGTCCAGCAGACACTCCTTGGGTCCTTTCCAGTGGTCTTGGGAAAATTGGAGAAGCAGAGACAGAGAACAGGGGCATGGGAAAACGTCCATAGACCTTGCTCCAAGGAGTTTCCTGTCCTCTTAAGTTCAAAGTATTTACTACGGCGAGGCACTAATTCTTAACCTAGTGTATTCTGAGAATACTTTGAAATGGAAGAACTATGATTTTGATTTTTCAAATACTTTGCTAACTTCTTCCAGCCTGGTAGTTCTGGCATAGACCTACAAGTATATCTAGGTTTGTCATACCTAGGCCAGTATACTATAACCGACTAGAGTCTGGGTTCCTGGAAAGAGAAATTTGACTCCTTATCATAATTATAGACTACAATCTATGAAATTTTAAAAAAGAACAGAATGTAAGAAGTTATAATGACTGTGTAATGATATCCCTTGTAATGACAGAGTGTGAAATAGGACTCTAAGGTTCAGCAAATGCCATTTTTTTTCCTAAGAAGTATTTTTATGTCTGTATGGGTTCTGTGTTCTCCCTTGGGGATACAAATCTCACTATAAACTTCTCTTGTTTTATTTCCTTTCTTAAAATTTGTTCCAGAAACAACAATTTACATTTGTAGCCTTTTTTTTTTTTCTTATTTGATGGCGTTCATAGTCTAGAAAGCAGAGTATCTGGTAGCTTTAGGCATTGTGTGAACAGTTCAGTTTTCATATGACATATGGGTGAAGATACCCCCCTGGACCAATCAGTACCTCATAAGCTACTGGAAAATATTCTGAGGAGGAGCCCAGGAACTCAGGGAAGAGAATGACATCATGTGCTTCACTTTGAGTCACTTGACTGCAGAACCTGCCTGCAGACGCCATCATATAATGTCTGAGAAACCTGACTACCAAGGGACGAAATATCTTGTTCAAAATCTCTGAGCAAGACAGCAGCAGGGCCAGGATTATCAACCAGACTCCGAAAACACTAAGTTTGAAGAACTTATATAAAGTTAACTTTTTTTGGAATACAGTTCCATGAATTTTGAAGATTTCTACAATATAAGAAGGACACACACAAAATATGTAACCTGTAGCTCCTTTGCATTCAAATCCTGCTCCCCATCCCTAACTCCTTACAGCCGCTGATCTCTGACACAGTGCAGTTTCCAAGGTCTCCTACAAATGGATGCAATAGCATTCAGCATTTAAACCTAGTTGTTTTCACTAGCACAATGTGTTTAAGGGTAACCTGTCTCAGTGACTGCATTAAATATTCATTATAATTTCTAACAGTCCATTGCATGGCTACCAGCTTAGCGTGTTCATTTACATATTGAAGTCCATTTCAGATTATTTCTACCTTTTGGTAATTATGAATCATGCTGAGGTAAATATTTGTGTGTACGTGTTTTGTGGAGGATTATATTTCTACAGGATATATAGCAATATGGAATTGCTAGGTTGCGTAGTATGTATGTATTTAGCATAATAAGAAATTGCCATGTTCTTGAACAGCATGATTGTGTCATTTTGCAATCACCCAGAATAAGAGAGCCAGTTGTCTACAATTTTGTCAGCACTTGGTGTTGTAATTGTTAGAGTTTAATCCATTTATTCAGTCTGTGGTGCTATATTTTGTGCTTATTTGTCACTTGTGCATCTTTTGAGAAAAATATCTGTTAAAGTACTTTATGGAACATTGAATCAGATTGTTACCATTCTGTTGTAATTTGGGTTTTAAACACTTGTCTTCAGATGTAAGTCCTTTGTTGGATGTGTGATTTCTGGCTATTTGCTCTAAGTAGGAGCTGGCTTCTACATTTACCATTTCAGAGGGAAAGCATTTCATTTTGCTTTTATCAACATTTTAGATTTTTGGGGTTTAAAAACAAAATTTCGATAGAGAAGAAGGATGGTTTAGCTGTTGCTGCTTTCCTTTGTTTCCGATGATGGTACTGTTTTATAGCCTGGAATTGTTCTGAACTAGTCCTCCTCTCACGTCAGCCTTGTAACTGGATTATTGGCCTCTGTCTGCATACCTGACTAGATTAAACCGTTTTGCTTGGCTTCTATTTCACTTCTAGAATCAAATGTCTCTAAGAACCAGGGCAGGTTGAGAGAGCTCTGGGACAGCATGTGGTTTGAAAGCATTTAAGGACAGAAAATGCAAATGAGGTGCAGAAGGCCCAGTGAGGTAGAGATGCAGGATCACTGGCAGCCTTGTGTTCACTTTAAGCAAACAGACTGAACTGTAGCACCCTATTACTTACTCCAGTTTGGCTATTCCGATTGGCTGAGACCCAGCTCTATGTTGCTCTAAAGTTTGGCTCTCAGTTAATTTGGTACTAAATTAGGTTGCAGTTCCTTACATAAGGGTTCATGTATGCAGGCTCCCTCAAGACAAATTTAGCTTGATTTAGAAGTTGTGTGCTTTCCTGGATCTAAGAATTCTGCCTAAGTAAAGATCTCCAAGATCTTCTCAGATGATATCATCTAGAAATGCCATCCTTCTGTGTTTTCCATTCAAGCTGACTATCCATTTTCAGTCCATTTTATTTACTGAGCAAAGTGTAAATGGGTTTGAGCACGTTTTGTTTTGTGTTTCTTCTGCATACATGTTAATATATGTGCCTCTGTTTGTTGAAATCTTTGTTCTGTCTCCAATGACCTATTTGCACACGGTTGTCAAAAGTCAATTTCAGTTCCTGTGTGTATATTTCTACAATGTCTACTTTTTCCATGGCTCCATATAAGCACGCAGGCTTCCATGGCCTATATTTACTTTAGATTTATCTTCTCTAGTTGATTAATTGCTTCAAGGGATTGAGTTCAGGGTCTTGCTCACAGCAGGCAAATATACCTCCACTGAGCTACATCTCCAGCCCACAGTGTACTCTTCCTGTCAAGTTATGAAAATATTTCTGGGAATTCCAGTTTTTGTGTTTGGTTTATTTTTGTTTTTGTTTTTGTTTTTTTGGAGACAGGGTTTCTCTATGTAGCCCTGGCTGTCCTAGAACTTGTTCTGTAGACCAGCTGGCCTCAAACTCAAGAGATCCATCTAACTCTACCTCCCAAATGCTGGGGAGGATTAAAGGCATAGACCGCCACCATCACCTGTTTTCAAATTCTGTCAACTATTCTATTTCCTTTGATTTTTCACTATAAATTAGATTTCTTTTTGACCAGGACTTCCAAATAATCGGCCTGGAATTTTGATTGGGATAGTATTACAGCTATGGATCATTTAGATGAGATTTGAAAAATAATAATTTTTAAATGTTGAATACTCTAAATCTTGTTTGTGTAACATTTACTCAAGTTATTTTTATATTTTCTTTGAAGTTCTATGTATTTTAAGAGTGTGGTATCAACTCATCTTATTAGATTTATCCCCAAGTCAGTCAGCCGGCCTACTTCCCTCCTTCCCTATGTGCCTCCTTCCCTTCCTCTCTTCTTCCTTCCTTTCCTTCTGTTTTCCTTCTTCTTTCCTTTCTTTCAAGATAGCTTGAAAACTTTGATTGCATTAAAAATTTGAGTCCTTAAAAACCTTGTTTAATGTAAGGAAACAGAGCTGGTTTTCATTTATTGATCTCGGATCTTCTGTCTATACTGAATTATTAATTCTTCAAGTCAAGACAATTTTTTTTCTCTAGATGGTTTTGGATGGTTCTTTGCAGGTAAGTATTTGGCTTTTCAGTAGAGTTTTGTGGACTCATTTTCAATGTGAATACATTTTATTATTTTTCTTGTGCCTTTGCAGTAACTAGGGCTTTAATATGTCCAGCAGAAGTGATGGGATGGATGTCTTTGTCCCATTGATTCATTCATTGTTAATTATGGTGTTAGCTGTGTATTTTTACAGTGATTCTCAATCAAGTTAAGGGGTATTCCTTTTCTTTCTAGTGTTTGTAAAGTTAGGATTTTTTGTTTGTTTAAAACTTGAATGAATATTTAATTTTTAAACACTTTTTCTGCATGAATCGATACAACTTTCTCCTTTGTTCTGCTAATAATAACTACTGAATTTCAAGTAGGGAGGTAGCCTTGCTTTCCTAGGATAACTGCCATGTTGTCCCAAGGGCATGCTTCATTCTACTTCTGTCCTGACTCGACATGCAGGATTTTGTGGAGGAATTTTGTGTCTAATATGTTCATGAGAGATGATTGCTCTACAGTTTCCATCCCTTGTGCTCCCTTTGTCTAATTTTGGCATCAGAGTAATGTTGGCATCATGCAATGAGTTGAGTTGAGGAATGCTCCCTCCTGGAAGGCATTGTGAAGACTTGGCCTTATGCAGTTTCTAAACTGATTGAAGATTTCAGTTGTGAAATTCTCAATTATGATTTAAACTTTTAAACTAGGTATAGAAATATTCACATTATTGATCATCTCCGCCCGCCACACACACCAAAATGAGTTTTGATGATGTGTCTTTTACTTGTTTTTTTTCATCTAATTTGTTGGATTCTTAAGAGTATCCACGCTGTCTGAAGCGTACATTTTGATATTGAGAGTTTGCATTTCCCATTTTATTTCACTTCTCTGCCTGGCTCAGCATTCGTTCTTGTTTTGTCAAAACTGATGTTTTTATTTTCATTGATTGTTTTAAGTTTCAGATTTTCACATCTCTATATTATTATTATTATTATTATTATTAGTAGTAGTAGTAGTAGTAGTAGTAGTATTTACTTCCTCTGACTAACTTAAGCTCCCTGTCCATTTCTCTTTTTGTTTTTTTATTTTCTCTTTTTTATTTCTTACAGTAGAAACTTGAGTTACACAGTTTTTTCAGTTTGAATATAATACTCAGTACTAGTTTTTCAACAAAACATTGCTTTAGATGCATCCCCTAAATTTGGATATAGTATATGTTCAATTTCATTCCGTTCTGGTTATTTTCTGCCATCTTTTCAAATGTTTTCTTTGACTCAGAATTTATTTAGGAGTGTGTTGTTTACCTTTCAGCTGCTTGCAGATTTTTTTTTTTTCCAGATGTCTTCTCACCCGATTCCTGGTTCCATTTTGTTATAAGCAAAGAATAATACCTTGAATTATCTCAACTGAGATATTTCTAAGTTTGTTTTTCTGATGTAGCCTGTGGTCTCTCTCACTGTGTGCCACATGTTCACTCAAGAAAAAAACAGGTGTTACATTTTTGTGAGTGGAGTGCTTTGTAGATGTTAATTAGGTCAAGTTCAGTGATGGTGCAGTGAAGGACTGATATATCCTGTTGACTATCTCTCCTTGATCTCTTGATTACTGAGAGATGAGTCTGCATGTATAATTACGAATTTGCCTATCTCTCCATGTCGTTACAACTATTTTCTTTCTGCATGTGTCTTGAAAAGCTGTCATTAGGCACAGAGACATTTAATGGTTTTATAATTTCTTCAAAAGCTGATCCTTTTCCTCAATTTGTGATGTTCCTCTCTAGCTCTGGTATGATACTGTGAGATGTATGTTTGCTTTCCCTCCTGTTTCCCAACGTATAGCTCCCCAAACCTCGAAATCTAAAGAATGATGAGGATCTTCTATATACTACTAACAGGACTGCAGTATAGAGCTTGTTGCAGGCTTCCTGGTCAGGAGGACTGACATAGGACTCTCCACACCAGCATAAAAAGATTCAAACTTTAGCCTTACCATACAGTGAGTGGCAGGGGTGGCAAAGACAAACTGGAGGTTGAATTGATCACAAATGGCAAGTGACTTGATCAATCGCATCCATACAGCAATGTATTCATCAAAACACAGAGGCTAAGTGCAGAGAGTTTCCATATAACTGAGCATGTAGAAGTACTTAGGGGAAGCTTGCCAGAGAGGGTTAGAGATTCGATGCTCCTCTCACATGCCTTGCTGCAGCCAGCCATTATCTGGTGGTTTGTATCCTTTATGTGATCCCTTATTAATAAACCAGTATCTGTATGAAACACTTCTATGACTTATGGGAGTTGCTGTAGTGAATTGGTCAAATTCAAGGAAAGGGCTATGATTTGTGTGTGACCATTTTGTCAGGAGTGTAGGTGACAGCCTACTACTTGGGACTTGGTACCTGAAGTGACAGGGAATTTTATGGGGCTTGTGTCATATTTGCTGTGTGGGGTGCTTTTACTAAAAGACATTAACTGCTCTTGACCCCTGCCAAGTAACTCAAAGCAGGGTTAAAGCCTGGCATCTCTGCCTCCATTTTGTATTTGTGTCCCTAAGTGGGGGTCAGATACCTTCTTAGTTCTGTCTCTGGGTATGTTTACCACTTAAGAGGTGTCAATCTAAAAGATTGATAAGACATGATTGATTGGCTCTAAATTTACCTAACCCATTTTGTTCTACTTTAAGGCTGAAGGCATAAAGATAAATGTAAGACATTGTATTTCCAAGTTCCAGAATCTGTTGTCATTATTTTAAACCTGCAGTGAACTTAGAATCCAGAAGCAGTGGGGTCTCCAAAGCAGGTCTTCTACTAATTAGGAGTAATTATCACACTGCGGAAATGGAGACTGATCCCTGAGTAGGACTGGATCAACTCCTGAGAAGCAGGTGACCTCTTCAAGTTACGATAAGATCTTCCCTGAAGCCAGCTTACAGCACCCAGGATGAGATCACAATCAACTGGGCCACAGTTAGACCAGAGCTGACTCACATGCTTACATTCTCCAGGCCCCCATTTTTCCTTTATTTAAACTTATGTTTTATGTAAGCAACAAAATGTGCTGGGATATTTCATCTTCTTCCCTAACTATAGTCTTACTAATTAGTATCCTTTCCTATCTTCTCCATACTTCTGCTTGATTTTGTTCAGATGTATAGCTAGTCAGGCCTTTTAGAATTCTCTGAGCTGACCTCTGGGCCAGGACTCTGGCTAACAGAAGAAAAGCACTTGATTTTCCATCTTTTATCTAATAAGTAATCGTGCCCCTAATCTGGACTTTTGTGCTCATTTCTATGACTGGGTATGATCTGGTAGCAAAGGATCCAGGGAGACAAAACCCTGAAAATACTGGGGCCTCTTTTGCCAGCTTTTCTAATATTATAGAAATGTATTATCTGAGCTCTTCTAAAAAGACTCCATATAGGCTCAGCTACATGACTGAGGCATGCTGAGTTTAACTCTGAAGAATAAGGAAACTTAGTTCGTCATGAAAATCATGCTGGTAGTCCCAGAACTTAGAGGTAGGGAAGTTGTGAGCCTCAGACTAGCTTGGGTCATCTAGCAAGATTCTGTCTCAAAAAAAAGTGGGGGAGGGAACCCAGGAAAATTAAAAAGGCATCAGTATCCCCACTTCTCCCCAACTGTATTCACCCTAGAGCCATAGAGCTGGGGTTCAGGCTCTAGTGTTGTTAGGAGAAAGAGGTGTAGGGGAAAACATGGGGTGTTTCTATAACATTGCCCATGCCTCCGGTTCTATTATTTATGTATTTAAAAATATTTCTCTATATTTTTAATTTGTGGAAGTATATGTACTTGCCTTAGTTGATGTGTACCACATGCATGCAAGTACCTTCAGGAAGTAGAGGCAATTAGAAGTCATTGTAAGACACTGGACATGGGTACTGGAAACTGAGCTTAGGTTCTCTGCAAGGACAGTAAGTGCTGAGCCATATAGCCAGCCTTTTATTTATTTTTAGTGCAACTGGATAGTTACCTCATAAGATCCATCCAGAGGCTGTAGCTGTAACAAATATGAGAAAATGCATAGAGTAAACCCACTCTGTATGAGTTTGTAACATTACCTATTTCTCTTTATTCCACACAATGGGCAAAGATAAATAAATAAATAAATAAATAACAAAACAAACAAAAAACCCCAAAACCAAAACAAAATAAACAAACAAAAAACCAACCAATCAACCAACTTTTCCTTATTGTCTGTCATTTTGGCTGAAAATTTCTTCTTGTTTTATTATTACACATGGCATCTCCATAATCACTTAAATAAAGATAAAGCAATGAAAGGGTAATACCCAACTATTTCAGTCAATTACATATTAATTATAATTGGCTTGTGTGGTAGTTTCAATAAGAATGGCCTCATAGGCTCATATATTTGAATGCTTAGTTATCAGGGAGTAACACTACTTGAGAAAGATTAGGAGGTGTGGTCTTGTTGGAGGAAGTGTATCACTGGGAGTGGGCTTTAAGGTGTCAAAATCCCAAGCCAGGCACAGTGATTCTTTCTTCCTATTACCTGTGGATCCCGATATAGAACTCTCAGCTCCTTCGCTAGCATCATGGTTGTGTGTACTGCCATGCTCCCTGTCATGATGATAATAGACAAGTCTCTGAAACTCTAAGCAAGCCCCAGTGAAATGTTTTCCTTTATAAGGGTTGCCTTGGTCATGGTGTCTCTTCACAGCAATAGCGTGGTGACCAAGACAGTATTGCTTTCATAGATTCTAGCCAAAAACAAACCCAGATATTTTTTGGTATGAATGAAAACGGAATCTTAGACTTAGTTTCTGAAAAGCACATTGTAGGCATAACAATCATGAAAAAAGAAGACAACTAAGCACTTAGCTTACCAAGCCTAGGCAAGCCTCCAGGTAGCAGCTTACATCAGCGTTCCCTTAGTTTGTGATTGTTAACAGCTAACTACATTTGGTTCAAGATAAAAAGGGGACAATATTTAGAACTAGAGGGACAATATTGCTTCTGAAGTGGTTGGATCCAGTTACTTCAATCCTAGAGCTTGGAGTCTGTCTTCTGTTGTATGTCTCACATAATTTGCTTTTGGCTTAATACTTATAAAAATTATTTTCACAACATAGTCAAGTTATAATAACTCTACCTTTATAATCCTCCTTCCTGAGCAACTTCAGCAAATATAATATCTTTTTTGAATTTGTAACTGAAAGTAGGAGGCTCATGTGGACTCATGTGGGTCAGATTGTTCTCCTTGGCCAGGCCTAGGAATGAAAGCAGAGGAGTGTCCTGTCTTGTCTTTTCAAACAGCTCAGATGCCCGTGAGGAAAGAACAAGTTCTCTGACTGAAATGAGGTTCTGGGATCCATAGGGCAAATGCAGAGTATAAAAGGCCAAATGAGCACGCTCTACTGGCTCTACTGTGTAGTCTGTGTGAAAGGACTGGAGGCTCTGAAGAGAGGCTTTCCCTAATTCACAGCATGACTTAGGAACCTATTTTTCCATGAGAACGAATGCTCACAGGCTGAGTTCCTAAAACCCGAACAGAAACAATTCTCTTGCATCTAAGGGAGTAAGCAAATATGCTGAACTTTGTAGTCACTGGGTTTCTGACTGACATGTATAGTAAATGCCACTCTCAGGTAGTGTTGAATGGCCCACACAGAAGACAAGCCATGCCCTTTCTTGCAATAATTGCTACCTGCTATATTTTGTTATTTACAGAAAATTATAAGGAACAGCTTTCAAGTTTAAAAAGATTGCCTTTCAAGTTAAAGAGTCAGATATGCTTTTTGTGTCAGTGTTCAGAGCAGTGGAAAGCTCACCACGAATCAAAGCAGAATTGGTGGAGAAGAGAGCAGGCATGTCTGAAGTGTGACTGTCTCTCCTCTGTCCTAGTTCTCATCATGAACAGGTTTGGTCAGGATTCACAGTTCACTGAGCCACAGAGTCTGATTCCTTAATTGGTTATTGCAAACACACCTTGACAGAAGCACCATAGGTCAGTCCTCACTGGTCAGCTGCAGGCGGCATGGTGGATGTGAGAAGCTTGGAGACGAAGTAGTTTCACCAGATGCTAAGCAGGCTTCTGAGACAAGGCTATGTGTAGGTAGGTATGATGTAAGGAATACATGATTGCTGTGAAAGCAGCTACATCAGAAAGAATTTTCCTAGGAACCAATAAAGAGGCAGGAGATTGAAGGAGATTTCTTGTTTAAATGCCAGGGTGACCATTTAACACTCAGGGGAATATCTTTGGCACCTTTAAAACATGAAGAAAAAGGAAGATAATAAAGAAACAAATGCTTTAATTTTTTTCAAAGAATGTGTTACAATTTAACTGTTAAATGCTCCCCAGCCTCAGGTGACTCAACACTGGCTGCCTGGCTGGTGGCTGTAGAACCTGTAGAAAGCAGGCTTTAACTCGTGCATGCAGGTCTGTGAGTGGGTCTCATAGAGTTATAGCCTGCATCTAGTTCTGCAAGCCTTCTACACGACCCCATGGATATGTGAACCAAAGCCCCAACAAGTTTCTGTGTCTATGGTATGGACCACTCCTGTTGCTCTGGACCTTCTGTGTTTATGGTGTGGACCACTCCTGTTGCTCTGGACCTTCTGTGTTTATGGTGTGGACCACTCCTGTTGCTCTGGACCTTCTGTGTCTATGGTGTGGACCACTCCTGTTGCTATGGACCTTCTGTGTTTATGGTGCGGACCACTCCTGTTGCTATGGACCTTCTGTGTCTATTGTGTGAACCACTCCTGTTTCTATATATCTTCTCAGGATGAAATAGTGAGCCAAAGTAAATCCCTTCCCTCTTCTCTATTACATCAGTTCTATCAGGTATTTTGTCATGGTAATGAGAAGGTGAAAACCGGGATGCTATTTATGTGTTCTATCCCTGAGACTTCTGTTCCACTCATTCCCTCTTCTCTGCTGTACGTGGAGTCCTGGTCTTTGGTTTTGTTTGTCTGCTACTGCTTTGGAACCCAGTAACTCTGAGATTCTGGTTTTTTTCCCCTCAAAAGAACACCAGATTACTGTGGATTTTCCCCTGGCTTTTTATTATAAACACTTGAATGATGTTCATGCACCATTTTGCCACTCACATACAAAATTGATGAGCACTGGAAGGAGCATTCCTGTTTTAATTTCAAGCCCGCACTCTGCCTTTCCACTGGCACCTTTAGGGTTCCAGTCTGGAATGGTGGTGATTCGTGGCTGGCAATGATGCGTTTCTGGTGAGCTGTCCTGAGATCACACGTACAGGAAAACCATTAGTATTCACGCTCCACTTCTTCAAAACAGAAAACCAGATAGAGCAGATTTTAGAATTGGGGACTTTTGTTTGTTTGTTTGTTTCAACCATAGGTTCAAGCTTTTGCAGAATACATGATGGTAGTTATGACAGTTATTAAAAACAGCCTGTCTTTAATGCAGTACCTGTTGAGGAGGGGTTTGTTTGTTTGATTTTGTTTTGTTTCCTTTTAAAAAAAAATTCATTCTGGCCAGCTGTCAGGGAGGATTAATTTGTCATGAAGACTGGAGAGTGGAGTTTGATGTTTTTGCATTGCTTGTCTCATTTTGTTCATAGATGTCATACCTCTGGACAATTTATTTGGAATAGATACATCCCAGGCGTATGAGAGAATGTATCATTTCCTTTTGAAGAGTGCCTTTGTATTACATTTTTCTCACATTCCTGAGTTAGAAATATAGACTCTTATGGACACTGTGGTCTCTGCTGTTCTTTTAGCACTAATTAAGTAAGTAAGTAAGTAAGTAAGTAAGATTGTGCTTATTTAATTAAAAAATTCATTTCATTCATAAATGTTTGTATATTTTCAAAGGGCTCTCAGATTCATGGAAAATAGCTCATTTTAATAAGTAATATATCTTGTACACCTTGTATGGCGAGCCTTAGACTAGCTTGATAATTTCACTCGATTTAAAGTAAAACTCATTTAAAAGGTGGTTATGCATCCCAGCACGATTAGCTACCGTCAGTGATGCTAGTTCTGTGCTGATGACTAAGACTCTGTCTTCCTGTGTGGGGTCAGAAGCAGGAAGCAGATGCCCTCGCATATTGATATTCTGTGCTTCAGAGCTGTCATTTAATTTTCTACTCAGACACAGCTTTATAAGGAAGAATTATATCTCTGTCTTTAATGCTAATTTTGGGAGTATTTGCAAACGTCCTTTATATATATATATATATATATAATATATATATAAATATATATTATAAATATATATATATATAAATATATATATTATAAATATATATATATAAATATATATATCAAGCTACCTTGAGCTGCTTTAACAATGTCATAGTGCATTCCTTAGTGTGGCTAGGGAGATACCATCTATTTTCTATGGTAATTGTGGTGAGAGTGGGAGCAAAAGCAATGAGACTATGTCAAATAATAATTAAGCATTTACTATGTACCAAGTATGCCTATAAATATATTTTATGATTTATCTCTCCTAATCTTTATGTGTTTCCAGAAATAGGTACGGAGACAGGATTGAATATGCAAGCATTTTTGCTAAGGAAAATGTCTTCAGTGGCAAAATGAGGGGAAACTGCAGGAGGCTGGAGGTCTCTTAGGTCACTGGGATGGCTATTCTTGGTTGTCAGCTTGACTACAGCTGGAATTAACTAAAATCCAAGCTGCCAGGTAAACCTGAGAGACTTTTATTTTTAAATTAAATAATTGCAAGTGGGCAGGTCCACTTAATGTTGTTTTTAAATTCTTCTGGCACACATTATGTCTTGGTCACAGTTTCTCCCCCTCCATTCCTCCTAGTACATCACATCTCTGCCCCAAACTTTCCTCTTCTCAAGATCCACTCCTCCTCCATTTCCCTTAAGAGAGAGAGAGAGAGAGAGAGAGAGAGAGAGAGAGAGAGAGAGCGCAGGTTGAAGACTCACTTTTACTCTAGATCTTTTAAGATAAGAAGATACACATTTAATCCAGATCTTTTGAGGTAGGAAGATTCCTCTTTAATCTGGGCCACACCTTCTACTGGAAGCCTTTATAAAGGCCATGGAAGAAGGAAGATTGATTTCCTTGCCTGCTTGCTCTAACTCTTTCTGGCAATGCCATTCCTTCATGGACATTAGATCCTACTGTTTTGGGATTCCAGTATGGATTGGTGACCTGCTGAGATATTCAGCCTCATGCACTGAACAACTACTAGATTCTTGAACTTCCCATTGGTTAGACATCTATTATTGGACTTGGATCATGGCCCGTAAGCCAATTTTAATAAATCCCCATAAATATATAGAGAACCTTGATTAATACAATTATGATCCCTGTTTCTGCTGAAGTAATAGTGGAAAAGGAATTAGGCAGAAGCATCTTAGACATTTATCAGTCAGGGGAACATTAGGTAAGGTATTTGCAGAAGTTTGAATGAGAGTGGCTCCCATTAGCTCATATATTTCAGTGCTTGGTTCCTGGTTGGTGGAACTGTTTGTGAAGGATTAAAAGGTATAGCCCTTTTGGAGGTGATGTGTCACTGGTGTTAGGCTTTGAGGTTTCCAAACTCCATGCCAAGCCCAGTCTCTCTCCCTGACCCCCCACCCTCAACGCCTCCTTCTTCTGGATCAGGATTTAAGTTCTCTGCTAATGCTCCATCACCATGACTGCCTACATCTTGCCATACTTCCTGCCATGATGATCACAAACTGTTATCAAGCTCCCAATTTATTTGTTTCCTTTGATAAGTTGCCTTGGTCATGGTGTCTCTTTGTACAATAGAACAATAACCAAGATTAAGACTATCCGGGGAGTCCTTTAACAGAAATTAGCTTTCAAAGCATTCTCAAATCTTTCAGAAATAGGCCTGTCTGAATACCCTCCCTGTATTCTATCACAAATGGGAAGACTTCTATGTAAGGGGTGGGGGTACAGGATTGATTGTAAACTGATATGGATGTTGGAGCAGTCACTGTCTTAGTAAACTGATCATTGGTACGGACTATAGCTGAAAGTTTGTAGATGCATTCAAAACTCTTCCACTTTGCAGGTAAAAAATACTAAGGCTATACAGAGAGTAGGCAATCAATCTGGGGAAGGTTAATAAGTGACAACTGACAGTCAGGGTCTCAGTCAATGCAGTCTGATGTCTCATTCAACGCCTTTGACCAGATGATCACTTGTTAAGGTTATATTTGGATAGTTTTATATAAGATATAGTCTTTGATATGAAACAGAAACTTTTGTAAGCACTTACAATTTCACTTGGGTCCTATTGAAGAGTAGTTAAATATTTCCTCGCCCAATTGATTCCAGCTCAGTAGGTCATGGATAGAACATCAGAATTTATTTGTTAAGGGCCATACTTGGTGACGTTTTACTCATGGTTCTTGAATCAGACTTTTACATATGCTTCTATGGAAAACAAAACTACAGTTGGATGCTGAAAAGGGTAGTAGTAACTGATATTCTGATTGTACCAATTTCTAGTTTCAAGGTCTTGAATGATTTACCTAAGTTAAAGTAACCCAGTTTACAACTTTGCAAACTGGGGTGGTAATAATATTGCCAATTAATGACACAGAATTCACGCCAGGTTGATGTGAGTCCCCACAGCAACAAGATAATTCTCTGAGTAGATCTGTCACCAATGATTGGTAGAAGCTGATTATTTGTCAGGTGTCATGTACTTCAAATTTGTCTTTCTATCTCTATGGGGCAAAGAGGAGTGTCATTTAGTGAGACAATACATCAAGGAAGAATTTACCTCTGTCTGCAGTAAGACGGAACATGACGCAAAATTTCATTTATTGGTTGTTTTTTAAATTTAGCTTATTGTGGGGACCAGAATGTATCCAGCATGATACATTTTACCCTTAGGTACCTGATGTACCAGTTGCTCATGGGAAGCATTCATGGCTTTGTCTTCCGAGGATTTAAGAGAATAGAGGTTTAAAATACTGATGTACCTGCCATTAATTCTTTATTTGCCTATAGATACATGTCTCTTATCATGGGTCACACACTACTTAGCTTCTTTGGTCTTCCTGGGACACAGTGTGATTGTAGAGAGATGCTGAGAGGGGACTACTGCCTGGATAGACTCTTTTCTGTTGTTGAGCCAAGATTATGAGCAAAAATGAAAATTACTCAATCTTCTCTAGTTTTACATCTACCATGTGAGGCAATCTACATTTCAATGAGAATGATCAGTAGATAGACAAATTCCTTTCCTAAGACCTAGCTGGCCTTTAGACTGTGGTTATATATTAGCTTGTCTTCAATATTAATTCATGTTTTTAAGAATAAAATAGTACAAATTAAACTTTAATTTCTGTATATTCATTTGATAGTATGTCATTAAGAAATTAAGAGAGTTTTCAAAATAAATTAAATGACCTTTCAACAGGTAACTTTTTAAAAGGAATCTCATTCTGTAGCCTAGTGTGATGATTTTAATGAAAATGAACACCATAGGCACATATATTTGGATACTTGGTTCACAATTTGTGGAAATGTTTGGAAAGGATTAGGAGGTGAGTCCTTGGTTGAGGAGGTATATTGCTAAGGCTAGTATTTGAGGTTTCAAAAAGTTCATGCCATTGTCCTTAGATAGCTCTCTCTGCCTTGTGTGTGGATGACGATTTAAGCTCAGCTACTGCTCCAGTGCTATGGCTTCCTCCCTGTTGCCAAGCTCCCTGCCATGGTGGTAACAGACTCACCTATAGCTGGACTTTAGTCTACTTTGTTGGTTGGCTTTTATTTCCTATTCCTTAGGATAGAGCAGAAAAGGGGTGATATTGTGGTTAGTCTATATCCTGTTGATTAGGGGCATCAAGTTCCTTGGGGCAAGTTTGATTTTTGCCATCAGGCAGAAAATCTAATTTCTTGTTGTTTGTTCTTTGTGCATGACTACTTAACAAACCACAATCAACAACAACCAACAACCCCACCTCTAAGACCCCAGCATTTGTATACCTTCTGAAGACATCCCAGAATTCCAAACATCACACACTCACAGAAACTATCTGCAGCTGGCAAAATCACACCCCTGCTAGAGCATGAGGCAAATCATAGTCATCTGCTATGTATATTCTGAAGCAGCCGCATATCCTGGAAATAAAATTAAAACATATTCCCATAATGTTTCTGTTTTTAAAGAAAACAAAATTCTTATTGCCTTCACCCTCTGAAACTGTAAGGCCTCAATAATCTCATTCTCTTATAAGTTGCAATAGAAAACTAAGGCACACAGAATTTCCTAGAACTAATATTGTACTTACATATTCCAGACTGGCCTTCAGCTTGTAAACTCCCAACTCAGTCTCTCAGTGGTGGGTTACAGGATGTTAACCCCACATCTGGCCCCAAGGGGAAGCTTTTAATGAAGTGTATAAAATGCATAATAAGGGTCTGTGTCTTAAGTTATTTTCAAAAGCATAATTATGAATGGACTAATATGTACTAAATAAAATTATTTTGGGACATGGATCTCCCTTTCCTGTGGTTTATTCATTTTAAAGATGCTAATGACCAAGGTCCTGTACTTCCCCCAGTTATTGAAATAGTGAATGTGCAGGAAGAGGAAGTTTTCACTATGACTTTTTAAAGATTCTGTGTTATCTGTCAATACACCTAAACTTGTTCATACTGAGTATGTGTCATACACATGCCTTATAGACAGATGTCATCATTTCTCATTTGGCAGCATGGCATTCTCAAAGCATTTACTTAAAAAAGAAAAGCTGTTTTATTTTCTCTGATGCATGTCAAGAATTGTAGTTTTTATGTTTAGAAAACTCAGCTAATGTCTTTGGAAATCATCTTTGAAGTGTTTGAGTCATTCCTTCAGTTTTATATGAACTCTACCCTCCTGGAAGGCAATTATCTTACTATTCAGACAGCCATACAGATTTTAAAGATACTTTGTTAATTGATTTAAAACTATCTGTTTCAAAAGGATTGTGTGTTACAAAGATGTAACAGTGAAGGAGGAGAGAGAGAGAGAGAGAGAGAGAGAGAGAGAGAGAGAGAGAGAGAGAGAGAGAGATGGACACTATGGACAAAGGTGGCCAGGGAAGAGTCCCAGACAGTAGAGGTATTGGGTCTAAATGAAGAAAGAACTCATCTGTGCTTAAGCAATGGGGATTGGGGGGTCTAAGCTGCTGAAGCAGAACAAAGACATGGCATTTAATACAGAATGCTTCGGTGTTATAACTCCTGGGCTGGCATGCTGATGAAGCCAAGATTCCCTCTCCTCCCCTGTCATTCATTTTGGTACTAAACCACTGCCTGCCCAGATCAGTAACTTCCAACACTCCACGCTCATACACATCCTGACCTTTTGTTTTGATCTGATCATATGTTTCCTGTGATATTTTCCTCTCCTTCCAGGGAACTCTTTATAATTAATTTCTCTGAGTTAGAACACAGCATATACTTTAACTTGACATAGCATATTGGCTGACTTAGTCATCTGTTACCCTCAGTTAAACTGTGTGCTTTAACGACAGACATTGATAAGTAGGTGCTTATATGTTTTTTTTTTTTTTTTTAATTTGAGTTGTGCTGAGTACATCCTGCTTGAAATTTTAGAAAGGAATGTTCTGTCCATAACTTCAGTGAGGCATAATCCCCAAATCATAAAACCAAGAGATTTTTATTTTGGAGTTGTAAAGTCTCTGTTTATTTAATTTTTATACACATATACTCATAGGTGACATGAGTCAGGTTCACATTATTTTTTTTTTGATACTTTATTTACATTTCCAATGTTTCCCCCTTTCTAGGTCTCCTTTTTGGAGACCACCTATCCCCTCCCCCTCCCCCACCTCTATGAGGGAATTCCACCTCCCACCCGCCTGCCTGCCCACTCCCATATTCCCACCTTGACATTCCCCTTTACTGGGGCCTCTCCTCCCCCTGATGGCCAACAAGGCCCTCCTCTGCCACATATGTGGTCCGAACCATGAGTCCCTCCATGTGTATTCTTTGGGTGGTGGTCCAGCCTCCAGGAGCACCAAGGAGTCAGGCCAGTTGACACTGTTGCTCCCTCCATGGGGCTGCAGACTCCCTTAGCTCCTTCAGTCCCTTCTCCAACTCCTCCATCTGGGACCTCACTCTCAGTCCAGTGAAAACCAAGAATTATTAACCTGAGATTATAGTAGGCCTGAAAATAAGGTAAGAAAAAAATCATCTTCATTTCTGTTCATTAGCATCTTGAATTTCACATACTTTTAGTTATACAGAGTAAATACTAGTTCAGTATTAGTGTGTTTCTGACTTCATTAATAGACATTGTACCTTTGCTTCCTTCCTCCCTCCCTTCCTCTTCCTCTTCCTCTCCTCTTCCTCCTTCTCCTCTTCCTCCTTTCCCCCTATCAGTTTGTGTTAGTTTCTCTGGTACTGTGGCATTATGGTTTTGCCTACCTCCTGCTGTTTAAGGGCATCAAGATCCTTGGGGCAAGTTTGATTTTTGCCATTAGGTAAGATATCTAATTTCTTCTTTGTGCACAACTACTTAACAAACCACAATCAACAGCAACCAACAACCTTAAACTCTCTCTAAGGCCCTAGTGCTTATATACCTTCTGAAATGTTACCAAAAAATTCCAAACATCACATACTCACAAAAACTATCTGCAGCTGGCAAAATCACACCCTTGCTAGAACATAAGGCAAATCATTGTCAGTTGCTATGGACACTCTGAAGCAGCCCTATATTCTGGAATTAAAATTAAAACATATTGCCTGGCCTGGATAAAAAAAAAAATCCAGAAAAAAAGCAATTCAGGGGAGGAGTTCCAGGGGACAATGAAGGCAGACAGGTCAGGCAATGCGAACTCAAGGCTGGTCATGTAACAGTCATAGTCAGGAAGCAAAGGGTGAAGATTGCTTGTGCTCAGCTAGCTTTCTCCTTTCTACAGGACTTAAGCCCAAGGTGTCATGCCACTTACTTTTCCAGAGGTTCTTCCCACCTCAATGAAAGTAATGAACATAATCCTTCACACCATTCCCAGAAGCTAAATAATCTCTCATGGGTGTGTCTGGAGTCTTATCTCCTGGGCAATGCCAGAGTTTGTTGAATTGGAATTTATGCTAAGTATCACACCATCACACAATTATTTCAGATTCAAAGAAAATTGTTTAAGAAGATATTTTCAAAGTCAAAGTAACTGTTATACTATTGATGGATCTTGCCCTCTGGCTAATTAATTAATGCCCTCTGGAACTCATAATTCTATGTGGATTTTATAGTATTTTGATGATTTTTCAACAAACTTTTTTGCACTCAAAACTTTTATTATGAGGAAGGGTCAGGGGCCTGTCCCAAGATTCTTGTAAACTCTAGAACTGTGGCACACCCCCTATGTCTACACGCATTGTCACCCCACTCCCAGTTCCAGGAAAGCTACTCTGGTCTATCACTCTTGTCCCCGAGCCTCCTTCTCTGCTCTTTCCTCCCTCTCACTGATTCTCTCATGGATTAAGGGTCCATTCCAGCTTTCCAGTACTCACCTAAATATTTCAAGCTTTACAATGCTGTCATCCAAAATAATGAGACTGCTGCAATGAACCTACCATAGGCGAACCCTAGGAAACCCTACAGATATGTACTGTTTAGCATGGTCTCTATTTTAAAAGCTATGTTCTTTGTTAGTATGATTAAAAAAAAAAAAAACCACGTGTCTGTTTCAGAAACATCAATATTTGTTTATAAAGGGTTTTGTTTACAAAGATGTTCTGGAAGTCAGGACCAGTGGAATTGCTGTGTGCCTACGGTCCCCACTGGGAGAAAGAATGAGGCAGAAGGGTTGCTTAAGCCTTGGAGTTTGAAGCTGGGGCAACATAGCAAGGCTCTATATGAAAAAGAACAGTCAATAAACTGAGTATGTTTTAATTTTATGCATTTTTTTAGTTAGCAGGTGGGGTCAGGGTACATGTTGTGATGTGGATTTGGAAGTCATGGGTAATTTTACCTTATGGGTTCTAGGGACCAAATGTGGGGATTCAGGCTTGGTGGTAAGCATCTTCACTCAGTAAGCCTTCTTGGTGGCTCTGAAGTTATATTTTTGTTCAATACCACTGTACCTGACCCTATTCACTGCTGAGATTTTATTTAGAAGTATCTTCTAATTTCAACCGAAACTTTATCCATCTAGAGAGACATCCCAGAGTATTCATATTAAGCAGGAAGGATGGTAACACATTTAGAAGCTTGCATCTGGAATTCCAAAACCCCTTAGGTCCATGCCAATTTCAGAAATGAATTAACCACAAAAGCATAGCTTAATAAAACACAGTATCCATTTCACTTCATTAGTTAGTCTTTTTATGTGATTAAACAAGCAGCCAATTTCATTTTACATATAATGTTGGATGTTTTAGGAGATTATCAAGTGCTTTAACTAGATTATAAACCTACATCTTGCTAAATTAAAACTGCAGTGTATTTTTGAATGAATAGCGATGGGTCATATCTTATTTTGCTTTTGCTGACTCTAAAATGAAAATAATGACAGAATAATCAAAATGGAATGTAATGAATTTTTAAACAGCTATCGACTTACTTTCACTTGATTCTCATAAAAAATATGCTGATAACTATAATTCAGGGCATCTTGCTTTTTAACTAGATGTCTATGATGTGTGTTTTCTAAGATGCATGAGATGTTTAATTGTGTCCTTGATGCCAAACTCTCTGGGTACTTGTGGGCATGTTTACATATAGATTTCATTTTATAAGAGTTATTTCTTTTATTTATGAGCTCATTATTACTTCACTCATATTTTGTGAATACATAACAATTCAATTTTTCATGACTTTGGTTTTCTCTGATCTGAGTCTTAGGGACAACAGTTAGAGGGATGATGGGGGAATACTTTTCTGAGAACTTTTATTTCATAGAAGAGATTTGGGAAGGGGAGAATGAAACTTCTTTCAAGCTGGAGTCTTAATCACAATGCCTTTTCTGAATTGACCAATCAGATTTAGAATGTAAAATGACATAGAACATGTAGTTGGAATTGGCGTACTGCTTCAATGTTCACAACATCCATATACCAATTTAACCTTTTTCAAACGCCAGTAGTTCTACCTGTAATAGTCATTTCTTCATTCACCTACCATGTACTGAAAGATTGTTAGTTGAAAAGCAGTATGTTAAAGATCAAGATTAACTCACAGAACTTATCTGTGTGTTTGTGTGTGTGTGAGTGTGTGTGTGAGTGTGTGTGTGTGTGTGTGTGCGTCTATGTGTGTCTATGTGTATATTTGTCTATGTGGTTGCATGGGGGTGTGTCTATCTGGATATACATACATTGAGGCCAGAAGTTGATTTCAGATTTATTACTTTACACTCTCTACTTATTTTTTTGAGCCAGAGTCTCTCACTCTTCATTTCAATTGAACTGCTTGGCCAGCAAATGCTTAGGATCCACCTGTCTCTGCCCTCCCAGAGCTGTGTGCATAAGTATGTGTCATTGCATCCTAATTATTTGGGTGCTTAGGATGGAACTCAGATCACTGTGCTTTTATACCACTTCACTCACTAATCCATATACCAAGTGCAGGGATAACTCCCTCATTAGTGGAAGATAATAATTGTAAATTTATGTAAATTAACCACTATTAGTTAAGCACAGTGATTCAGCAAATTGCTAGATCTTTACAAAGGGCCCAGTAGAACATACACATATTATTATTATTATTATTTTTTTTTTATTTATCATATACATCTACAGTTGGCTACTCTTGGTTAGCTCCAGTACCTCAATACTGTCTGGTATGTTTAAGATTCTTGGGTAGTCTTGGGTAGCAAAGAATTTGTGTTCATCATTTTAGAAGTTCTCCCAGTAGAGACTAGTAAGGATCATAGAGAGCAGTATAAGACACCAGAAATGACCAGGCAAAGGTGATGCATGCCAGTGAGGGCAATCTGATTCTTCAGAACACCCTGGAGAGAAAAATACCCCTCAGATCAGTTTAAAGATACAAAGATGTTCATACTTTGGTACATGCCAGCCAGTGACTAAGGGCTAGTATGGGTGACTATGGTAGGCAGAGTAGTGCCCTCCCAGAATAGCCATGCCTTAGTCTTGGAATCTGTATATATCTTACATGGCAACAGCAATGGGGCAGATGTTGTTGGGAGTGTGGACCATTATGCCAGGCAAGTATCTTGGGTGATCTAGATTGTCTAACAGCCATGGAAGTAATTGGATGTGTAAGAATTTTCCCTGGGCTCAGAAAGATGCTATTCCTTAGCTAGATAAGGGGACTGGAGAACTATCTCCAATGACTCTGAGTGTCAAGAAGAAGCCCAAAGGCCATAGATGTGCAATACCTGGAGAATCTGAGAAAAGGCAAGAGAATGAGACATTTCTCCTCACTTCTAAAAGCAAAAAGTACCTGGAGACACCCAGTGAGATTCATGCCAGGCTTCTGATCTACAAAATGTTTAGTTAATAAATTTCATTCTTTCTAGATATTAAACCAAGCCATTGTGATAATGTTATGGTGACAACAGAAAATGAACACATAACTCATAAACTTCTAGAATTTCATAGTCTTCCAGACTCTGCTCCTTCATTTTGGCAGACCATAGACATGTCTTCAAAGAACAGTGGTGGGGTGGATCCCGGAGTTGGACCGAAAATACATCAAGGTTGAAAGAGCTCAGCAAACTTCAGAAGAGGTTGTGGTAGATTTGCAGATCCATCAATAGAATCCATTACAGATGGCAGAATTTTTCAGCTGAGCAAATGAGCAAATGAACTTGGGAGGCGAGTGTAGAGAGGCTGTGTCAGAAACTAGCACTATGGCACGTTTCCCCCCGGTAGTGTTTAACAACATTTTTTTTTTTCATATTCAATTTTCCACCCCTTATCTTTAGGTTCTTGGAAGGCCAATGGGTTAGAAATAGGAAAATTCTTTAGATCAAATAGAAAATAGCAAACTTTGAAAACTGTCTGCACTGTGGAAGTGTTTCAGAAAAGCAATGATTCTTTGGAGAATTTTATTCCACTCTATGTACCTGAGTTGTAAACTGCTGTAACTAACCAGCTAGAGAATTCTCTGTCCTCTGGAGCATTTGGCTTGCTTGGCAGCAAAACAAAACATGAGGACTCAGGAATGGAAAAGGAGCATTCTTTAGAAGCAAATGTTTTGAGAAGTTAAGGTTGAGACAGAATAAGCTAAAGGAATACTTCTCACCTTTTGATGTTTACCTTCTTCCAGACTTTCTCTTTTCTCACCATTTGTTTCTGCACAAGAATCCCAAATGAGTTTCTTTCTGCTGAAAAACTGTAGAATAAAGTGTGTGTGTGTGTGTGTGTGTGTGTCTGTGTGTGTGTGTGTTGCTCTCCACATACTTGCATTCAAGAGTCAATGAAAGACAAATGGATCAGGTAGCAGCAAAGCTGACATGAATTTGTTCGTGCTCTTTGAGACGTGGTTTCTGTAACCTAAGTGGTTTCATGTTGCCTATCCACAGAAGAAGCTTTAAATCTTATTAAATGGAAATGAGCTCATGGACAGCAGCCTGGGAGGTGCTGTTATCATCAAATCAATACTCCTACTGACTCTAGTTCCGTCATTGACTGACTTACTTTTCTTCCATAAAAACTGTTGGTAGTATTCTTATTGCTGCAAGAAGAACGGCATATATTTTAGAATCAAATGTCACAAAAATGAGAATGCCTTCACGGCAAGGAAGAGAAATCCTGATCCAAATATGCTTAAACAATAGATATTTGTTAGCTCTAAGAAATCTGGAGATGGTGGCAACCCAGGGTTGGTTTGAGGAAGGCAATTGAAAATTCCATGCTTTCTATCTTTTATATTCCTGGCTCAAAGTTGTGTGCTGAAGTTTGGACACCATATCCAGGCATACAGAGTATATAATGAAGAAAGTTGCTTCAACAAGATTCATTTTAATATGGATAGAAGCTCTATAAAAGGCCTATCTTTAGTTTACTTCTCTTGATGTATGCAGCAGGTCCAGAAGTCAGGCAGACAAAGGGACTGAGTGTCTGTAGAAGGCATTTGCTGTCTTTATGCTGAGAGATTGCTTCTGCCCACAATGAGCAAGAAGATCACTATGAGACACAGTCCTAGAAACAGATTTCCCTGTTGTCAGGATTGTACAATGTGATAATGTTAGTAAGTGCTTAACACAGTGCATGAAAGCATGGCTAGAATTTTAAACAGGAGGCTACTAACACAAAGCCTTCAGAACTGGATCCAGATCCTTCTGCAGTGACGTTAAGAAGGGAAATAAAGCTAATTTTCTATTCATGAGGACCCAGTCCACCTTTCTAACAGCATTGCTCACCAGAACAATACCTAAACTAACAACCTAGATAAAAATGTTTGTGAAACTTTCAAGGAAGAAAGAGAACACACCAATTTTCAACACACTCCATTTTTTGCCTTTCTCCAAAGAGTTTTAACTTCTTCCTGCCTGTGGGTAATGATGACACAGGGCTCTCCACCCCTGTTTATACTATGTATTAATGCCATGAATATAAGTGGTTGCCCCAATTGGATTCTAGTTTTCTCTCTACATTTTTCTAACTGTGCTAAGATTTCCTCCAGCTTTGAAAGGAGAATTAGCTCTATCCACCATTAATTTTTATCACTTCAGGTCTTCGTGTATCGTCTGAAGAAAAGTACCCAGACAGACATTTAATTGCAGAAATAAGTCAGTCAGTGTTCTCTACTTTGAGAATGATATTTCCGATTGTACCTCCATGGGCTATTCTACTCAGTCTACAGCACTGGCCTAACGAGCATCACCATAACTCTCAGGTTACTGCTAAGGTAAGGCTTTTAAAAAGTTATGTAATTTGACTAAAGTCATACGGTGGATGCGAACCACTATATCATTGGACCTTCCTAACCTGCTGTTAGACTATGTCTACATGCTTATAGCTAGTGGCACTGGAAAAATCATTATTAATTAAGTATGTTTTTCAGTATGACCATGGTCCAGAATCAAAGCATTCATATGGGTTGTCATGGGGTTGTATGAGTTAATAGATTTTTCTACTGAAAGACAAAATGTGTCCTACATTGCCTCAACTTCACAAATACTGGAAAACAAATGTTATTGTTTCATTTTTTTAGAATCCAACTCAATGACCTATAATTTTAGATAATATACATTTGTAGCACATTAGAATATTATAAAGTAATGAAAGAGTGTTGGAAGAGAAAAGTAAGTGAGAAGAGAATGTGTTTATAATAAAACATAATACAATATTAAAATTGTGTCATGTACAATGTTCATCAATATGTGTTACAAAAAAAAATTAAGAGTATATAATAATATTATAGGAACAAAATTAAGTTTTGTTTGTTATAAATTAAGCAATGAAGGCATTCTAGCCCAGAAAATTTCATCAGTAATCATTTATGGTTGGCTAGCTTAGAAATCAATGCAGATTGTTTCATGATCAATGCAGCTTTTAAACTAGGCGAATGTGCTGACTAAGGTTGTCTGTAATGGAGTCATTTTGCTTCCCTCAGATGTGACCCGAGCAGAGAGCAGAAGCTATGATAGTTCTCCATATTCCAACGGGAAGAGGCATCAAATAATAAAACATATAGACATGTTCAGGAAGGCAGGGGAAGTCAGTCTCTTGGGATTCTGATATAGCTAGTTATATTTTTGCAAACACAGATCCAGATGTTTTGTATTTGGTACCAAAACTATGTTTCCTTATCACCTTTCAAGTCTTCACTATCTTCACCCCATTCACAATATTTTTATTTATTTACTTTATATCCTGATCATCCTCCCAGTCCCTCCTCTCCTCCCATTTCCACCCTTACAAGTCCCTCCCCCATTACCCACTTCCCTTCTCCTTAGAAAAACAGGAGCCCCCCCCCCCTGCTTTGTATACTACCTTACCCTGGGACATCCAGTCACAGTAGGCCCCACAGGTAGTTCAGTTAGGGAGAGGGAATGCAATGATAGGCAACTAAGTCAGAGTCAGCCTCTGTTTCAATTGTTAGGGGACCCACATGAAGACCAAGCTATTCATCTGCTACAAATGTGAAGAGGGTCCCTGGGTCCAGCCCCTGCATGTTCTTTAGTTGGTAGTGGAGTCTCTGTGAGCCCCCATGGACCCAGTTTAATTTTCTTCCCCATTTTTGTAACCTGCCATGAATATTAGTGCTAATTAGAGCACCCAGGTTTTAGAGTGAGTCACTTGTAATATTAAGTGAGTATGAAGTACTTTCTCCTATTTCACTGAGATAATGTGGCAGGAAGCATTCTGTAATCCAAACAACATTTTACAATGTAATATGCAAGCTATAATTGACTTTATCCATTAAAGTCTGCAATAAATACTTACTGGTCATCTAACTTATCACCGCTAGGATGGTAATTTCAGAGGATGTAAGGTAAAGGAGAGGCATCCTGTTAGTGAAGACCTGACGCTCGGGGCTGATGCAGCCATAAACAATAAGACTGAGTGAAACAGAAGAAACAACCTTAAGGACCTCACACTAGGAAGTGCCTGTCCTAGGTGCTAAGCAGAGGCATGTCAGAATGATGAGAGAAGGGCACCCTCCCATGTGGGATGGCTAGCCTAAGGACAAGGCAGATTCAGGGAATGGAAAACAGTTTAAAGTGCCTTGTAGGAGGATGCGAGAAGACGATCAGGAAGATAGAGCCTGTAAGATTAGAGAGCCTTGAATTAAATTCTATAGAAATTAGACATCTATTTTCTCTGAAGACAGTAAGAAAGATTATAAATAGAGAAATAATTGAATAGAGGTCCCATGGAGTTGGATTCCAAAGTGACTAAACATAATGAAGTTAAAAAAAAAATCTTCAGACGTCATTTGCAATAGGCATAGAGGTCAGGAAATTAGTTATAGGCACATAGCAGAGGTGTTTTTAAGAGAAAGGAGATAGGATGCAGTAGTATAAAAGGTCAAGGGATAATAATAGAACAGGAGGGCTTAAACTGGGGTTGGAGGTACAGAAGGGAATACAGAGATAACACTAAAGACTTTTAAAAACCTCATATGAATGCTTACTAGTATAGAAGTTCTCATCTGTCATCTATCTATCTTCTATCTATCTATCTATCTATCTATCTATCTATCTATCTATCTATCTTCATAATCGTCATCATCTATTGAATCTATCTATGCACATGCATATATTGCAAAAAGTTAAAATGAAGTTAGCCTATAATGGAAAAACAATACCCCTATTAGATACCACATGGTAATAAATTAAAACAATCTCAGTGCCAGGAATTGGTTACTTGGAAACATTACTCTTGTTAATGGTATTGGCTATCATCTAGAACATGAAGATAAAAGCCTACTGCTGAACACACAACATACTTGACTCAGAGATCATTTGGAAATCAAGCTGGTATTGGCCTGGAAGCTTCACCCCTATTGGCTTGCTTTAGTAGAGTAGAAAGTACTATGAATACTATCAGAGGAGAATGGTCGTCATCAATCATAACCAGCTCTAGACCTTCTGAGAACACTAATAACTGGCCTGGAAAGCCATGCCTACTGATCCAATAGTGGCAAGGACATCATGGGACGACCCAACCATTTTATGACACCCATACTTCGCACTTTTATCTAGCCAGAAATCTGTGGTAGACAGGTTACAGGCACTGGAAAGAATATACTACTATTATTCTGCTAAATGAACATCTAAGCTGACTACTAATGGGTTATTGTTATATCCATAAATTAATGCATCTCTGACTCTTATTGAATACAGAGAAGCTTCTGTATTCAATAGATGGTGATTAACAAAAAATTCCACAGCATGCCAGGGTGCAAAGAATGAGACTGTAGAATACTCAGCTCTAAAGCAGGTATCACACCTACTCTTCCCTAGCCTCAGGGTCACTGTAGAATAGAGGGCAGAGAGACTATAAAATCCAGAGGGAGTGAATGACCGAAAGGAAACTGTCTTCTGTATACAGAATGGCAGTGACACATATGAACTCATGGACATTGTAACAACAGGCACAAGACCTATGCAGGCTCAAGCTGGACAGAAATCCCAACATGGAAAGGGGAGGTGAGCATGGAGTTGCCTGCTCAATCTGAGAAGCTATAGGCAATGCAGCGAGGATAAATGCTGTGCAAAGGAGAGTTGGTTTTGGAGAGTGTAGCCCCTGGCAAGTCAACCACACTCCACCGGAAGGCCACATACCCAAGAATTAGAACAGCACAAATTAGACTAGATGGGCTTTTTAAAGAAGAACATAAAGCTGGGAGTTGAGGACCAGCAGGAAGAAACATGATCAGGATACACTGTGTTAGGGGTCTGGAGAGGGGAAGATGGCTCAACAGTTAAATCCACTTACTGTTCTTACAGAGGACATGGTAAGCTGCCTAGTATCTAGCTGCATGGTGGCTCACAACTCCATTCCCAGGGAATCTAATATTGTCTCATGTCTGTGGGCAGCAGGTATGCATATAGTGAACACATACAAATAGGCAACAAGCTACTCATACATATAAAGCTAAATAAACTTAACCCCTATCATACACAATTCTCAAAGAAATTCCAACAAAGACATTTTATAAAGAAATATTTTAAGCTATATATGCAGATCAAAAGAGTAATGCTGATTTCAGTGCTAGGGATTAAACCCAGAGCTTCATCCATGCTAAACAAGTAACCTATACATCCCCAGTCTGGGGTTTATTTCCTTATTATGATACATAGCTGGCTTGGAGTAGTGACTCCCCCCATTTCAGCCCCCCAAACACTAGGATTAAGGCATGCAGTATACCCGGTTAGATGGTGAATCCTTAAAGGCATACATTCTGGGTCCTCAGAAAATTGTTAAGCTATTTGTGGAGAGTTAAACATAATTTATGTTTTGCTTGTATCTTTCTCTTTGCTTCTTGAAGAAATATATATGCACAACAGATGCTCAGAAATTTTTGTACAATGTGATCTTGACCCTGTGAACAGGGAATCATTGATAAAGTTCTGTCATTTTTAACATGTGGGAAATTACCACTTGAGTATCACTCTGAAGAAATCTATCTTGATGCTTCTTTTAGCAGTTAACACGACAGAAAGCTTTTCTTTTTGGGATCATCAGTATACTAGTTGGAGTTTTAGATATTTTTAGGGTTCATGTGGGTGGGAATGAGAAATCTCAAAATCACCAAATATAATTTTCTGTTTTATTTAATTTGATATTGTTTCTGTTGGTTCTATTTCACTTATTCAATTATACTGTGGCAGTGTTTTTTCAGTTAGCTTTTACAGCAATGTTCAGAAGCAGGTATTATCAGTATCCAAACATGTGGATAGTACAGTCCAGAGAATAGTTGTCTGTTCAAGTGCAAAGGGTGGGAGTCAAGGGAACTTCAGTCCTTATGTTTTGCTCCCAAAGAATACTGGTAAGTGGTCAGTATAAAAAGTGCAGAGATACATAGGAATGATATACTACAGTGGATGCATGGTTTGAACCTGGCTAGGGTAGCATGTTCTGAAGGATCCTAGAGAGGTTTCAGAAAGAATAAATTAGTCAAAGGAAGAAAAGCAATAAAAGAGAAAAACAGAGTCCTGAGTTGAAAAGAACAGTATGAACAGTCACAGAAAGTACTATAAATGTATCTGAATGGAATGGAACGTGAATGACAGAACCGCCGGAATTTTATGTTAGGAAGTAAAGGCGACCTTTGTTCATGTGCTATGTGGTGTGCTTGGTGTAGAAGAACTTTGTGTGCACTTACAGCACGGCTGTTTTGTGGGTTGCAGCTTCATTTATCCCCAGGCTATTTCTGGACCTGTTAACAAATTCACAATCTTCACCCACTGATTTTTTTTTTTTTTTCTGGATAGAAACAGCTTAACTGACTTCTAGCTTTCTGAATATTTATTACTGAATTTTAAATACAGTATCAAAGAAAAGAGAACTTAACTATTTAAGAGCCCATGTTCCTGATTCTAGGTTCATAATTCACATCTCCAGGAATACCAGTTGCTCTGATCTATTAGATGTATTTTAAAGTAATCTAAAGGTTGACTCCATGGTTGCAAATGAAGGACAGAATGTTTTGTATAATTTGATACAGACAGAATGATGAAAAGGTCACTCATCTATTATTTTGTCTTTTTCCCTTTCTTTTTTCTTCATTTCCTCCTTCCTTCCTTCCTTCCTTCCTTCCTTCCTTCCTTCCTTCCTTCCTTCCTTCCTTCCTTTCTTTTTATTATTAATTTGGCTGTCTTTGGGTTAGCTATTCCAGGGGATAGAAATGCAAAATGCAGAAATGTAGAGGGAGTGTCAGGATTCTGTGGAATATGGAAATTGTTTTTATACTGTAGAAGAAATCTGATTACCCTTATTGATCATTCATTTGGTCTTTCCTCTCTTTTGTTGTGGATCTTATTTGGTTATATAATTGGCATCATTAGATCATTAGAGCCTTCCTTCAGAAGGCATGTGGTTTGGTGGTCACTGACAACCTTGATGAAGGTCAAGGTCAGCATAGCTAAGCACACTCTCCATATATCTGAGTGGCTGGCCTTCTAGAGTTAACTCATTCTTTTCCCTGCAAATGTCATTATATCTATATTAGTTTCCATGCTAGTCCTATGAGTTTCAAATTACTGTGGGTAAACTAAACCTTGGAAGTGATTTTTTTCTCTACGCTAGAAAAGATAAAAAGCTTTGTAGGCCAATCATATAGTCTGAGTTAAGATTAAGATTGAAAAACAAAACAAAACGAACAAACCAAAACAAACCAAAACAAAAAAACCAAAAAAAACCCCCAAAAACCAAAAGAAACAAAATCAGTTCTGCCACTTTTAAGATTCTCTGAGACTCCCAGATAGTGAGAAATTGTTCAGGGGTAGAAATGGAAGGCTGCACTTTTTGGTCGCAAGAGTGGTAGCAATGTTAACAGGTTTCTAAAGGTTTCAAACATGAGCAAGTTTATTAGGTTCATGACCATGCATAACTTACGCTTCATTCCATGGTCATAAAAAATATCATTTGCAATATATGCAAGCCTCTGGGATGAATTCTTTTTCCACCCTATAGATGGAATGATATAGACCAGACTAGGATATATGATGAGACCCAGATTGGGCATTGGTTCTTTGACTTTGAAGAAACTATAGCTCTCCGACTCACATCCTCTATTTCATATGAGGTGGTTAAATACAGAAGTTTAAACTTAAATGTCCTTAGAAGCCTAGAAAGAAAATGCAAGGGAGCAGACTGTGTTAAATCTGTGACAAGTGGAGAGTGTGTGACAACTCAGACCGGGGTACTATGGCAGTTAAAGCTCACTTTAAAGTACTGTTTTACAGTAAACACAGGAGTGGCAGCATTTGAGCCCAGCTATCAGTGTACCAGGTGATGTCATTTAAACTCCTCCCATTTGGGTATCAATTACATGATCCTAAAATGATATTTCAATAGAAATTGAGAGTGAAAGACCTAAACTTAAATATTGTATGTAGACTGAAGAACAACAAAATAAAGTAATAATTTAAAGGAGGTGGAGGTGAACTTAGCTTAGGCAGAACAACCCAAAAGTCCAAGAGACTACAGTCTTAAACATGTTTAATATGAGTAGCGCCCATGGGCAATATTGCTGTGAGGGAAGCAGGACACAATTGCCTTCGAATGGGACAGGAAAATGTGCTGCATGGCCTTAGGCAGTCATCTCTCCACCATGCTCAGCTTTGGTCTGACCCTCATTATGAGGGAGTTCAGATGTGCTCAGTGAGGAAGAGTAGGTACGGAGCCTCTCGGAAGCACCAGGGCTTACAGGGTAGAAAACTCTTTCTTTTGAGGAGATGCAAAAAGTCATGTGAACTGACTGGGCTGGACAAGAGGCGGGACTAGTGTGGCTCAGGCTCTTGCTGTGTGACCCCCCTACTCCCACTCATGCAGTGTTTAGGGAGTACTAAAAGCAGAAACTTCGAAGCCACTAAAAGTATCAAATTCTTTTTTTCTTCCTCTGGCCTACAAAGCTTTTTATCTTTTCTATCACAGAGAAAAAAATCACTTCCAAGGTTTAGTTTACCCACAGTAATTTGAAACTCATAGGACTAGCATGGAGACTAGTATAGATATAATGACATTTACAGGGAAAAGAATGAGTTAACTCTAGAAGGCCAGCCACTCAGATATATGGGGAGTGTGCTTAGCTATGCTTCCACAGCCTGGAGACATTTCATAGTGGATTTTAAATAATTTTATATGAAATAAGTTTTCATACTAAGGAATTTTCTACTTGTGATATTATGTCAGCATTCTAAAAGTTTTACAAATGTTAGCCTTTTGGATTTCCGATTATTAGGTGAGGACCTTCAAACTGCATTTTGAAATAAAACCTTGCATTTTTCTTCCTTCTTCTTCCCTCATAACCATTCTTGCCAAACTGCTCTGCATGCGTGCATGCGTGTGTGTGTGCGCAGGTATGGGGGTATGCATGCTGGATACGGAACCTACACCTTTATCCATCCTAGACAAGTATACCACTGAGCTATACCTCCAGATCGCATTATTTCATTTAATATGTCTAGTGCATATTTTTTAAATGAAGCAAGTAAAATTTTAAGTTTAAATTTTCCCTAAATTCACAGTTTGTGAATAATACAAGCTGACCCCATTTCTAATTCAAAGGCTGCCAGTTTAGGTTGTCATCTCCTGGACCTCAATAAAGCAATGCTGAAATGGCTGGATTAAGTAGCCTTTCTATTAGAGAGACTTAACACACGCTGAGGTTATTCATGTAATAGACCCTGCCATGAGTGTTGCTGCTATTGCAGCTCCTACCAACTTCTTCCCCCAATTCCTAGCCAAGAACATCACAGAACAGAGCTTCAGGGAGGTTCAAAGCCCACAAGTGTCATTAAGGATCAAGGTCTATAGCTAATCTTGGCCCAGTCATGCCATAGCTCAAAAAGGTGATGTTTTGGATGCATTTGCCATACTAAGAAAAGAACAGCCGAATGTTAACCAGAACATAAATCATGCTGAGAGATGGTCTGCCTGGCTTGGCCTCTTAAACAGCATCTTCCTATCTTACCAGCTCACTGTTGTGTATCTGTTAGTGAAAACAGGATACTCCAAGATATGGTGGGATTAGGTGGGAACCAGGGCAATCCATCAGATATCTCGATGGGAAGGTTAGGCTCCACAATTCAGTTGTCTTTGTCTGCCAGCCCTTCTATTACAGCGTCCCACCCTATCAGCATGCTTTAAATATATGCTCACATTCTGCCTGGCAACCAGGACACCTCACAACCACAGCCTAACACAAAGCCCTGGAAATGGCTACCACCAACCAGTCAGGTAAACGTTCACTCTGAGGGTAGGTGCCCTCCCTTGACTTTAATTTTGTTGGCTCAGTGGGATGATTCTAATTTGGAATAAGCAAATTTAGCTTGTCTGAGGCTGGTGGGCAGGTGTTGATTTCTGTGACTGAGCTTTTTGAATTCTTGGGATATCTAGATTTTCTAGGCTGCCATCACCTTACCAGGAAACACTTTCATTTTGTAGCAATGTGCTGTCTTGGCAAATCCCTTTATGTAATAGTTTGATTGACAGTATCTCAACAAGTGTGTGTGTGTGTGTGTGTGTGTGTGTGTGTGTGTGTGTGTGTGTGTTTGTGTGTATGTCTGTGTGTGTGTGTGTAATTTAATTTTTCAAAGATAGGAAAAGAAGACCTATCTTGGGGGTGAGGAAAAGGAAAAAGAAGCTGATGATAAGTTAAACTGAGTGAGCCAAAGAGGACAGTGTATTACAGTTCTTTCCTTCTTCACGTGCATCCACTCAACGCTGAGACGTCATTACACATCTCACTGAATTCTTAGGGCATATAATTTGTGGTTAGTTTCATAGCTGCTTCGTGGAGGTCATGGATGAGAAGACAGAGCCCAAGTCAACCTGATTGTAAGCGGGCCTGGGAACTAAGGTAGGCTAACCACACCTCAGCATTCACCTCTGTCTTCTAGGATGAACCGTCACATTTCGCAACACATTTCACTTTGCCTTTTCTGAGAAAAAAAAAAAAAAAAAAAACCCAACAACAAACTAATTAGTAGTGAGAGGAGGTGAAATGCTAGAAGCAATCGATCCTTTCTCCTTTACTGCTGGGTTTAATGGCCAGGTCCACGCCAAACTTCCCAAAGCACATTATGTACTTTTAGAAGACTCAAATACTTAATTGACACATCCTAAAGCTCCAAGAAGGAAGTGATCCACCCAGAGTTGCATCCTCTGTCTGGAGACCTAGGGTTCTCGAATTTCTCGGGGGGGGGGGGGGAGGAAGGAGAAGGAGAGGGAGAGGGAGAGGGAGGGAGGGAGGGAGAATTAATGAATGAATCTGATGGTTCAAGGTCAAGTCAATTGCTTATAAAACCCAAGAGTGGAGTGTGGTAACGCTTTTTTGGCACGTTTTGAATGAAGTCTTTATGTGCTGTTAATATTTTAGTCTTCCAAGCCTTACAAGATTGGTAAGTGGGCCAAGACAGTTTGCAATCATGATGACAGGAGTCCTGAGACTAGACTAAATTCTGTAACTGTTTTGGGCTCCAATATTAGTACTCAATCCCCTGAAGGTTCCGTATACAGATGGCAGAATAGACCCCAAGAATATAATCTAGAGATTATGCATTTATTCAGCCAATCTGTAATACAATAGGTTCTTTAAAAACTCATGTGCCAGATTCATGTTCAAGAGACTCCCCCAAAAGTAACCTGAAAGAGATTAGACATTTGGAGGAATGGTTATCAAGAGATGGAGAGAGAACCTTGCTTGGGAGAATTTATATCTCTGTGGTCTAACAGAAGAAGGTGGAAGCAGAAGGAAGTGGGAGGAGAGTGGAAGGAGGGAAATTTGTACACAGGACAGTTTATTTTGTTTTTTTTTTTTTTATCATGTCATTGTTTATTGTTTGTGATGTCATATGTTTAAAACATAATTTATGGAATGGTTTTATATCTTATGAAAACAATTTCATTTTCTAATCTAACTATGATTTTGTTTAAAGTAGGAAAAATACTTTTTAAAAATCATTTGTCCTAACAGTGAAAATTAGATATTAAAGTTTGGCTCATGACTGGCTCATCTGGATCACAAAAGAGCCCCTCTTTGAGCCAAGTGCATCGAGGTTGCTATATGTTTTTCTACTTCTATTAGTAGTTGTAGGAGACCCATTTAGTGGATGAGAATTAAAGCTCCAAACTTCAGCAGGCAGTGGTGTTCTATTCTTCCCTGTTCTGTCCCCGTCTCTCTGTAGTTCTTGTTACCACTGGGCAGCTCCAGCAAGTTGCAAGTACATCCTCCACATTGCCAGGGCATACACCTTGTCATGTCATTGTTCTAACCTGGCCCTTTTACAGAGCACTGTGAGATAGATTTCCCAGTGCCATTGCAGGTGGGCCACTACTGAAGCCAGTGGTGGCAACTCTGTCAGGCCTGAGTTAGTTAGGTATAGGCAAGGCTAGACCATTTTTGGGGGTTTTCAGGAAACTTTTGAGAAGCTGGTATCTCTCAGAGAGTTGCCACATTTTAATGCAATAACGGGTTTTAACACATTTATTGTTAAGATTATGTGAGTTATTGCAAGACAAATGTTTGGCATCTACAAATGTCTTGGTAACAGGTCTGATGTTGAAATATGACCAACTTTTGATCCAATTCAACTGTTGATCCAATATTCTGGGATGTATGCTGAAAGCACAATTCCAGATGTATGAAGAGATGCCCAGAAAGAGATTCAAGTTCTTCACAGAAAGGCCTCTAATTGGAGTCACAAATTATTGAGGAATACAGGAATGGTTAACAATGAACTGTCTACCCCAAACAACATGATGAAGACACTGAAAATTACCTGGTATGATTTTATTTTGTAATTCCCAGGCATAATAGGCTAGATAGGCAGGATATTCAGTCAAAGTCACTGAAAGATATTTTATAAAATTACAGACAATTGACAAACTGCACAAGTATTGTATATCTGGTTTTATTTTATAATCCAGATAGATATTAGAAAATTATCTCAAATTTTGTTGATAGAACAGCTAATGAAGATCTTGGAGAAAAAACCCCAACATTTTGTTTTCTTAAGACAGGGTCTCTAACTCAGGCTGGTTTGGAATTTAGGTAGCCTAGGCTGGCCTTGAATTCACAATCCTTCTTCTTTAGCTTCTTGCATGCTGGGATTGTCTTTGTAGATTCTCCCAGAAGAATATTTGGTGAATTTCATAGACCTGTTTTAATGTAGTGAAGTAGACAATCAAGACTGACAGTCATCCTCCTTACACAATATATTCCAGGCTAAAACCAAGCCTAGCATTTTGTTTTGTAGTGCTGGAGATATTGATCACAGGGTTTTGTGTAGCTAGGCAAGAACTCTACCACTGAGCTATAATCCCATGAAGCTTACAGACCTTGAAAATGTGGTTTCTGTTTCTTTCTTTCTTTCTTTCTTTCTTTCTTTCTTTCTTTCTTTCTTTCTTTCTTTCTTTCTTTCTTTCTTTCTTTTTTACTAAGAACTTCCCCATGAATGTGCATTACTTTGAATAACTTATAAAACCCCTAAACATGTACATTTAAAAGTTATTTGCTACAAATCATTCAGCACCTATTTGTAAAGAGTGTCCCTGATGCCAGTCACCTTGCTTGCTCAATCACAGAAACCATCTCTTAAAATTTGGAGTGTAACAAATCATCCCAAATCAAAGAAAAGGAAAATGGAAAGTGCATTTGGTTGTCTCTCTGGACAGGGTTAAGAGAACTGAGGTTTTTGTCTCCAACATCCTGCGTCACTCTGTCTCTGAGCAGCAGCTGAGTCAAACATTTTAGGACAGATGCTTACTTCCTTTAGGCATGTTCATAAACCCTTCCTCTTTAGTGTCTATCTCTCTGATCACACACATAATTGAAGTAAAAATAAAATTTACTTCTAATACACCTTCAAGGTAGTCTCCCTATTTCTGATTCCAATCACATTGCTGTTTCTAAACCTTTCCCACAGGGAAATTTTGGAGCTGCCCATATGTATGAGTGGAATTCAGGTTGTGCTAGTTAATTTTAACTGTCAACCTGATATAACCAAGAATCATCTGGGAATGAAGTCTTAATGAATAATTATCTAGGTCAGATTGGTATGTGGATGGTTGTCTTGATTACTTATTGAGGTAAGAAGACCTAGTCCATTGTGGGTGACACCATTCCCTAGGCAGTTGATCCTAAACAGTATGAGAAGGAGCAGTATGACAGAGAGCAGCAAGGGTTCACACACTCTTTCCATTTCAGTGGGAATGGGATATTTTTAGCTCTTGCCATGGCTTTTCCAACATGGTTGAACCTGGAATTGTAAGACAAATAAACCCTTCCCCCATTACCTTCGTTTTGGGTTAGTAAGTTAATAACTGAAGTAATTTAATAATTTAATAGTTTAGTATTTCAGTTTAGTTTATTGCACTGATGTAGTCTAATAACTGCATAGTTTATGGTCTTATACATAGAAGAAGAAATTCTTAACTTTGCTCACATTATTAGTAAGATTTTTGTTGTATTTTGTTATTAAGGTTATTTGTTGTGTGTAGTAATATATTCGATGTAACTATATTCTTGAGAAAATAATTTCAGGGAGGAAATATTTGTTTTTGATCAGTTTCTGATATTTCACTCCATCACTCTGGGGAAGGTAGCCTGTTGAGCAGCATGGCACTCAGGAAGCTGAACCAGGAAGGAAACTTTCTGATGGGTTTCTGGTTTTTCCTCCCTCTATTTCATCCAGGGCTCCAGTTTATTAGACGATGCTGCAGATTATGTATATTCCTTTAGCTAATCCACTCTGGAAATGTCTTCATAGATTCACAAAGAAGAGCATTGGAGCAATCTCACAGGAGGATGCTTCAATGTAATCAAGTTGACAATCACGATTAACCATTATACTCCTTTGAAAGAAGGAGGTGTCTACTGCAAAGAATAATCTAAGATAATGCATAGTTGGCAAAGTCCTCCGAGGATGTTAAAAAAGCTGAGAGCGGTCCCCTTTTCTCACATTTCCTAGTGTGTCTCACAGCATTTGGAGTGCTCCAGAAGTGCACTAGGAAACACAATGTCAATAGTCTGCTAGGGGAATTGACAAGGTGAGAGAAAATTGTTTTGTTTCTTAAGAAGAACTGTCAGATGCTTCTTTCTTAAGCAGTTTTTAAAGGAAGTTTTAAATAACTGTGCTTGTACTCATCAGCTCAGATAAGGAAGTGCTGGCTGGGAGGCATGAGTGGTCCTGATGAGAGTGTGGTGGAGGAGCATGAGAGGAGTTAAGAAGAAATACAACATTACTGCATGTAGTCACAGTCCCTGTTGGGGCCATTTTTATGGTGTGAAGATATAAATTATAAACATGTGGCTTTGACTTGCTGCTGGAGGTGCTAAGGGATATTTTCTTGGGAGGGGTTGTTTAATGTGTTTGTAAACATATGGAAAATCAGTATATGTTAAAAAAAAAAACCAAGAAATACTAAATACACTAACATAAAAAGGCACACCAGCATTAAAAGGTAATATTCTTGTAGCATCTCTCTGTTGCTACAAGATGTAACCAGCCATTCACACAAAATCTCAACTTGCACTGCATAAATCTGCCAAATGTAGCCTGTGCTGTAGCATCTTAAGCTGTAGTTGAGCAGTTTTATGGCAATGATTTTGGGTTTAACTTCACCTATAATAAGAAATCAAACATACATTAAGTCTTTGTTATCATAGAGTAGATCAAAAATTTTAAAGGAAGTGAGAAGTGATAATTCATTAAAACTGTAACAGGAACCACTAATTGTTTATGGGTACTTTCACTGCAACTTAATGACTTCAATGATGTAATTACATTTTATAAAAAGATCACACTCCTTTCTTTGGAAACCAGGGGGTGATGTTTACTTTTTTTTATAATTATGACCTCCCCATAGTCGTGAGCTGGAAGTCTATTTGTTGAAATTTATCTACATGGAAGACAATGCAGAATGTTCAATCTCACAAATTATTTTTGTACTTAGTAGCCATCACAGTACACACATTTACATCAGTTATAGAAATAACAGTGACAGCTCTATTTACTGAGCCCACATCATGCCTGGCACCGTCTCAATGAAAAGTCCAAGGAAAAGTACTGTGTGTACATTATCTTATTTTTGTTATCATTCATTGAGGTAGTGCCATGATCATTTCTGCCCTTTCCAGACAAAAGGCTGATACTTGAACAGATCATTTAATTTAGGACCACACAGATGGGGTAAGAGTACAGCACAGAACAGTAAGATTTGACTGCAGAATCTCATATTAGACTCTAAGCTTTCTATTCTGAGGCACATGTGAAAGACTGAAATTATCTGAATAACGTCTCTCATTTTCATTTCATTTTGGAGCAAAAGAGATTTGTTAATTATCAGATTCATTAAACGATGTTGGGCACTAGTATAGCTATTAGGCAGATCCAACGTATTTGTATGGGGTGGAAGTACTCCGTTCTTGATTCAGTTTATATTTGGTGAATCAGAAACATGGATTCTTTGGAATATCAGGGGATGTTCAGCTGCAGTGAATTGAGATAAAGCATTCCTGTCTTGGGAGTAATGAAAGCTCCAGCAAGGGCAATTTCTCACAAAATGAGGATTTAGGTTGTCTCACCTGCTGTTCTTGTTGTAGTCCGCATGCCTGGTAAAGAAGCAGTAGCCTCAGATTTGGAGCATGGCCTGCATCCATGTCTGTCTTTGTTGCCAAGGTGACATGATGTTAACTTGTTTATGGAAACGTGGGGTAGGGTGGAGGGAATATGCTGGACTACATGTGAAAGGAATCTGTTTGTTTTCCTTTCTTGGTTATTCAGTCACCCCTCTACATTTATTAGGTCTGCAATTGCAGTTTCAATCAACAAGGCTTAAGAACATTTGAAAAACTACATCTTTCCTGGGCATGTGCAGACATCTTTCTCATCAGCATTGCCTAACCAACACAGGAGAGCATCTATTCATAAAGGACCATTAAATTTACAATATCCACGGTATTGCAAGTAACCTAGAGATAATTCAGAGTGTATTTAGGTTCTGTGCAATGCTACTCTATCTTTAAAGGACTTGAGCATCCATGGGTTTTCGAGTCTGGAATGGGGAATGCTAAGGTTGCAAGTAACACATGGTGGGCACTGTTGACGTGTGTTTTACTTGAAAATATTTGAAAATAGGCAACTTCTTCTGCTAGGTGATTAACCGTGTTTTCTCCCCTAGTCATTTTATCATCATTATACTGTGTGTATGTGTGTGAGCATGCACGTGCCTGGACACATGTGCATGCTATGTTTATGGCATACGTGTGCCACAGCCAGTGGATGGGGATCACAGGACAACTTTGTGGAGTTGCCCCTCTCCTTCCACTCTTATGTGGGTTCTGAGGAAGAAACGCAGGTTACCAGGCTTGCATGGTAAGTACCTTTACCTCCTGAACCATCTTGCTGGCCTCATGAACTCTTAATATACTTAATATACAAGCACAGCTGCGCACCGGAGAACAGGAAGTGCAGTTAGATCTTAAGTATTTCATGCCAAAGGTCTGGTGGGTTAATCACACTACAATTTTGTCTACATTCATGCCTTACTTTCCCCTTCTTATCCCTCCCTGACTGCTGCTTTTCCATTCAGCTGAGACTTACAAAACAGTGAAAATTGTTCAATGATAGATTTGCTATAGACAACATGGCAGCCTTAAGGGTCATTTCATATTCAACTCTTGGGGTTTATTAGTCGTTTCGAGTTGTCCTTCTGAGTTTCTGATGGACCATAATATTTTCAGGCACAAAGAATCTCCACAGCATGAACAACTGTAATGGGAAGGTCTGTGCTCTGATGAGCATGACTGTCCTTAGCACCAGGTGGTGGACAATGGCACTTTAAGTATTCCTGAAGCATTGTCTCTTCAACATTTCTTTGGAGAAACCCTGATGGGGTCGACACAGGATTAGAGTTCTCAACTGGAAGCAGGGATACCTGGAGGGCGCATAATAAACAGACACAGACTGCTTATTGGGTCCAAGCTGACAGGCAATTTTTCAAGGCTTAAAGTTTCTCTCTCTGCTCTCTCACTCTCTGCTCTTTATCTCTCACTTGTTCATTCACAGCTTGAGGCTGCCCACACTCTGCATTCTCCTGCACACTCTGCCTTTCTCCTGTGCGCTTTCTATTTCTTGTACTCTCACACACCCACACACCTGTGTGCGTTCCCCTTTCACTCTCTCACACACTCTTCACACACACACACACACACACCACGCACTCTCCTTTCACGCACACACACATTCTCCATACACACCTCACAGTCTCTCTTCACGCACTCTTCACATGCTCTTCACATGCTCTTCACATCCTCTTCACATGCTCTTCTCATGCTCTACATTTACCTCACTCGCTCTCTACATGCTCTCTCACCTTTTTCTTGCCCCAGTCTTTCATTGATACTCCAAAAGCAGGTAGAATAAAAGACATTGTATAATCATTGCCAAATCAAATTCAAAAGAATAACCACATCCCACAAAGAATCAAGAATTGCAATTGTTCCCCAAAGTTTCAAGCTTTCCCTATTCCTGGGCCTGTAGCCAAAATAATAATAATTGCAAACTTAACACAATTTAAACTTTAACTTTTAACTTATTATACTTTAGAGCTCCGAGGTAAGCTACTTGCATTTTCCTGTGAAACTCTAATGATAAATGACATGGGCAAAGCTGCCAGGCAGTGGCCAGAAAGAACCAAGTTAACCCTTACCTCAGTAGTTCCGCTAGCCTTCTGCTTCTGCACATTGCACTCAATGACTCTCGTAAGAGTCCCAGGGTTTTGACTTAGTTTTACTAGTATAAGATTTTATGTAGTCTACACTTTCTTATCCAGGAACCACTCTTAAATGTTGTGCAGAACTTATTTTATAACTTCAATAGATTTTTTCCTTTCTCGGGGTCCCAATGTTGGCTCTAATTCACTTTCTAATAATTTCTTCAAACTTTCTTTGCAAGTCAAACGTTAATCTGGAACTACCATTGTACAGTTACTGCATTGTTTCCAAGATGAGAATACACAGCATGCACTGGGCCATTAGGACTCTGCTGTGCTGTGCCCCATGCCTCAGTTTTTAATTGTTTAAGAATCATTACATCAGGGAACATCTAGTTTCACAGAATTCACCAGAGCAGAAGGAGAAAGAAATAGGAAAGACAGACATAATAGAATAATTATGCACACCAAAGCCTACTGAAAAGTAGTCACACACAAATGAAATCTATACAGCCATTGTCCAGGGCTAAGGTTAGGAAAAATGGGAACAACTGTTTTTTATAAGAGTTGCCATGAGTTACTGAGATGTCTCTACCCGGGCCTACTGCAGGCAGTCCCTTATTTCAGATGGCGGGTTCCCTGGAGGGATGTGTCTCTTGCTTCTCAGGGCCCCAGATGCCATCCTTTCCTACAAGGAGTTGCGTGGGCTTCTGAGATGTCTCCATCCAGGCCTACTGCAGTCAGTCCCTGTCATTGTATGCTGTCCCCAGCAAAACCCCACAGTTGACAACCGCCACTGAGCAGATCTGGATGTGTATAAACCAAAACCTACCCTATTTCCCGAGTTCTTCTGCTTCTGAAGCTACTTCCTTAGTTACTCTGAAAAGATTTTATTTTAACTTAAAAGTGTACAGTTAGCTCTGTGTGGTGGTGGCATGTATCTGTAGTTCCAGAACTTGGGAGGCTGTGACAGGAGAATCGTTGTGAATCTGCTTAGTTAGAAAGACTTTATCCCACGAACACCAAAGAATAAAGTGCATTTACACAGGAATTCTTTAGTCATTATGTAATAGTAGGCCCACACAGATGTAGATACAATTGCATTGTTATGGCAAGACAATCATAAAGGCAGCAATTTCCTCTATGTTTTATGTTTTACTTGTTGGTTAAATTTTAAAAGAAAATTATGACAGGTATAGAACTGGCTTTTTACCAGTATGGGAGAATAAACCTTTAATCCCAGTAATGGTAAAGGTGGAATTGACTGGACTTACTAACTCTGGGCCCGATGGGTTATTTACCTGAGTGGACTCAAGGGTAACTTGTGAGATCAGTTTCAGAGGAGAACTATATAATCCTGTTATCTAGGCTTGATCACCTTGCATACGCTATTTACCATAGAGACCCTAGACCTGTTCCCTCCTTAGGCAATATCTAAGAATATATGCTTGTCAAAGCCAGTTTACCTGATTCTTTCTCACTTCATGCTATACATCATTTGTATGTAAGTTCATCTATCTTTCTGGTTTCAGTCTTTAAAAGATGTCTAGGGGGTAGAGTGCACTGCAGTGAGAGAACCTGTATTTACTATGGCCTGAATTTAGGCTCAGTCCTTAGCATTTGCCATCTCCCCCCATAAATAACAAACAAACAGATAGATAGAGATAGATAGATAGATAGATAGATGAATAGACAGACAGACAGACAGACAGAGAAATGAAACAAAGCAAGCCTTCAAAGCTGAATTTAAAGTTATGTAGTGAGTTTTTCCAAAGGAGAAATTCTGAAGCTGCTTTCTTGAGACCCTGGGACTTGGATGACTGGGATGGTGGGCAGGTAGGCCGATGGGCTGATGGGCTGGTGGGCTGGCGGGCTGGTGGGCTGGTGGGCTAGTAGGCTGATGGGCTCGTGGGCTGGTGGGCTGGTGGGCTGATGGACTGATGGGCCGGTGGGCCGGTGGGCTGGTGGGCTGGTGGGTTGGTAGGCTAGTAGGCTGATGGGCTGGTGGGCTGGTGGGCTGGTGGGCTGGTGGGCTGATGGGCCGATGGGCCGGTGGGCCGGTGGGCTGGTGGGCTGATGGGTTGACAAGGTGCAAAAACTAAGACCCACTTTTGAGAGGAAGTGCTAGTTTAGTTTTCATAGTGCCAGTGTGACAACATGTGACAACATGTGACATATATGGACCACGTGTTAGCAGAGTCTCCCTTAGCTATTCACAGCTCAGGTTTTGGCACTCTGTAAGCTTTAGGGATGGGTCCTGGAATCATGAAACTAGTATGACCATAGCAAACACTGAGAAAGTGTTGCCATGACTGTATGATCTTATATGTTCTAATTCCGCTCACTGTTTATCTGCATAAACAATACAGAGTGCTTTGGAACTGTGTTATGGATTCCGGCTTCAATTTTGCTGCCCTCAGTCACGGAACGTGCACCCTCCCTTTTTCCTGTATCCCTGCTATCTCTGTTCATGACCTCTTCTCTCTGATGTCCTCAGTTCCCCCTGCCCCCTATATATTGTACTTCTGAACGTGCACTACCCAGATTGTAATTACATTGTCACCTGTGTGCATCTCAGGAAAAGAGAGGCAGGTTTTATCCATCTTCTTTCCTCAGCTTCATTCCCCATGCTTTCAGATACTGCTCGGCAAATATTTGCTGAATGAGTGAACAAATATCCCAGGAAATGTACTGTCCGTAGACTCTCCCGCCATGCTCGGCTGTAGGCAGCAATGCTTTAGCTGTCATGCATTTTCCTGGGTGTGTGATAACTTTCTTCTAGTCCCAGGCAGGGGAGATGGAGAAGAGCTTCTTTCCCTGGCCTCCCTTGCAAATCTTTTCCCAGACTTGAAAGAAGGATCAAAGACAGAGCCCTGAGCTGCCAGCTGTGCCCTTTGTTATTACTTTCCCTTTACAGATAAGGACTGAGGAGGATTTTATGTGTGTCTCACATCAGACTTTGATCTCACTTGGTCGATGTGAGTGATACCTTGTCCACTGTACATTGCTTGGGACTTATATAAAGCAATAAAAAGACATCTGTGTGACAGTCAAGTGGTGCTGAGGAAAGTTGTGGGCTTTATTTCATTAGGTGTAATATATTCTCAGCAGAGACTGGGCTGCATGCATAATGGGATTCTTGGAGCTGCCCAGCAGATACTGGGTTACAGTAAGGTAATTGCATTATTTTGCTACTTTCAGACTTATTAAAGGGAAGCCCGAGCTCTCCTATTCAATTTGTGAGTCCTGCTCTCCTTCAGCTCTTCTCCCCGAGGTCACCTTTATCAGCCCATGTATCTGACTGGCAGCCTGACCCAAAATGCTGTGTAGCAAGCCTCTGAGCATGCCCTTTGTGGTTACAGAGACTGCTGGGAAAAGCAAGGCAAAGCCCTTTGAGAACCCAGAATCTGATTTTATATCCCCTGTTGGCAGGTTTCCTAAGAACGCAGAGGGGCGTCCACATTGGTGATGGTGCCAGGCGATTCAAATATGGATGTTTACATTTTGGTAAAATACTTGGTTTATTAGGAAAAATTAAAAATGCCCCAGGAGACAGGATTTCACTGATGTGATGTTCAAAAGACAAGCTAAGAGCTCCAGTTTAAAGGTGAGATAACCAATTTTCTACCTCTGGAGATCAACCAAGGGCAACGACAATAGTCCTCATCAGTGTTCTCAACATGTGGAACATAACCCCATTGGAGGCTTCTTACGAGATGTTTACATTATGACTCATAAAAATAGCAAAATTACAGTTAGGACGTAGTAAATACTTTTATGGTTGGGAATCCCCACAACGTAAGAGTTGTATTAAAGGGTGGCTGCATGAGGAAGAGTGAAAACCACTAGCCTGTATGTTCTAGCAGCCTCTTGGACAAACCTAACCAACAACCCGTAAAAGTCCTTTTCATTTCTGGTGTTGGGGTTTTCGTTAGGTGGCCTTTGGGTCGTATGAGAGCGTTGTCAGCCCAGATGGGAAATTTTCACTTAAGCTCTGTATTTATGCATTGCCTTACACGTGTTACAGGTATTTTTAGGTAGATAGTTAGTACTATGAATCCTTGTGACGTTTTCAGACGCCTTTACTGTTATTTTACTCTCTTCCCTTCTGTATTTTTTGGTATCCCCCCTTTTTACGTAAAGCCCCACCCCCTTTTAATTCCTTAATCAGATCACTGTTCCCCTTTCTATTGCCTGCCCATTCCTTCATCCCTGACAGGTTGTGAATTCATATCTGAAGATGTAGAGCTAGGAGCCTCAGTGTGAGAGACATTAATTTTTTGTCTGAGTCTGAGTCACCTCATTCAATATGTCATTTTAAAAGTTCCATTCTACTTACCTACAAATTTCATTTTTGCTTTGCAGCTGAATTGTATTCTATAGTGTGTATACACCACATTTTTATTATCTGTTACTCAGTTGAAGGACATTTAGGTTGTTTCTACTTTCTGGCTAGTGTGAATAGTTAATGTGGGGAAAGCCCAGGAGGCTCCAACCTTACAAAAAATAACCTGTAAGCAACGAAGGAATGCTGAGAGCAGGAGAAACTCTCTTCCTCAGGGAAAAGCATATCAATTGGCTATTCAATACTAATGGTCAGCCCTGAAAACTGAATATATATATATATATATATATATATATATATATATATATATTATACAATATATATAATATATAATATTATACAATTATACAGACTGTGAGGGTTATTTAAAATAATAAAAATAGAGGCCATGAAACTGAAAAAGAGCAAGCAGGGGGATATAAGAAGATTTGGGAAGAAAGGGAAGGAGAATATGATGTAATTACAATCTATTAAAATAAAAATAATAAAATTGTGAGAATCCTTGAAGGTAATTTTAGGAAGTGGTATTAGAAGTCACATGGAGACACGATCATGCTGACTAAGGTGGTAGTCCGGGAGCAAATGTGCAAGAGACAAACCCCGAGGCCTGCTTGGTACGCACTTAAGAATGTTTGCTAGGAAGAGGGAAGGGCAGCTAAAATAATGGTAGTAACTCCAATGTCCCCATGCCTGTTTTATGTCCAGTTACTATTTGAAAATTATATATACAATATTTATTTTAATTCTGAAAACTTGTTTTCATCCTATAGATAAAGGAACAAAAATATCTTTTGCCTGACTTCACAGTTACTGGTGTCAGACCTAATATCTGCTACCCAAGGCCATTCGTTCAAGTGACTTCTGTGCTTAAACACTGAAGAGTAGTGGGGCTTGATTTCCCCGTGCTTGGATTCCCTATGGTATGATAATGCTGTGTGCTTATCTCAGTTAACCCTTTTCTGATGAGTATACTGCACATATTGTTCATTGGTTATTGCAAGGCTAAGTTACAGGCATTTGGGGAAGTTTCCTGAATCTCTGAACAAGACCGTGGTCACTTCTGTCATCTCACAGGGAACTCTTCTTCAGCGTCCTCTGCACAACTGTGTCAACTTAGGGTAAGATTTCCAGGTCTGTTCATTGGTCTGCCCCACCCCCATTCCCCATATCAGCTCACCTGTAACAGGGCTAACAGCAGTGATGAGAGTTCATTGGACAGCTGTGTTGTTTGACTCAGAAAGGTGCTTGTGAGAAGTCTGCCATGGAGATGATGTTTTCAGACTTACTGTGTTAATCATGTTGGTGAGTTTACATGTGAATGTGTGAACTCACTAGTGTAGATTACTTATATTTCCCAGTGTTAAATGCCTTTACGTTGACCGAAAGCTTCCTTCTTTTATTCCTGCTTCCTTTATAGACACAGTGTATCTTTTCAGTGCCAGGCATAATGACCTATTTGCTAGGACAATAGGAATGGGCTACGTATTGATTAAGTTTCACAACCTGATAAATAAAACCTGGCGATGTCTCAGAAGCCCCTCCTTGGCTCTTTGGGGAAATCTCAGAATACCAGGAGCTTCCAATCTCGCAGCTGTAATCTTTCTAAACTGAACACCACCTGCATTCTCTGCGAAGAGTCTTGTTCTGTAAAACCCGAGTGCTAAAGGGGAAAAGGTATTTGAAAAGAATTAAAGAGTTTTCAAAGCTCCAGTAAAGCCTGATGTTTTTCCTTATGTTTGTTCTTTGGTGTAACTTATGTGCTGCTAATAATAGGATTTTCTTGGAGTGGTTTGGAGTGGTTTCAGAGCCAAATGACCTTCCTTAAATACTGAAAATGATGGTTTTTCTGTTCATTTACTTCTACACTACCTTGCAAACGTATTTGTTTATTTATTTGTGTGTATATGTGGGTATATGTGGGTAGGTATACTTGAGGCCAGAAGTGGGTGTTAGATCACTGGAATTTGGAATTACAGGCATTTGTGGGTACCCAGCTTGCTATGCTGGGTGCTCTCTTCTGCACTCTGGTTGTCATGGTTGCACAGTGAAAATTCTTCACCACTGAGCCATCTTTCCAGCCCCAATTATGCACATTTCATATATGACACACATTTCAATCCTGACAAAAATTTCTGTACCATGTCAATAAAATCAATAGTTTCATCACTGGAGATTAAGACAGAGAGGCATTAAAAAAAGTCCTTTCTCCTAGAATTTCTCAAAAATCAGTTATGAATTATCTGCTTCAAAATATCTGGGGTTGGTTTTTTAAAAAAGATTCCTGCTCTTCAATGTACCCTACAGTATCTCCAAGGGACCAGAAAATACAACCTTATAAGCCACTCAGGGAGTTACTACAAACACAAGTTGGGCAATAGTGTTAATCTCCACAGGGTTCACAAAAAGTAGGCCAAAGTAGATGGAAGAGACTTATTATCAGGGTATAGCCAGGCAATAAATACAAGACTACCAGGCTTAGTTATTCAGCGCCACCTTGATGAGCTGAAGCTCTGTCATTCATTTGAAATGCATCTTTCTGCCTCAGCAATGTAGTTATGTACCTTAATTAGTTTGGTTTGACGGCCTTATTCTATTAGATAAGATGTGTTAATTACCCTGATGGCATTTTGTGGCAATAATGGCTCAGTGTTACATTAATAACTTCAAGATCATGAATAATATGCAGCACCTCCGTGTCTGAGCCATTATTAATTTGTTTCATCAGTGCTGAAGTGTTTAAAATGCAGTTTCAAGCATGTCTTCTCAAAGGAAAAAGCACGGTACATGTATCGAGAAAGCTTCTCTTTTGTTCTGCTCTTAACTCTATCCGTGCTATCACATTTAGTGATATCTTGGTCCCAATTAGTGAGGTAAAAATCCAATTTTATTTTATTTTTAAGAATGCAAGTAAATCAAAACAGAGTCCTTGCAGACAAATGAACGTGAAAAGCAGAGCGATATAAATTTTGTGAAATTGTTCTTCTTTTAATGAAGCTCGGGGGATATAATTTTATAGCAGGATTTTTTAATGCCCGAGTTTCTTCAGAATGTCATATTTCTTTTCCTAATGTTTTGCTTCTTACCCATATGCTAGTTGAACAGTAGACATGGTTCTGTCTACCTGTTCAATATCCATTGCTATAGGTGAGAAATGCCTTTAGCATCAATTGTTAGACAGTCATTTCTGACTGACAATTCGGCACATTCTATTATACTGGGAACTGGGGCTGTCTCAAGGATAGGATATGATATAAACTAGTCCATCTGCCTTCAACTGAAGATTTCAAGAGTGACTGGGAAGGGTGAGTACTAAGAAGAAGCATCATAAATTGTAAGTTACGGACAATAATCTTGTCACAGTGAAAGGGAAGTTTATTATCACAGGAAAGAAAAAAATCAGGGTTAAGGGAAGGGGTCTGAGGCCAATCAATGGTGGTAAAATTAAAGTCCCTTATGGATAACTGCTCCTTGCTTTCTATCATGGTACACTCAGACATTTCAAGTGTTTTTAGTTTAAATCATGTCCATAGAACTCCTATAGCTGCCATAAGAAATTAGAACTACAAATGTCTTATTAACTCTTGCGTCGCCCATGACAGCAGTGAGTTTTCAGTGTCTTTGTGCGCCTTCTCAGCATCTCCACTATGGGTGGGATGTTTTAGTAGCTAACCTGCATTACAGGAAGAGCGCTGTAGAATTGATTTAAGATAAAGTGAAGAGTAAATGAAAGTAGCGTTAGTGCCTCCTAGGAACCAGCCTGCCATGGTGTCTATATTCTCCCCAGTCCTGGGCACGGAGCAGTGTATAGAGGCCTCATTGCAGAAACACAGTGCATTACAGAGTGCTGTGACCCAGCCCCTTCATCACTGCTGCTTCCTGTCCTTGAAGGTATTTTCACAGACAGCACATATACTAAGGTTTTTCAAGGTGTTGCCGGTTAGTGTTACACAGGGGTTAAAAGCATGGATTTGCACATTAGAAAAGTGTTAAATGTAACATCCACTTAGCTGTGTGACTGTGCAAATCCTTTCATTCCAAAGTAGCTCACACGTGACATAAGGATATCAGTAGCATTCACCTCATGGTGGTTGTGAAAATTCAATGATATAAACTATAAACACTGCACAGCAGACTGCCTGGTCTCGCTTAAGTGCTTAATAATGGTTCCTGGTGGTTGTAATGATGACGACAGTGACAATAGAAATATGTGGATCCTTTTGAATGTGGTAGTTTATAGGTCGCTAACCATACACCCATATTTCGAAGCTGTATTTGTATATTAGAAATGACTGATTTTGCATTGTTACAAAGTTCTGACCCAAACTCCTAGGTTTCTCTCACCTAGTTTTGGAATCGAAGTTTCACTTCCTCCTTCCTGTTCTCTGTCCTTCTTTATGGATTAGTCTCCAGCTCCTGTCTTTTCTTCTGTGTGTTTCTTCCTCTCCTTCTGTCTTCAGTTTAAGAACAGCTTAATCAGTGAACACTTACCTCATTGCTATGCACTAAGGATTTATTGTTTCTTTATTATTGTTGTTTTGCTCTCATTTCTCCTAGTCACCACATTAACGCCAACTATTTGAAAATGACAGTTTCTACTCATTGAAATACTTATCTCTGTACTTTATGGGCATACAATTTCACATTAATCACTTAAGAATAAGGAGAATTATCAAGTAGTACTTTATTATTATTTGAAACAAATAACAGAACTCAGTTAAAAGTCATGACCAGGTTATCAAAAGCCTGCATAGACATCCCAAGCTCTGAGAGATGGTGACTACGAAGGCAGACTCTGCAGCTCCTGACTCATGTACAGCAGTGCTCGGCACTGTGGCTCACGTCGGTCAATACCTTGATATACGGGCAGAACACATGTTGGTACATTTCAAATTGCTGCAATTGCGAGCACAGAAGGACAAACACTGCATCTTCTTGCTGGTGAGTAGATACTTTGAAAGTTGGTTTTATAGGGATAGGGAGCAGGAATGGTGGGAAAGATGATGGAGAACCCATATTGACAAAACATGTCATGTAGGGAGATTAGGACCTGATGCTCTGCATCATGATGGGCTGACTGTACTTCATAGTAATTTGTTATTTATCTTGTTAGAGCTAGAAATCTTAATGCTCTGCGTCACAAAGGTACTATACCTGTTTGAAGAGAAGCACGAACTGGACCATGTAGTACATATTGAACATACGTATTGAATTCTTGTACTTCTTCCATTGATATAGTCAATGATTTGCCTGGATTAGAAAAAAGAAAAACAGAAAAATGTGGCAGTTCTAGCTCTTTGTACCTATGGATGCACAACAAAAGATTTGTAATTTGTGTTGTAATTTGTAGCCTATAGTCTTTAAATACTAATGCTAGGTTAATTTTATCATTATTATTTTATTAACCTCTAATTATTTTCCATAGTATATTATTAGTAAGTAATCCTTAGTCATACAAAAAGTAAGTTGCTCATGAGACGAATGATTAATTGGCAGGGTTGGACTTATCTGGGGTTCTCTTTTGAGAAGCATTAATCTAGGGAGGTATCCATCAATGTATTAAATCTGACCCACAAGGTGGATTTTTACGTCCTATAGTCACTACTAGGCCAAGGCCCTTTGGTCTGCATTGTCTCAGGCTCTGTCCTTGGAAAATTAGTTATTTGGTAGTTTTGCAGTCATTTCATCATTATTTTTTTAGTTTTTTTGATGGAGAGAAACTTGTAGCAATCCCACTAAGATCAGGGACTAAACAAGGCTGCCCTCTCTCTCCCAATCTATTCAATATAGTAATTGAAGTTCTAGCTAGAGCAATTAGACAACAAAAGGAGGTCAAAGGGATACAAATTGGTAAGGG